>JAPZDY010000006.1:10885095-10912831 GCA_029783645.1 Ctenochaetus hawaiiensis | reverse complement strand
CAGAGAGACACAGAATTAGAACAACAGCACAACTACAGACAGCAGAAGCAGAGTGTTCCCATGGATGACACCACCATATAAATGGCGTAGTGCACAGCTCATTGCGTGTTGACCTGAGAAGGAGAAAGAGGAGGAGAAAGAGGAAGAGAACTGGGGAGTGGGGGGGAGGGCAGCAGGAGTCCACAGAGGTAATCCAGTGCCAACTGTGTCTCTGTTCTCAGCTGCTCATGTCAGGTGAACATACTTTTGAAAGGATTGGGCATGTACAACCGCAGGGGCTCGGTCTGTAAGCATCGAGGGCCGAAGTATCCGTCCGGACATCTGGGAAGGAGCAGACAAGTGTTATGAAACAGGAAAACACAGGAAGTGAGGTGCACTGCAAATATTACTGTGACTTTTAACACCATTTAGAGCGTCACAGTCATGAAACCTGGAAATGAGTTGGCATTGTTTCACTACCGCTTCTCTTCCAGTCAATGTGTTTTTTAAAGAGGGGTTTTTTAAGTTAAAAGCCCACTCATGATTTCAGACGCCTTTACATGTCTTAAAAAAATGTGGCAGCTAACAAGGGGCTGAGTGAGACCACAGAGGCTGTCAGGGTCATTAAACATCATCATGTTAACTAATCTACACACTAGGCCGCTTTTACGGCCTCGTTGTGTTTATACTCTTACTCTTACAAACTATTCTCACTCAAACTCTCCAACTTGCAGACATATCAAGTTATAGTGTGTGCTTAAAGTGTAGTAGACCGTGGTAGAGTTTGTTTATAGACCAGCCCTAGTTTTTTACCACTGGTGATTCCATTTATACTTCAAAAATCATGATGGTACTCCTATATGTTGATTATATTGCTGAACAAAACGTCTAGGTGTTTTAAAGTTTAGGCACTCTATCATTAAAGTCACAGTAAAGCCATATGGACAAAAAGAAATAGAAAGAAAAAAGAAAAAAGTGAAAAACACTTTCAAATGGGGCCAAAGTGTAAATGCGTTACAGACACACCAAACCATCAATTTTGATATTAACAGTAATTATTACAATATTAATAACAATGATTTACTATAAAGGCGAGTTTATGTATTATATTACAAACAATAAATAGTTTTACTACTCAAGAACAGTAAAAAATGAAAGAGGAAAACAATAAAAAATGCTACTAAAGGGCTCACAGTACAACAAACACTACCAAAGACATATAAGATAATGTTCAATGTAAATTTTAAAAAAAAAGAGACAAGTCTACACATGATAATAGAAAAGGTAACATTGGCTTTAGGGCCTCCAGCTCTCTTTTTTTGACCTCAGTTTGTGTTTTGGGGGATGAGAGAGGACAGACAGTCATGATTACATGGCTAAAAAAGTGGAATGCATCCTGGGTAAAACATGCACTGCTATGATGGTGATCAATAAATCAATTGTAGGAAGCCTGTGCAGCAAAGCTGAAACTGGGGTAATGGGGTTTCTCCTCTTGGTGCCTTTGATAGCTGTGTTCATAACCTGCAAATGTGACAGCTTTATAACTGATGCCATCAGACAGTGATTTATAAAGTAGTCAAGTCAAGAGGAAATAAAACCATAAATTTGAATTTCAGCCTCTGAAGGGAAATACAGAGATTTTCTCAATAAAAAAGCATGAGTGGACAACTCTTTGCTTGTGGTTTAAGTAAAGATTTTTTTTTTTAACCCAGCTTTATATTTTGGTAAATGAAGACAGACTACTGCATCATCACCATCAAGTGCGTTGGGACCATATTTCCTCATTATAATCCCATTAAGAGGAGCAGTCGGTCTTTTAGGGGCACCAGCATTCCACCCCTCCCAGTCACAACCAGACCACCAATCCAACAAAGGTCACTGCCCGAGATTTACTGGTTTCTCACAACGCCTCCCAGGAGCGCAATAACATTCAGCGTTAAATTACTCATTCTGACTGATGGTGCTTAACTGGGGGATAGCACCACCTAGACCAAAGAAGCTTGGCTAAAAGATGAAAGAAATAAACTGCCGCTACATAACTTAAAAATAAGATGAGCGTGTAAAAATCCATGGAAGTGCAGCTGCAAATTCAATCAATGCTCTTTTATCTTTAGTTTAAAAAGAAGAAATAAATCTTTGTCATCAATCATTATAACTTGAGCAAAAATAAAAACATAACATCAAGAAGGTAAAAGAAAATCAAAGCTTTAGCATGTGTATTCATTTTTTAAGTCCAACACAGAGGTGCTATTATAAAAGTTTTCATCGCAGCTTCTACCGCAGATAATACAGCTTTTGTCCTGTTTTTTAGAGGAAATAATTCCCTTTCAGTGGAGACAATCTGAAACCAGTCAACTGACTGGTTGGATACAGAAAATTAATTTGCTATTTTTAAAGTGAACTTTGTGGTTGTGTTTACTGTGTCTTGCATAACAGTATGCGGGATTATGTAGACAAAACATCCAATTTCAAATAATTACCAGGAGCTTTACACAAGTGTTATATAAAGTACAGTATTTTATGTGTTATGGTCATAGATTTTTTTTTTTTTTTTACAATTAATGGATGAAAAACATCTAACTTTTGTATTTTTTTGTGTCTGCCAATTGAATTCCCAAACAAACTTTATTTAGACTTTACGCATGAAACATTTTCATGTTTAAGAAAGGCAAAAAGTTTTTATGTACAACTCATATTTATAAAGAAAATCATCAGAAGACTTTCATTTCCTTTTGCAAGTTACTTACTTTGGGTCATTTATTAACCTTCCCTCTCTCTCCAAAACAAAGTTTACACCTCAAAGTGAAGGAGCTGGTCTTTAAAGTAGGGCTTGCTGTCTGCAGGACTTGTTTAGCCAGTGAGTAATACCCACTGAAGCCTGGCCTATATTGAATGAGATGGCTGCGGGGCAACAAATCCCTGTAGGCCTTCACTGCATTATCCAACTTTTCTGGACCCATGCCCCGGCCGTGAGTGAATTAGCTGCAGCAATTGAGTTATTGCTGCCTCCAATTTGTACACAGCGTATTGAACGGCTGTTGCAGCCATGTCCTTGTTGCTTGTCGAGCATTCTTCCTTGGGCCAACTGGGCACAAGAGCCTCGCCAGTGTTTCAGCTCTATAATCAACCAGCCAAACGACTTATGCTCTGATGACATATGGTTGAACAGAACATGCAACATAATGTTTGACAGCCATGATAGGAGCCAGCGTCCATATTTTCTGTTTTTAAATATACTGTTACAGCTACAGTTTCAGTGGTGCTGGGCTGAATAAAACATTATGGTTTCAACTTATAAATATTTTCTTAGCTGATTAAACTAAACATTATGTTCTTCATTAACTGATCACTCCTTAAAATTTCTGAAAATATTTGAAAAAGGCCCTCCGAATGTAAAAGTTGTCATGTTTAAAATGCTTGTTTGGTTCTTTCTTTATTCCGAAACTAAAATCTCTTCAGTTTGATTTAAGAGATAAAGAAATTGATTTTCTGATAATCAGTCATCGCTGTATCAAGTCATTGCTGCAACTCTCCATGTGAAAAGTTTGTCAGTGTTCTGAAAAACAGAAGAAAAAAAGAACGAGAGAAAGCTATTTATTTTTAATGATAGCTCCTCCTGAACATGGTTCCAACTAATGTTTCTCGACCTCGAGTCTAATACAAACTAAAATGTAAATGTCAAAGAAGAAAAAAAGGTTGTTTCTGTGATAATGTCAACCTGTTTTCCTCTGAGAAGCGGAGATACATGGTTCCTCCTGCACACTTTACACGTGGGTCTTGATCCCCTCTGCCAAGGACCTCAAATGTAAGCAATGATTCTATTTACCTCACTGGGGGCCTCTAACAGGCATAAATATTTGCTCACTACTAAACCAGTGACTCATGACATTTTGAAAAGGCTTTTAATGTGCAGCCCTCCTGTACACTAAACATGACTTAAAAGGATGAGCAAACCACCGCCTCACTCCATTATTAGTGCTAAAATACACAACAGGTGGGTAGTTAGGCAGACTGGCAGCATTTTCTTGTGATGTGTTGCTGCTGCTGCTGAAAGAAAGATGAACAGGAATCAAGTGCTAACAGGGAAAAAAACAACAGGATAAAAAATGGTAGTTAGGACGTTAAAGGAACATTAATAGCATAAAAAACATGAAGAGATTTCATATTTAGACTTAAGGACAAAGAATAACAGAAAAATGAAACATTGACGGTTATAAAAATTTAATTTAATGAGGTGAATCCAAAAACAAAGGAGATAACTCACTTGCAGGAGAGCTGATTAATACCATGTATGAAGTAACAGTCGCCGCCATTCACACAGTAGGCCTTCTCTGTGTCGTTGCATCTTCTGGCGTGGCCTGAGCCTGGAGATAGCGTTGTGGTTACTAAGGGGAAAAAAGGAAAAATAGTATGTTACCACATATGCTCATCTTAATCTTAATATTTTTTGGTGCATTGACTGTCTTAATAGCTCTGGTAAGATAAAATAAATGAAGAACTACAAACAAGAAAAACATAATCACATGCAGGATTTTCATTTAATATGAACTTTTTTGTTATTATTATCAGAATGATATTCTTGCATCCCGACAAGTATTCTCAGCTCTGCTCGTATCATACACTTGTATTTCCACAAGAACTCTTAGTCTTCCGTCCACAAATGTAATTGTGTCTTTGAGCAGTGTTGACACTATCTCAAGAAGTTCTATGAGCAAAGATAAATATTTTCCTGACATAGCGTAGGAGTTGTTTATGCGTTGACTCAGGTCCTTGGAATGGCCTAAAATGTCATGTATCTGCACTTAATCCCCCCGACTGAATAGATATAATATGTTTGGGATGAAGTCTGCTTATCAGGACGAAACCAGGAACCTTTGAAGGTAGAGGAGTGCTGAGAGAGGTGCACAGTGGCAGGATGGGGCTTGAGATGGGAGGAGCCAGCTTGGCATGTCAAAAGATGACACGCGATACTTAATATACTTAATGTCAGACGCTTTTAGCACCTTTTTTGTGTTGGAGAGGAAGTTTCCGATTGGGAGACATTTACAACTACAATACATTAGCTTCAGCGGTCATGTCATTCAGAATGTTGTGACAGGAAGTTTCACTAGGATTTGATTCAGCTGGGCTCCTGTCTCTGCGCTGTTTGCCGCCAGGACTGGATTTCACAACTCCTATTTGTTACACAGTAAGAGGAGTCGGTCTGACAGTCCTCTGCATGGAGACGTGTGCACAGAGGCACACGTCTGGTTTAGCTAAAACAACAGAGGTTAATTCCCATGCTAGTTAGCATAACATCACAAATGATGACATCAGTCTGCGCTTCACTTGCCAGTATGAATAAGTCCAAACACAACATCATAACTCCGACTAGAAGTGTTTTGTTATTTGAGTAATTATCATTTATTACCGAAATGGGATGGGATGACGGCCCTGCAAAAAGCTACTGTGCAGCTTCAAACCTGCAGTCCAAATGTGTCACAATCTTTCTTTGGATCTCATTGAAAGCATGCAATCAGATGGATCTCATGCTCTGGCAAACATAAAGCTTTACTATTACCAACATCTATCCAGACAAATGTAAAATCACACAGCTGATATGAGTTATAATTTTTAACTGATCTTTTATTTTTGAAGTTAAAAAGATAATATATTTGGCCTTGATTCTTAAGCTATCGTTGTTTTTGTTTTGCTGAAGTTCCCTTGAAATTGATTTCATGTTTCCAACACACCACAGCACCCATCGCCTGTCACCTCACAATTTTCCAAAAACATTTCCAGGCCTGCCAGTTAATCAGGACTACCTCAGCGTCACACCTGACCTCTCACTTGGAGTGCTGGTGTGTAAAACACCTCGTAAAAAAAGATCAGACAAAGGAAGAAGAAGCTTGAAAACATTGTAAAAAAAAAACCCTCCTACGCTCAAAATAGATGCCTTGTGCAGTCTTCAACTGTAAAACACACAAAACAAAAGGACTGCATGACTCTCTATCTGGGGCAGCGGCCGATCCCATAATGCACTGGTGGGAGGGAGGTGAACGTCCTGGACAGATCATCAGTCCTCGGCAGGGCGGGCTAACACACAGACGTTGACACTCACACATAATCTCCAGTCCACCTGGCTTACATGTGGGTGGACTGTGGGTGGAAAACAGACGACCCGGAGAAGAACCCACACGAGGAGGCGGAGGACATGTAAACTTCACACAGAGAGGATCAGGGCTGATATGTGAACCCTGGACATGTTCTGCTGTCAGAGTTTATTTGACTACTGGTCACACCAAATCTATTTTACTACGCTTGCTCTTACCATTTTCAGTCAAGAAGATAGCTTGTTTATTCTGGTACTTTTTCAAAAACGCAGCTTGGTTTGGTAGTTTTGGTGATTTGGCACCAAAATTAGATCATTTCAAAACCTCATAATAGTACATGTTAATTTGCTGGCATCAGAGGACTGCTGTATGACCTCATGCTCACATTTTTTGAAGTACAATTATATTCTTATTGATCATGACCTACTTTTTGTCTATTTTAAGGCCACAGGTTCCTTTCTACACGACATCGCTCCATCGTAGCATTAATCTCTATATTAACATTTCTGTGATTCATTAAACATTCAGTGGGACACCAACTGCACCTCCTTGGCCAGATTTGCAAAAGATTTAGGTTTATAATTAATCAGAAGCTCCTTAAAGTACAGCACTTTTATTAAGATGAATCATTTTTTTCTTTTTTCAGACTGATGAGCACATGAGTGTTTTTTACTGGAAATTCACTGTCCAGAATAAAATATCAACATTTTTTAACATAGGAAAATTAACCAACTTCCAGACTTAAAAAGGTATTATATGATTTTTTTAACACTAATGGCAGCACAGTTTCTCTATTCGACTCTCATGGCTTTCTCTGAGTGTGGTCAAAAATGTGGGAAATCTGTTTCACATCTCTCAACCCGATCTTAATTGATCAGTCACAATATAAAGTACAGTGTTTACAATGCACGAGTCCCATATGGTCTAGTTGTGAGGATTCCTGCCTGGTGGCCCATGTTCACTGCCTCATATGGAAACTGTTTCCTATCTTTCAGTCAACACTCGTTATGCTGTCAAACACCCCTGCACCTCCACTGACCAGTTTAAACTAGACGTCAACCCTAATTTGACCCTTTTTTTTATAAGAACTGTACTACAACTGGTGCTAAAATGTGACATGGAACAACTTTAAACGTTATTTGAATGAATATATATTGATCGACACAACAATACGGGATAAACATCTACAGTCTGAGCTTTGGACTTGGTTGTAGACCCAAACAGCTGCAGCACTCGTCCTGTTTTGCTTTGCTGTCCGGCTGAACGCTCACAGGTGGAGAGAGCCCACAGGTCCCCCCTTTCAGCAGACAAGGATCATTTGCTTAAACATAAACATCACCTGCCTGTATTCAAAAATCTTTGAGGAAGAGCAGAAACACATTTGTGAGGACGTTAGTTTACCCTCAATGAGGGCAAAGTAACACCTATTCACTTGTTAATTTTCTCAACAGACATCTCTTAAAAGATTCAGTATCACAACAAACCGTATCAGAACAATGAAGGTGTTGCACAATGGCTGAAAAGTCTGAGTCCCTGAAGGATACTGCAGAAAAACCCGTAGTATACTCCTAACAACAACTGCAGTTAAATGACAACAGTACATATCAAACATTTCTATAGATGTTTAAAATGTGAAGGGATTTTAGATCAATTCTGAGAAATAAAGGTAACTTCTATGATTTTGAGAAAGTGATCATCATAAATGTAAGGTAATATCAGGGCACGGAGGAACCCCAAAGCCTTTAAACCACTGGATTATTTTTTCCCACAACCTAACGCATTCAGATAACTGCTGCAACTAGCTTACAGGGGCTTCAAAGATGGCATCTATCCCAATACTAACAAAAACAATCCATTTGAGAACAGTTATTGGCCTGCAGTCATCGACTGACATCCAATCTCTGATACTGCACAGAAAATGTCCCAGTTTTCTTCTCCTCTCCTCCTTTGCTCTGCTGTCCCCCCTTCTTTCCTTTGTTTCCTCCAATTACTCCCCCAGAGTGAGGAAAAGTTCTGGTTTCACTGTGTCTTGTATAAACTTTATTCCCAAGCTTAGAAATACTTCATTACAAAGCATATGCTCATTGACAACAGAATCTTATAATACAACTTGCAGCTCATGACAACTTACAGGCCCTGGACTCAATTAAAGTGAATTTAAAACAATTTAACAAAATATCTGCATTAAATACGGATTACAGTCATCATATTCGTTTCTAGTCTGTTTTTTTATTCTGAGCAATATCAAGTTTAAGGTTTAAAGTTGGCTGCCTTGATTCAAACAGCTGGAGGCCAAAGCGAGGGAACTGCAACAAAACCGATGCACTGAGCATCTATAAATCACACATGTGCACCCACTTCAGGTTTTATAATAAAATTTTAAAACTTGACTAAAGTATGTAAAAACCTGCTGAGCAGCAGTAAAATATTTGGGCAAAACCCAAAGATGCCATGAATTTAATGCCTCCTGTCTTCACCTTTGCAGCCAGTGATGGAGTCAGGCTGAATAAATATTACAACCAACCACTGAGTCTGTTGTCACCTAAAACCCACAGGTCTAAATGAACCGAATGTCAGCGGGACATCTTAAAATAGGTTTGATTGTGTTTGTAACAGAGTGGTTTGCTGGTATTTTCATCATTAGATAAGCTTTCTTAGTCATTACTGTGTAACCCTGTCTTCTGAAAATGATTCTCACGTTAGGAATGTCACAATATCAGATTTAGACGACATGATTATCATGGCCTAAGAATTCATGACATTGATTTTATTGCGAAATCTAGAAGGCAGGGTTTTAATCAGTGCCAGGGTGCATTACCGCCACCCACTGTTATAAAAAGAGAATGGTAGGAAATTAAATTGATTGCGCTGTATTATTTAATTGATAAAAAAAATTCATGTGTATTGTAAATACTGGTTACTGGTCAAAACTCCAAGTTCTGATACTTTTAACTATTTTTGTATTATGTTTCCTAAATTAGGTTAGAAAAAATCATTATTCAAGTAATTGCTCAATGTTTATACTGCAACATCCTTATAAAAATCATTAATATTGTGTAATAATTAAAAAAAGCCATTCACTGACTCATTAATAGCAACTTATTTCATTGAATAGTGGTAAATACCTGCATTTCTATTCAGTCAACTCAATTACTTTCTTTTTCTCTCACCAAAGTCTAAAGACCAACAGCAAGCATCGTAGTGACACGCAGAGCTTCTTCTGAACCCGTCGACTTCGTTCTGACAGCAATTTATAGGACAAACCAGAAAACCGGAAAAATGACGCAGTCGCTATTAGTTTTCTCTCTTATTAAAAAAACCCATACAAGGAGCGATCCACACGGAGTCAGTGATGGAACAAGAGCAGCGTTTTCTTTCTGAGGTGATCTGGTTCAGCCAATACAGTGTTTACTCAGGTTGCACCACATGTTTACTCGAGATTAAAACTAATGACAAGATCCAAAAATTTATTGGCATGGGTAGAGATAAACATACAAACAACAGAAGAGCATCTCATTTAGAGCTATACGATGTGGGAAGAAAATGACTTTTAAACTATTGTGCTGTTGCGGCTGCAATACGGCTTTACAGAGGGTAACTTAGGACAAGACTAGGGAATACATTTTCTCTTTAAATGAGTGGAAAACTATGGCACAACAACATATCTGCATGCCAACATTTTTATTTTTCAAAAGAGAAGGTAAAATGTCACTATTATTTAATTATCAAGGTCTTTTGCTTTTACATCCTTAGTTGAAATACAAATTGTAGGAAAACTTATGAGTATAATGTTGGATTTGTATTATTAATCACATACAAATACATGGTTACAAGAGTCACACAGTCTTGTCTGATCTGTTTTTGACTGACTACATGTGGTTTGTAAGACTCAGTAAATAATATGTTCGTCTTTAATTATTGTTTCAGTTGCTTTAAATGTTTTGCTCTAATCAAACTGACTGAGTCGAACTCTGCTCTCATATATTTTAAGGTTACAAAATCATAATGTGAAAACACAAGTTTCACATGTTACTTTGCTTTTTTTAATTATTGTGAACTTTATAGTGTTGAATCATGAATGGCTGATCTGAGGAGACTCATTCGCAGTCGTCCAGAGGGGCTGCTGTGAACGGACCACAGCAGTTTCTGTTGACAGTTGGTTTGATAACATGTGTGGGGAATGCCGAATGTGTTCATCCTTGCCATGTAGTGCAGCTGTTCAGCTGGGTTAAAGAGGCAGCCTTCCACATGTGTCTTATATAGAAAAAAATTGAATGAGAACACTGCAATGTCACGTATTGCTAATATAGAAGCTAATAGTTGCAGGGTGAATTAAAAAATGTATTTTACAAACTAATCAGGATTCACATTTTGTCTCTTGAGAGCTCCTCTGTTCCACCTGCTCCATTTAGTCTTATCAAATGAAGGATTGTTTTCTCTATATAGTGATAATTAAAGGTATTAGAGGCAACAGTGAGCAGCACTTTTAACAAAAATAGCTCTATCTTTTTTTGGAAATTAACAGTTTTCTTCAAACACTTGTGTGTGTGTGTGTGTGTGTTTTGTTTCTTATTGGCTGTCATCCTCTTTCCAGACACAGCACTTTTATCTGCACCGATCCCCGAGAGGCAAGACAATAACGGCAAGGCTAAAAATGGCTGATAGAAGAGAGACCTGCGTCTGATCACAGCAGTCTGCACGTTTCCTACCAGTCTTACATTTCATTGAGAAGGCATTTAATCACTGACAACTGGGTTGAGTCAGTGAACAGACTCTGTTACATGTAAATCTTAAAATGTAACGGAGAATCTATAGATACCACACAGCACAAAGCCCTAACTCACAAAGGGAGCCAGAGTTCAGGTGTATTTATCAAGCTTGACTCTTCTTTCCTGGCTGGATGTCGGAGGCAAATTCCTTTAACCCAATGAGGAGATCAGCAGCTCTGCTAAACGGAGTTCGTTTATCTGCATTTATGTGGCCGAGGGTTTGTTAAGTTTGCTTGGTTTTTTAACCTCAAGTTTCAACTTTCCTCGGCTCTGTAGCCCACAGGCTCAATCTGATCTGGACTTGACGAGAGGTTTTCCTCTAGGTTAGTGCGAGCCACAGTGTTTAGCCATCAGCCCTTGCCACTGACTTTGATTAATCCTTCATGGTCCAAGAACTGAAAAGAAAAGCTGGGGGTGAAAGCAGGACCATCTGGAAACCTTCATAAACATGCCTGTCTTTCCACGCTCTCCAAAGGATTCTAGGAAAATCGTAAAAATGAAAAGAGAGGTCCCCATTGCACAGTTTTTTTTCCTCTTGAGGCACCCTGTGCATATGCAGCACACAGAAAAGCGCTCACACCGAATCCTAGCCCCGCGCTGCACCTCACGACCCAACCCAACCAAAACGCTGAATAGTGTAATGAAATACATTTTCAATTGGCTTGTCGGTGGTGCAGAGTTATATACATGTGCCATTATAATTTATGACAAATGTTGATAATTTACTGTAGCTCGGCTTAATCTCTTTCACTTCTGCCCTGCAACTGAACAGAAAGCCATCTCAAAAAGCAAAAGACAGAATATGATTTTGTGCAGGAAGAAAGCCAAGGCAGTTATTCAACCAGCAGTGGATCGCTTCCATCTGGACTCTGTTACGGTTTGTGTTTTCACTCTTAAAAGCAATGTTATCAGGATAAAAAGCATAAATTATATTTCCTATTTGGGAGGATGTCAGTGAGCGGGAACAGTGTGCAGACCAGGTCCATCTCTGACGGTACCACATTTCTGCAGTGAGGTAAATAGAGAAACATGAAGATCAAAAATATATAAAACTCATATCTTAAACAATGATCCAATCTTGAAAATTATTATTAGTCATGGAATTTGTGCTGCAAATGTAAGCTAACTATGTATGGCCTCAAATACAAGCAAATCTACTTTATCAGAGATATGTTTGACAAAAATTAAAACATGAGCACATAAACTAAAGTAAATAAAGTGCAAGTTGGGTAAAAGTGCATCTACTGGTGGCACCATGCTGCACACACACACACAACACCTTAAGCTCTTTTCTTTTGTAATATAATTTTAATCACCATGACTCAAACAAGCAGAAAAATTAAACTCAGGGCATTAAAATTGGTGGGATGCAAAAGTGATAAACGTCTCAGCACAGACCCTCGAGTAGACACATAAAGAGGGTGGTATCTGTAATAGCTCTGCCACCCAGACACGCTTTTTCACAAGTCAGTTTTATGTACCAGAAGAAAAAAAAAAAAGCCCCGAATGCCGCCCTCCACCTCCCCCCTCACTTCACCTCCCGACTCCTGGCAGGGAATGTCTGACATGTCTCCTGTTACAGCTGGGACCGAGATCTTTTATCTCTATACTAGAGCCCAATTCATATTGCATGCATTCTTGCTGCACTTGTGTGGACTACACTGTGTTCCCTTCTGCAGATCTGAAAGGACAGGCTCTTCTAGATGGAGGCAGTATATTAGATAAACAGATAAGGAAACAGCACAAAAGACCAAATTAGTGAGTGTGGTTTTGGTTCAATATTAGGTTGCTGACAGCTGGGACTGATGTGGTGAAAGACGATGTGCAGCGATGGTTATGATGATGCATGAAAGAGAAGAAAAAAAGAGACTTTGTGTTTTTTAAGCTATTTATATTGTGGGAGTAGTGGTATTAAATAGCAGTATTATAGTTGTATAGAAAGCAAAGTTGCAGACAAATTACACTAATAACAAAGCAAGATAAATGTCAGACTTTGCTTGCACAGACTGTGATCTTACAAGAGGATCTGCTTCATGTAAACATTAACTTTTACATTTATGAAAGATTGATACTTTCTTATTGGGTAGTTTTTAATTACACACAATACATGTTTCATATTTTTTTTAAGATTTAGAGCCACAATATATATTTTGAGAGGAGCTTAAGTCCAGACAAAAGAAGCAGGGATGAAAGAAAAAAAGAAATAAAAGAAACAAAAGAGATGAGAGACCAAAAAAAGAGAGAAAGAGATATGGATATGGGAGTAATGCAAGGAAGAGGAGGGTTGAAAAAAGAAGGTTTGTCGACAGGATCTTAAGTTGGAAAGTATTTCAGCTTGCAAAAGCCAACAAAAACAAGCATGCACCTACTTCCACACACACACACAGTATAGGCACACCCAATCAACTGCACTATCCAGCATCTGTGTCTTTAAGCATTTTGTGCAGAGATCAAAGGGAGCAGAAGAGATTTCATGTCAAACACCCAAAGAGGAATTAAATTACTATTTACTGTAGGTAGGACGCACCAGAAAGCCCATTATGAATAAGAGTGCACTTAAAGCTTTTTTACAATGGAAAATTATCCGTGATTCAAACGCCTGCAGTATGGAACACAAATGTTTAGAAATGAACAAAATGGAGCCTGCCATGAACATTAATCTACCACCCACTCTCCAGCAAGACTGCCACCGCCACAACCAGTGTGTCTTCTTTTATATTCTTGTCTCCTATTACCATTTTTCAGTCACATAGCTGATATGCCTGGTCTTGCCTGCCTCAATCGTCTCAGCACTGAAGTGAAATCAAAGAGCAGCCCAGTGTGTGTGATTGCACAACAGCTGCTCATGAACAGCAAAAGAAGCAAAGTGCACTTAGAAAAGGGCAGGGTATGGTGCGGGTGCATAAACGGGGTGCTGGTATAGCTGCTGGTAGGCACCATAGTGTTTGCAGTTGGCAACAAAGTCACACATGTGTTTTCCGCGGCTCAGTTCCAGACAGGGCTGTGCAGGGCTTGGTCTTTTCAGATGCAGCTCAGCTCAGCGTGGCGTCCTGAGGATGCCTGTTGCTTTCATTTTCCTGCTCTGACCGGGAACAATTATTTACCATATCGTCGTGCTTGCGTCTTCTTAACCAGTAGGTATGGCCACTATAGTCATATACGAGCAGCAGAAGGTAAAGAAGAACACCTCTGCAGAAAACCTTTTAGTGACATTGTCAATCAACGCCTAAAGGGAAATATGCTAATTTATCAAAGATTCAAATCACTGAAAAATCCTCCATGCAGGACGTATGTTCATCCACTTCTCTCAACTGAGTAGCATCTTCTGTCCAAACTAACTTAGCAGACAGCATCGTTGGTGGTAAAAGTCAGGGGAGCAGATTTGTGACTTGAAGGTGAAACATTTGAACCGAAAGGCCAGGCCAAATAATCCGTCAAAACACACCCTTCATCATTTACTGCTGAAGTGCCATTTAGCAAAAAAATTGCTCAGCTGAAGCAGCTCTCTTCCACTTCTGCTTCTGCTCTTTTATCTGGATAAAATTCTAATACATGTATAATTTTTGATGCTAGTTTTGTAAGGTATTGTTCATAGCGTACTGACTGCCGGCCTCGTCTGTGATGCTGAATGCGTGGGTTTTTTTTCCCTAACAGAAAACTCATATTTCGGACCTTCTTTCATACAACATATGCTAACCCTAACACAACACTGAGATATTAATTGCAAAAAACCCCAGGGATAATGGGAATTTTTAGAATAATGGCCCTTCATTGCAGTAAGTTTTTATTTTTGGGATAATAGACTGTCGGACAAATAGGCTTTTGGGTCCAGGGGGACATTTTTCTGACTATTGAGGTTTTGGAACACTAGGCCATTGGGACAATGGGCAGCCACCTTGTGCTTTCAGATGAGATTTTTGGGTTAATAACAGTAGTCCCCTCCAACAGTTAAAGGAAATTTCTGTAGATGAGAATTTTTTTCAGTCTCAAAATGTAGGTCTAAAAGTGGTTTTGACACAAAGTATATCAGACCTCCACAGTCTGGATGTGACAGAGCTGTGAGGAGAAGCTACATTATTAAACTCAGCAATAATTAGCTAGCTTAGGATTTAAATCTTAAAATGCACAAGTTTTTGCCCTGTATTTCACCAATGCATTATTAAATAAAAATTGGAATTGGAATATAATAGCAGAGTTTCTGTCAGGAAATGCAGCACCAAGCTTGCAAGTTATATGATGGTTGGTGGCTCACCATCACCTCCATGTGGGAAGGTTTTTAGCACTCTTTAGCAGCATTCTGCTTAGAACGAAACCAAAACATGAAAATTTATTTAAAGGGGTGGGGGCTTGTGGCTTTTACTTACTCTTGTTTTAAGGTCTCAGTTTGTGATTTGCAGCTTATAACAACATAGCCCAGAGAAGAAACCCAGCTATCTGTCAAAACTGGGCTAAATTTCAATGAAAGTTTGTAAGTTATAACCTTTATTTTGATTCATTCATTTGATGACTATATTTTAAACTATTGATACAGGATCTTAAGGAAAGGTTTCTGAGGAAAATTGTTTAAAAAATAGAAATCTTTCAACATACAGTAAACTATCATACCTAAATTTATAAATTGCCACAGAGTAGAGACAGCTCCAAAGTCAAAAAAGACAAAGATGAAGCTGGTCACATAGAGGAACATCAACAGTGACCATACACTGCTAAAAAATGTAACTAATAAATTAGTTTTGCAACATTATTCTTGTATAATTATCACTTTCAAGGGACAAAATCTGCTGCATTGACCTTCATTTTCAACAGCTGGCCCTCATTTCAGAGGAAGGACAGACTTTGCAACCATGTACCAGATATATAAGATATATACCACAGCTCCATATTTGGGTCTTGTGCTCACAGCTACAGTAGTGGCCAGCTGCTCGGGCTAAAGGTTTTCCCTCTGCTGTCCCCCCAAAAGCCCGAAAGCACACAGTCTATACTTGCATGTGAGTGTGTGTGCGTGCTGCGGCCCTCCATATACACAAACACACATCACCCACACTTGCTGTATGTCCCTGAAAAACGGGCAATGGAGTACTGCTGTTTTGTTAGGCTGCAGGCGCTCTGTATACTAAAGGATGAGCTCAGTGTATCAGTGATTAAAGTGAGTGTGAAATGACTTCCACACTGCTGACAGTAACTCCTTACCCACTACTCATGCAGAATCCCCCGGAAAAGGACTTACTCACCCCCAACAGACATGATGTGATGAATACAGTTGCAAAATCACCAACAAAAGGAAGCAGCGTGATGGAGTAATAGGAGGTTTTAGGAGAAGAGCCAGCTGTGGCAACCAAACTATAGTACTGCTCTCATGAGCTTAAAGCAATGGAATGGTAAGTATATGTTTCTCTTGCGCTCAAAGTAAACTTTAAAAAAAGGCACAAAGACGCCCAGGATCACTCACGCCTAATTCTGAAAAATGCTAATTAATAGGAGGAGCAGGGGTTTTGTTTGATGTGATTGTGCAATAGTTCACTCACAGACCTGTTTTCCGTGTGTTCACTTTACTTCCATGTAGCTGCAAAGAATTACTGACTCAGTGCAACCTTGCTTTTATGATGCTTTTATGAATCATTTTAAGGCAGTATTTTCCCTCCTAAAAAAAATTAACAAACAGTTCTTGTTAGTTCTTTGGCACGACAGTCACCCACAGTACAGGTCACCATTGGGGAAAGACCACCAGGACAGCTGAGGAGGCCTGAAAGGGAATCTTTTATTATGCTATTAAATTAAGTCTGAGATAAATCTGAGTCCTGGGCCCTGGAAGAGTTAACAAAGCCCTGCACACAGCAAAACCTCATGTCACCTCCTGCTCACATCACTCAGCTCTTCAAGTGTAACAGCTGCTTCCTTCCACACACATAGCGATATCCTCACTCATTCACACTGAGGGCTTAACTGTCCCACATAACACAGTGAGATTACTGGATATCCTAAGAAGTGAGATGTGTTGTGATTTTTCAATAACTTAGTTGTTTTTGCAAAGATTTAATTGAGGGCGCCCACTTATCACACCGGATTGACGGGATTTCAGGGAATCAGGAGAGCAAGCAGAACATAATGATGCTTTGAGAAACTCTTATTTAATACCTTTCACTCATTTTTCTCTAATTCCGATAATGACAGGATTCAACAGCTGCCTTTTCTCTTACTCAGTGCTTACAATACACATATATGTCAAAGTGAAAAGTCTTTCTCAAAAAGGGAAAAACTGCTGACGTGGAGACGGGCGACAAACCCAAGGAACAACTTGTATAAGTGAGTGAAGAAACATAATGAATGCAGATGCCTTCACACAGGTGCACTGCATGGTGCTATTAAGCAATTAAAATCAGATCACGCTGTGAAGCATGTGTAAAAATGCTGAGCAGGCCCAGCTGATACAGATTTTGGATCAAATTGGTAAGAAAAAGGTCCTGTGATTTTGAAAAAGGGTTCCTGTTGGGGGCAAGGATTGCAGGAGCCTTACTCACGAAAACTGCTCCACTGGCTAGTGTTTCAATATGAACAATGACTTAATGCATTTAGATCCATGGGAAAGATTGAAGTAAATTAAGTTGGAAATTGTGGTTGTGGACTGTCATACATGTGACATGAAAAAAGGAAAAGGGTGTTAAGGAGGATGTGATCAGATCAGCAAAAACAGTTTGCTGACAACTACATAGAACGGCACATTACACTAAAATTGTAGTGCATAACTCCCTCATGATGAAGGTAAAAGCACACTTGAGAGTTCAATGATGCCAAAACTAAAGGCACTGGTCCACAGCAATGTGTAAACAAGAGAGCAGTACAGGCCTATATGCCTGACCACTACAATGAAGGGATCAGCTATGTTCTCATACAGATGCTAAAAGGTACCATCTGTGTCTGTATGAGATGCCAGAGTGGAGACAAAGCATCAGCATGTGGAGTCCGAAAGGAGACAGGACTGGTTATGCTGTGGGGGGGCATTTTGCTGGCATAGTTTGGCGACATATATCCACTGAAAAGGGAAGGGTAGTTCCGAATACATTAAGTTGTTCTACGTGATCACCTTCATCCTATGATGGAACATTTCTATCCTGAATAGAATGGTCTTTTCAAGGATCAAATGTCCCCATCTATGGGATCTTAACTAAAACAGTCATAGTCACATGCTCAGCCCTGGGCAGCACCCTGATCTCAACCCAGTTGATCACCTATAAGAGATTTTGTGCCTAGGTTTAAACAGCACTTTAGGAAAGAATGGTGTCAATCTGTCCAGTAGAGATCCAAAGACTTGTAAAATCAAAAGAGTGTCCAAAAAATGGAGGTGTCTCTTCCTTACAGGTAACACAACCATGATGACCTATCTAGTTGTTTAATGTTCACCAAGTCCTTCATCAGGTCCTGTGCTGTATGTACCTCTTGAAAGACCACAAGCTATGCCCTGATGGCTCAACGATGCTTCAATGACCGCATCATGTGTGCTTACAATACTGTGGGTGTTCATCCGTTCGTGACATAAACTCTTCCATTTAATCTGGATCTTCTCAGCGCACCGGATGCAGCCCACTAATACAGAAACAGCCTTGACAATAAACAAAAACAACATGCGGTGTGGGTGAAGTGACGATTTGGTGACTGCCTCTGCAACTAAACATTATTGTGGGTGAACTTCAAAACAAGTTCTAAACTGTGACGCGCGCCAGCTGTCGTGAGGTAAGAGGTGATGTCAGACGGAATAACAAACAATCTCCTCTCAGTTGATAAAAGTTTAGCATGGACTGTGAAAATGACAAATTCATTTTCAGTTTAAACTGTTGGTTTTCTTTGGTCACTTTTGAATATTTACTTTTTACCATTTTGATCTCCACATTGAGGTCATTTTCGACATCTTCACTTTGTTTGCACCGTGAGAAGCCTGTAAACACACACACACACACAAACAAACACAAACACACACAAACACACAAGTTTCTTTTTTCAACAAAGCTAGAGATCAGTAAATTCTGGTTTTCTTTAAATATATCCCTGGGATGACGCCTTTTGTAAATTTGCTTTTAGGCTTGAATTCAACGCAGAGCTAGAGTTGTCAAGCCACTAAGAATTCGCTTCCAAAAACCAAGATCAGGATCAACCCCTTGTATCCTTGGTACACATTTGGAGTTATTTAAAAACCGCAGTGCCTGTGTTAACAACAGTTTCTTCAGTGTTATGTGGGTCTTTCAGATTAAAACATCCTACTTGCTCCAGAAAAACTCGATACTGATTTTATGCTCAAACCAACCAACCAACTGACAAGACCTGGTGGGACCGGACAGCCACCTCGGAGGAATGCCTGTCCAGACACCAGGACTGAGGATCGTTTCGAAAAAAGTGGGCATGACTAATAGCATTGCTGCTTGATCCACAGAACTTGACAAGCTGTTCTCCACTGGGCTGTAAATCGGAACGCTTGGCAGATGTGAGGGCCTATTCCTCTCAGACGTGGCGGCTGCTGCTGCTTACCCACAACAATCAATAGAATTGACTGGCGTGCAGATACTCCACATTCAGCCACGACCACAACTAACATCCTTTAGCGTCATTACAGATGAGTTTATCTTGTCGCTTGCGTAGTAAGATTGAGTACGCAAGTTTTGTTTTTACAACTCAGATTAGATAGACATAGAAGGAGCAAAGGAAGTTGTTGTTTATCTAGTTCAAAGAAGTACTCACTGTAATGTTTTACTTACGTAGGACAGATATGAAAACTTACTGGAAGAAAACAGAAAAAGCTGTGGGCGTTTATTTGTTTAGATCCTCTTTAACATTTAACATGAACCGAAAAAACTGAAAAGTAACAGCTTCCACTCTAAAACTAAGAGGTTGCTGAATCATAATGAGTACAACATTACTCAAAGAGTATCATAACATCTTTTAATAGTTTGTCTCCACCCCTTTGCTGCCTCCATCTTTAGCAAGTATGAGGGATGAACCCGACCGCTGGACATTGAAAACATGACTTCACCTGTGCTGTGGGCTAAAATGATACATGACACTTGGGCTTCAAGACACACTTTCTTCTAGTAACACAATACAAAAAAAATATAGTACAGGATGACTGATTTTAGTGATCATAAAATCACTTCTTTTCCTTTTTAAAAAAGATTTTTGGCCATTGTAGTCTGTAATGTAACACATCTGCTTTAACAACTGTGTTTAATTTGAAATAGCATAATACAAGGTTCAAGACTCTTTTTTATAGCTCTGAAGACTGATACAGTGTGTGCAGCACAACTTAATTATTTTTTGGAAAGGGTCAATTGATGATTTTATAACTTATTAAAAGTGCAAATTGTTCTGATTATCACTTTCAGATGTTTTTCTGCTCTTGGTCTGATTTTCTGGTGCACTTAAAGTCCCTCAGTGTCCTTCCATGGAGCACAACTGGGGTGCAAAATTTCTATCAATTGACACTCTCCTTTTACTCTTTAAGAGAATGTATCAACAAATATTTCAATTAATAACTGAATAACTGTCAATTCAACAATAATTTTGTTTCTTGCATTTGTGTTATTTAGCATACATGCAATAAAACAAATTATATAAATCAAATATTCAACCAAGGTATATGTAAGAGTCAAATTAACCAAGATGCAACATTCAGCTGGATCTATATCAATCAGACTGTATTTCAAGTAATTGAACACGCCGTGATGTTACAGAGATGCCGAACTGTTGTTTCCTTCAATCAGTTGCAGAAGTAACAAAGTAACTTTAAGTTAGTTTTGTGACAGAGATGCCTGTGTTTTGCTTCAGAATGGGGAGTGAAAACATGTAAAGGTATGTGCATGTGTGCGTGTGTGTATGTATGTGTGCGTGCGTGCGTGTGTGTGTGGGCCTGCGTGCATGCATGCGCGAAATTGTTGCTGGTGGGCCCCAGTATGACTGCTGAGGTTGGAGCAATCATATGTTCAGCTGTGATTTCCATCAACACATTCCTGGACGCTCACACACTCTCTCAGTGGAGCTGTGCGCAGCACCCCCCAAGGATGTGACCTGCAGCCTGCAGACACATGGCTGCCTCACAGGCGCTTATCACAACACAGCAGCCTGTAGGATAATGGGAGGCCTTAATCTCAAGCCACGTGGAGCCAAGCAAACTTTGACTAGTGTTGCTCCTTCACACTGGCCTTATAGAAAACAGTCAATGATATACTACACCGATCTGCAGAAGGCCAGCAGGTCTTACCATGCCAGACTGATTACAGGGTAGAGGTCAGACCAAATGGACAACAAATGGTCCCTGGACCTCTACACTGGGGGTTGGGTATGAGGCTGAAAACACAGCGCAGGAAAAGGCAGCAATTGTTACAGAAACTGCTAAAAGGACATATGATATTCCAGACCACCAGGAGACACACACTCACACACATGCTGTGTACTGCTATGCGTTCTGTCACAGAGCCGAAGCTGGCAAAATAAAAACAATAAAACATAGAGGAAAGTCTTGTGTGTTTAGAAAAGAATGTCAAAATTGCTTCACTGATCAATGCCATGTTTCTCCAAAAGTAGCCAAAATGCAGCCATGGAAAAGGAGGGAGAAGCCTTTAAGCCTCAAACACTGACAACAAGCAACTTAAACATTCAACTCAGCAAAACATCCAACCATCTGTGCTGAATAATTATACAGTAACCTGGCACTCAATCAGCTGACAGTGTGTGTTTCTCTTGCGCTGGTCCACTTAAAAAAACATGAGTTAAGTCCACACTCAGGTCCAAACATTCAGTGTTATTGGCAAACTGCATGGATGGCATGAAACATGCACTGCTCCCTTTAAAACGCATGAGAATTTCAATTTGAGTTCATGTTTGGCCTTGAACGCACGGGTTATTTTTTTCTGCCAAGGGCAATTTGCACAGCATGGTCCACATCTTGGCTCAGAGTCACAAGCACTGAATTTGTCTTGCTGCATAAATAATGATATCTAAGTAATGACCACCTTTTCTATGCAGTATCAATTGCAATGGTTTTCATGTTTTTGCTTTACATGGCAAGAGGTAGGGATTCTTCCTCTTCCCTCTTAATGATAATCTAGCCTTTTTCACTTTTTTATTCTAACAATGTTTAGGCAACTCCTATTTAATCGCACCTCAAGGCTACATTTCAGGTTTGTCTGGCACTCCTTGTATATTTAAAGGGATGCATATCAACTGAAAGGACCTATGTTCAAACTCGTTAATGAAAATGTTTGGCTGTGTTTGATAGAACTGAAATTCCTCTCAACAATCCACAAATGATCTCCCCTTCCCGTCGAGTTCAAGGAAAAATAAATCAAAGCAAAGAGCCAAATCAATGACTGGCACAATGCAGGAATCTGTGTGAGCGGCTGAGCTTGTGGTGGCCTGCGTTCGCCATGTGGTGGAGCTGAGTGATGGTTTCCCAGAACAGACAGCAGGCAGGCACAGCCATGTGCTACATTCTCTCTTGCTGCGAGGGCTACAATGATGCTCCTGTGCTGAGCTGCTGTTTGACTTTATCATCTATGATCTTGCAGTTTCTATCTGTGTGGCGGCCACTGTTTCCAACTATTGCGTTTTCCACAGAGACTTCGCACCAGTGAAAGCAGGTTCCAGCTGTACGAGCATGCCTGCATGCCAGATTCTGTGATAGGTACAACACAGGGAGAAAAAGCTGTGGTCTAGCACCTGACTGTAGACATCAGATACTGTAAGAAAGTGCCTCAGACAAAGCTAGCAAGCCCTAACTGCATTAAAAATGGGTGTGAAAGTCATCTCTGCAACACAGCGGGCTCTTATCTTCCTCCTCTTCATACTTTTCTCCCCCTCTCCCTCACTGTCTGCCTCCCTTTTCCTCTAGCTGTATCCCCTTCTCACTCTCTCTCCCCCTAATGTCTTTGTCTGCTTCCTGTCATGCATTCCCTCATTTTGTAATCCCCCCCTTTATTCACGCTCTCTTCTTCTTTTGCTCTCTCTGTCCATCTACATCTGCACCCCTCCCCTCGCTCTCCCTCCCTAGAAGGCACACATACACAGATAATACTGCAGCTACATGCTGCTTCGGCAACATACTGCAGCAGGCAAGCATACTCCACTGCAGCCCTTTAACACAATACCCATTTCTCCTATAACCTTAGGATGAAGCAGCTCTTGATCTAAGTGAAATTAATGTTCTCTGCATCAAAAACAAGCAAAAAAGCACATTTGGTTCAAAGCGATGTTTTTCAGATGCAACCTGCTTCAAAAAGCATGTATTCTCACAAATGCAACATGTCCTTTTTCTACAAATATCTGCTGATCTCAGCCTTTTATTTTATCACAGCAATGTGCACTGTGCACTGCTGTTTCTTTTTATTGACGAGCACAGTTACAATGGAGCCCTCCCTCTGTCTATGGACATACCACCCCTGATTCGTCCTGTCTTGCCTTCTTCCCTGAAGCATGACGGAACTAGGCGTGCTGTTGTAGCACAATGGCACTTTCTTATTGAACGGCGAACAAACACATTCACACATGCACAAACAAAAACACACGGAGACAGACATCTGATGATCACTGCACCTGATAGGACATACAGTGATGCCATTGTTTGAACATCCAGGAGTGATGTAAGGAAACGACAGCGCTAACAGACAGTCAAGCAAAGAAGATACAAGGCTGCTCAGCTGCTCAAAAATGTGCAAATGTGCTTAAGATTTAATGCAATATTCAAACATATGTGTTGCAACTATAACTTTTAGTATATATTGCACCAGATGTAAGGTAGGGATATCATGTTTTATTATTTTAAATACCGTATGCTGTAACCAAAAAAAAAAAACTGTCTAGTTCCAGATCTTTTCTCAGTCATGTTTTATCCATTGTGGCTACTGTATGTCTCAACCCACTTGTTCATTGCCTTGTAAGCTTATATATTTTCTTTGATATTGCTGCATTACAAGCACTTACGCCTGCTAAGATCATCATATAGAGTTTCATGGGCCTTCGTTCACATGTTCATAAGCCTTCATTAAATGCTCAGGGAAACAGGTGCTACCACCAGGGATTCCCCCGACCTTTGCAGACTGTAGAGCACAAACTAACCTGATTTATGTAATTGCAATTAGGCATGATTGTTACTCAGTGATTACCGTTTATCGAATTAATTTTTCATAAATGTTAGCACCTTATGTCGGAGGCTTGGAATCCTGCATCGCTGACCCTTTAAACAGCACTCGCTTGTGAGTTAGAAAAAAAGAAATAAATCATTGCACTGGAAAAAAGCCACGTGTCATAGCAAGTGTATATAATAAGTCACACGATCGGGCCATAAAACTCATTCAACCTTTTCAGATGTCAGAAAATAAAGACGTAACGTGCAGCCCCATTTAAATACAAGATGGATGACTCCTCTTCTGCACAATTGTTTGCTGGAAATGAAACTTGCATGTTGGAACCACTGAGGATTTTTGTGTTTTCAAACACAAAGAGCCTCTCTTTATCTGAAAAGAGCTGCTACTCTAATAATGCAGCTCAGCTTAAGTCTGCTAACCGTAAACAATAGCCCTAAAAGGTGGCCTTGACAAATGTAAAGAGAGAAGGGGGAGTGAGTTTTTGTGCCTGAAAGTGAATGCAAGGACACCGAGTGACGGATAAACTCCAATCCCTTGCTTTTTCTTACCGGCTAAACCTCTCATGCTGGTGTGGGATGTCTTCAGAACTCACCCTGTTGTCAAGGTCAGCCATGAGAATAAGAGTATCTCCTCTGAGGTGCAATATAAGAAACCTGCATTATTTTATTACCTCACTCTTTTTCAGTGAAAGTATAGTGAATAAGCTAGGGAGGCAGACATGGTTCTTGTGCAATAGCCTTAATATATCATCATGCATGTTAGATAAAAAAAGAAAAGTCTGCACAGTGTATGTAGATGGATAGATCAGCCAGGTGAACTCAACGTGCCAGCAGGAAGTTCATGCATATCAACTGGTTTCTGAGTCATTTGTGCCAGACGACCCGCCATATGGTTCTCTGACGAGCTACAACCAGCAGCAAGTCCTCTCATGACTGAGGCCGATCTAGATGAATTGCATCATCTTATATTTGAACTAACGCCTATCACTCAGACAACAAGCTACCCACAGCAGCCCCACACTCACTACCCGCACTGCTTGGAACAAACACAAACTCACCACCCCACCAAATGGAAGCAGCTGTTATCGAACCTCTTTCATCTGCTACAGTACTTTGCAAAACTCAGCAATGCACATACACCGCCGCTGAACAAGCCTGTTAGATTCTATCACACACTCCTTTTTCTTTCTTTTTTTTTTTTTTTTTACAACTTCCTTATTCTGTTGAGTTATGTTTTAGATTTTATACTCTATATTCTGCTGCTTTTGTTGTGTGCTAGGCACAGTGCGGTGAAGCTTTGTGGGATTTCACATTGCCAGCAGACTGCCATGAATGAAAAAGTGAGAGATCTCACCATACAGTACATTTGAATTCCATTCACCTCCAAGTACAAAGTACTGTTCTGCTGATTAATGGGCCCACAGCCACATGTGTGGACAGTTGTTCTTCATGCATGTTACCATTGTTACATGCCTGTTTGCAATGGCTCCTTTTTGATCTCTCATTTGGCAAGAGAACAGTCAGAAAAACAACAACAATGATTTATATCTGAGCCACTTCACATGCAGTCCAGGAGTCGGTACTCACTGCTTTGGACGTTAACAGTGCCAGTGGAGTTGTCCTTTCCCAGCGAGTTCTCCACCACACATGTGTAATTCCCAGAATCCTCCAGTTTTGCTCTGCTGATCTGGACTCTGGAGTTTTTCCTGTGGGAGACAACACTTGCACAGCTGAGTCAGGGGAATCAGGGCAGGGAGGAAATAGCATGGAAACGCAACAAGTGGAAACATGGGGGATGGAGAGGCAGACAACAGGGCAAGCACCAGCATGGCAACAGCTCTCTGCTTTGATAGAGATACACACCAACCTATTCCACTGGAAAATAAGAGGGTTTGGAAATGCTTACAAGAAGAAAGCATTGGACCTAATGTTAGAGCTACCAAAAATGGCTATGTGGTTTTACTGCTCAATTGTGTCAAAATTCTTTCATCAATAGGAGGTTTTACTATAATACTGTCTTAACTCTTTTCCATTAATAGTGTATTGTACGTTATCATTAGTCAATCAGACTAAGAGAAAGCTGCATATTGAAGTACCAGTCTGTCCTGCTGTTAATCTGCCCCAGTGGACGACTGTGGAATTGCAAAAAAATCCCTACAGCTTGTTACAAAAAAAGAGACATCTGTAAAACTTTTATTAGTTGCCTGAAAATGCTAACAAGATCAAAGTTTTTAAGCATAAAAAGGTAATTTATGTATATAGTCGTCATCACAATTTCAAGCCTATGGGCTTAGAGTAACTGAGCAGGCGGGGCTGAGAGGCATGTGCGGTGCGCTGCACACTGCACAGCTCAGAGGAAAAAACCAAATAGAGAAAAAAACTTGTTTTGCTGAGCAATTATCAGAAAACAATGGGTACCACCTTGAAGTCTTGTATTCAGTTCTTAAAATACACCCATGATACAAAACGGGAAAGAACAATTGTGTGAGGTACTTGTGAGTATCCTTCTGGTTTTACTGTTGTCATTAAATCACTGTACTGTTAACCGTGACACGCTGTAATATAATCTAACAGTAGCACAAGTTGTCAGCAGTCAGCAAAATGACCCTGTAAGGTCAGTTATATACAATGTGCGGTTAACGTTAGCAAACATCAGCAACTGGTTTTACTCTGTGCAGCAAAACTTGATGATTATTTTGATTGTGCTGAAATGAGGGTGAACAAATTTAACTTTTAATTTGTAGGAGAGATTTAAACATTAAATTGGATGATAAATGGATTTGGTTTTTGTTTGAATTATTATGCCACATTTCAATAAAGAAATAAGCCTTTATAATCTCACATATTAAAAAAACTTTTTGTTCACTTTATATATTGATAATGATTTTAAAATGAGTTTCTTACAAAAACTGCATCAGCACATTCTGCTTATAACTGCAACCTTGCTTTGCTCTGGAGAGCCTCCGTCTCTTTTCATCGTACACTGTTTATGCCAGGTTTTACAGGACACGGGTGGCTTGTACTCACTGGCTGTTCCTTATTCGGACTTTTTTGCTTTTCTTCAGCTCGTTGCCATCTTTAAACCATCTGTAGGTGGGGTGAGGGTTCCCTGTGGCCTCACACTTTACTGTGAGCTTGCTTCCCTCGTCCACTATTATTGGATTCTTCATCGGTTTTAACTGTGGAGCTGTCTCTGAAAAGTAGAG
This sequence comes from Ctenochaetus hawaiiensis, assembly GCA_029783645.1. Lineage (NCBI taxonomy): Eukaryota > Metazoa > Chordata > Actinopteri > Acanthuriformes > Acanthuridae > Ctenochaetus > Ctenochaetus hawaiiensis. The sequence goes on along the minus strand of JAPZDY010000006.1, from coordinate 10,885,662 downwards.
AGAGAAGAAGAAGCGTTATGAACACAAACTTGATTAAAGTTTGCTCTGCACAGTTGGTGTGTGATTGTGTGTTGGTGTTTTATGAGAAACAATAAGACAAAGGGGGACGGAGACATCAGTGACGGCAACAGTCATCTCTATGGACAGAGCCAACATCTCTCTCATGTGACCACCAGATGTTGTCACTGGAGATCTTATCAATTTTGCCTTAGTCACTTAATAAACAGGCTAAGTTTCACTCTGTCTTTTCCTGCGATTAAAACACCTGAAGCAATATCTTGTTAACCTCCAGCAGCTGACACATAAAATCTGCAACCACAAACTCAATTAGAGGCAATTGTTGAACATGAAACGCCAAGAACATTTTGACATTATAATAACTGGTTTGTTGTGATGACAAAATCAAAAAGACAACACTTTTATCTTAACTCTTTCTTTTGCTACAGTCATTTGCAAAACCTGTTGTTTATATACATTTCCATGGTTCGGTCACTTTTTGCAACTTTCATTTTCTGGTTTGCTGCGGTGGAGATTACATGTAAAGTTTGAGGGGAAAAAATAATCACT
>JAPZDY010000006.1:10858913-10882068 GCA_029783645.1 Ctenochaetus hawaiiensis | reverse complement strand
TGCTTCTATAGTCTATAAACTTCTACTCTGACAGTTTGGTCAATGTAATGGTTGCTCATGCATGGTCAATGATGTACAAGTGAGTCCCATGCTTGATAAATGATGTACAGTAGTTACTGTTCTAAATGCCTATCTTTCCAACTCTTCTACCCTTGTAAATTAAAAAAATTAATGTCTCTATAACCTATAAACCTATGCTCTGACAACTTGGATGGTGATATACAGTAGCTGCTCAAGCTTTGAATGACAGATGTGAAAAACAGAGCATCATAAACGAGACAGTTTGATGGGCAACTTAAGAAAAGTTCACTAAAGTCAACTGTGTTTGACATAAAAGCATGTAATATCACCAGTCAATGGCCAACATTGTGTTCCAACAAGAAAATAAAGAGTCATTATCATTGAAAATAAAATAATTTCTTGGAGACAAGTGGTTATCTCATTTTCCATTAGCCAGTGGAAAAAGCGTCCGGCAGCAATGATAAAACCCCTCGCCTTAACAACAGCCTGATTCTCTCTTTTTGAAGCGGAGGGGCAGCTGCAGACATGGACTATAAAAACCACATTTGAGAATAGAAGCCTAACCGGCGTGTCAACAGCTCATGACTTGGGTAACAGTTGGAAACCTCAGCCCAGAAAGAGGCTCAAAAACAAAGTGACTTGATGAATTAACAATGCATTGCTCGTATTATTGAGTTAACATTTCTCTTTTACTTCCAGGAGCTTAGTGAAGGAATCTGAGGCATGCCTTTGTGTTTCCCCTTCTAGACAAAGTATCCCTGATTACTCTGGTGTTATGTCACTTCACGTGGTCGAAAGACAAATTACATGGTGAGACAGCTAGAGAAATGGGTTTTGGATGTGGGAATGGTCTTCAGACACTGCACACTAGTTGCTGTAATGCAACATCTGTTCAGAGCAATCATTTCAACAGCCTCCCACCACAACCAGTACACTTTCACCAACAATTATCTAGAACATTGTTTGTAAGTGACTCAAATGCTCTGTGTCTCTGTTACTAAACTTTATAGACATGCTACTAACAGAGTTACTTTTCAAATAAAAAACATATGTTTTATGTTTCTCTGTCAAAGTAAAAACTTATGAAGTTTTTACTTTTTTTGAAACTGCCAAACTGTCAAATGTGAATCATTTTTAACCCACCATAATATGTTTTCTATAAAACAATTCTTTCGTTTTCATGTTAAAAGTGATTTTACGTGTGAAATTCCGTAGATGTAGCAATCAGGGTTAGGGTAAGGTTTTAATCCTATTCATTTATCATAACTTCACTAATAATCCATCACTGACACTTGATGTATATCTAAAAGTCAAGGATTCTGCACAGTGTTTATTCACTTGTTAACAATGTAAACACAATGTTTGGACTTTTGTTTTTCTGACACGTGAATTAAGAAACTGTTGCCCTGCTCAGTTTGTGTTATTTTTGGATTCTGTTTGGTCCAACAGTAAAAAGCACAAAAACCCTAGTCTTTTTTTTGCCACTGTTTCATTAGTTTAAATTATAGAAGCTTGCAAGAAAGATGAACAACCACCCCCAAAGAACCAAAAAAACTCAGGAGAATCAGCCAAAAAACCTTTCTGCCAGAAAATTTTCCACCACGGTGAGCGATTACAAATCTACATTTGTTTCATTGGTTAAATAATCCAGCAACAACCCAGTGATGGAGTTTTAATTGCAAACTTCGTTTTGGTTTCATAGTGAAATATTCAATACGTTCAAATATTGTACATAAAGCTCAACAGATCATTCATATGTAACTGGACTCCCTGACTAGATGTGTGCATGCTGTTTTGCAGATATTCCCTTGTCTCACTGCTGCACAGCATCCAACATCATAACAAGATACCACAGTTGACCATGCTGCCAATCCAGAGACTGATTTTGTGATACTTAATCAATTTTATTTACATGTTTACTTGTTAGTAATTATTTCTCAATCAACTTTAAAACTAGATAGCTGATGATAGTTGAAACAATAATGTGTTCCAGTATCACTCGACACCTTAAATAGCCGGTGGGTAAAACAACTGGATGACAACAAATTACTGTAATTAACAAAGTGTGAACATCTTTGCTCACCACCATGTCGTGTAGTGCTAAAAACACTGACGTGAAAGCCTAACATGAGTCCTGAGACCTATGTTTCACAAGTTACCAAGTGCTGACCTTAAATCTGCTTCAATAACCTTCACAAAATTTATAATGCAACATTATTCTACAGCGACACACACAAAAGAACATGCAACATTACTTTTGCACAGCTAACGTAGAGGAACAGGTCCTGGCTGAAATGCCTCAGTGGTCCTTGTGTTACTTTGCTCTTTTGCAGTAATGATTGTTGTGGGTCCTTATGAAGAACAGTTCTAACAGTTCTTTTATTTGTTATAACTGGAGACTGATTATTTATTTAGATCTGCAAAAATTGAGACATTATTATAAACTCACTAGTTGTTCTGTACTGGTCCCTCTTATTGCGAGGCTGAGTAAATGAGTTTTGTGTTCAGGGTCGTTTTAAGTCGTTGAAGAGCTGGATGTCCCAACTGTTCTACAAAAAGCAACATCTTAATAGGGTATAAGCGTGGCCACTTCCTTGAAAGTCACATTATGTTCAGAGTAGAAACATTATGTTACTCAAGTAATAGGGCCAGTTTAATTAAATATTTGGATTAGCTACTATAAGTTTGTTCCTCCACTCAAACAGTTGTTCTCAGACTTACTGTGAATGACCAGTGGAAAATTTATAATGTGAAAGAGTTGTTTAATACTACTGATTCCACTTACGGTCACCAACTCAGTTTACAGCTCTCTTTGCAGTCTTCAGCTGCTCTGAGGTCTCTGCATCTCAACACAGCTGGTTCCTTCAAACAGGTTCTTATCCAAGGTCGTCAAACATGAACGCTTCTTTATCTAACCCATCAGCTCAAGACTTTCACCCAGACTCTTTTGGAAACTTCTTTTTCTGCATTGGGTGGTGCGGTTGCTCCAAGCATCAAATACTGATGCAGATGGGTTTACCATGGAGTTTGCTGAAACCTGGTGCACAAACTGAGACGTTCCTTTTTCCACATAGCACTGTAGATAAACCATGTTGGATAATGCATTATACTTTAACTGCTAAAAGGAGGGACTCTTTCTTTTAGATGTTCAGACAGACATAGGGAATTTCTTTAAACCCACATCTGCCCTCCCCGTAACAAAGACATATCTCACCATTTGATGTAATTCATCGTAAAATATGTTATTTTGTTTTGTTTGAATCCTAAAGTAACTAATATGAAAGCAAGATGGGCTCTTGTAAAGGAGTTGTTGAAAATGTTTTTAACGTAAAATATTTAGCATGGCATAGCTTGAGCTATGGCATATAGCATATCAGCAGCTAGCTATAGAATAGCTATGAATTTCCCTTGGGATCATGAGATTTGTTTATTTTATTGTCTGGCAGCCACCACTGTAGTAAAATTTATATTAAGTATCATTTGGTCACTTTTGTCATCTTTCTTTCTCACTCTCTGATTAACTTCACAGCATAACTTAGCGACAGGTGACAAAACGGAATTGACTGTTACCTTTAGCATAATTACAAATTTCTCTAAGTTTGAACACTATGGCAATGTTTGGGATAATCTAATCCAGAAATCAACACCATTGACCAAATAGAACAAAAATAGGGTTGTTTTAAGGCATCTGAATTTGGAAATGGAAGTTTAAAACAAAAAATGAGGCTTCTTTAAACATAAACTTCAAAGTATTCTTAGGCTCAGCTCTGTAATGCTGTATGTGTGAGTCAGTGGAATAACAAGTGACATTGTATTAGCTGGCTTCCTGATTGATTTCCCTGTTTATGGTTTTTGTTTCTACAGCACACCAAATGTGATTTTGTAAGAGCAATTATACAACTATGAAGCAAGATCACACCTGAACTGGAGGCCCACGTTGTCTGAGGCTTCACTGACACCTCCTATAACTACTATTCCCGATTTTCTTGTTGAATTATTTACGTAGCTCTAGTTTGATTTTAAAGGTGTGGTATGTGTTAGTACATGATAAAAAAGCATCTGGCACATAATGAAGGAGCCAACTCTTCATTTCACCGTAACTAATTATTACCACCCTCACTAGGCACGCAAACCCCGTCACACAGGGGAACTTGTTGCGCTTCGTTTTTACACAAGATAAATGTTAGATGGATGTTAAACTTTGTGAACTGTGACACCATCAGCAGACATAAATGTATGTGGGTCATGTAGAGTGTGCAGGGATTTTCTGACTACTACTTAAAGAAAGACATGAATTGATGTTGCATTGATGACAGATTTGATAATATGCCTGTGGCGTGTTGTTCTCCTTGTTTCATTCATTAGAAAGACCTAGAAGTTGTTCAGTTTTTTCTCCTCCTTTGGGTGTCTTTTTTTTTTTTTTTTACAGTTTTGGGCCAACATTTTATCTCAAATGCCTTTGTAAGGGAATGCAGTGTTTTTTCCTTTCCAGTCCTGGGACTTTCTTGTAGTCGTGCAAAGTCATGCAACATTCTTTTCAAGAGTGTCAACTTTCAGAAATTTTTTGCATAACTTTAACAAAAAAACCCTAAAAATTAATCATCATGTAACATTACAGTGGCAAAAAAGACTTGTTCCGATTAACGATCGAATTGATTGTATATAGAGGATTTAGTAGATGATTGCTAATTTTTTTTTCCTATGTTAAGATGCTTTTGACTTACTCACTATCAGAGTTAAGATGTTATTGAAAAATTCTTTTTATCTGCACCCCACGTTTAAAGATTTTTTGAGTGTAACAGTATGTCAGCCTGTAAAGACATGTTATTCAGCACAAGTAGCAAGTGAAATTTAATCCTGCAGTCTTTTTTTTTTTATTGGTTTGCATCTTCTTTCTCTAAATGCCTGCTTACCAAAACTCTGCCTGGTGCGTCAGAGGAGAAGTTAATGTTATAAACATAATTTGAATCATGATATTAAAGACAATATTGTTAAAAAATATGATACTCTCATATTTGTCTGGTTCTTTGATGACTACTGTGAATACATTTGATATATTTTATTAAATATCACTTTACAGCATTAGGAAAAGGCTAACTTAAACATAGAGTATATGCCTTTACTTGTAAGCAGTGACAACTAGTGTGACCCCTGAACTCTGAACCATGAGCACCAGGGTGTCTGACATTATTTAATTGACACCAAAATATGGTTCCATCGAGCAAAGACACCCATTTAAAAGTGGGTTCTCTGACATGACAACACACTGGCTCACAATGCATTAAAAAACTTCTGAGTTTCTTTCTCACAATGACACCATTGATGCATCTCCACTGGTTCTTCGAGTCACCAAAATGAATGGTGAAGATTCAGTGGGAATCACAGATGGGGGCTGACTGGCTTACAGAAGAGGACATCCAGGGAATGTTCAAAGTGTGGAGGAAGCTATCAGAGTGGGGAATCGCTGCACAAGGGGACTACTTTGAAAGTGATGATGGATAGATTCAAATCAGGAACTATTTTTGCTTTTTTAAGCCGCAGTCTTGTAACTTTTTGATTGCACTTTGAAAGTCAACCATGCCAGCATTTCGCTGATGTGTTTATTAAGACCCCCTAATCCCTCCTACTTCTGCAACCCCATGGCAATCGGATCACCTGTCTGTGAACTTGAAGTATCACAACTAAACTATATGAAAACACAAATAATTATCCAAACCAGAATGCCCTCAATCAACATTTCTGGTCCATATGCTTGAGACATCATGGTTAATGAAAGAGCAATTATAGCTAAGGAATACCTACTGTGAGGCAGTCTCCTTAAATAAATGTGGACAGTGATGTTCTCAGGGAATCTTAACTACACCAGACAATGCTCTCTTGTTCCTGTGATGTTTGTGATGGTTAAATGACAGTCTAACGACCTTCACAGACAGACTGCTCATGGGCTAGATTACATACAATTATATTTTGACACGCATCATCCACACAAGCACATGTACATGCAAGCACACATAGTAAATTGTTAACATATAACTCACAACGCAGGAGCATGAAGACAACTTGTTCAGCTGCAATGAAAACCAATGAAGAACCAGCAACCTCATGTTAATGGAGGCTGAGAGAGACCAGGCATTGATCTCCAGCAACTGCAGATGTGGATAAGACTAATCCTAAACCTAACCTTGATGTAAGTGATAAGACTATTCAGTTGCTTGAACTTAAATCTAATCTTATATTCTCCATAATTTGCCTTTTTCTGTACTTAAAACCTTCAAATGCTGTCAAGTAGCATTTCTGTGTAAAAAAAAAAGAAAATTATCTGTCCAAATTTAACCATGACAAATCCATATTTTGGCAGGTGTTTGCAGTCTCCATGTTATACCCCACAGACAAATTTGCAGCTAGACATGGACTAATCTTCATTATCTGTTTGAGCACGTTTTACCACATTTTGCTGCTCGGTGAGCACACCAGCAAGGTAAGTCAGCGAGCCAAAAGATTTTTTTCATCTTCTGCACTAAAAACATCAACAAAAGTAGTATATAGAAAGCCAGCATACTGTTCTGATACTTTACACACATCTACTCATTTAATTAAATTTTGATAAATCATGCATAGCTGCATTGGCTGTACAGACTTGTTCTGAGATTCGCAAAAATCTGTTTTTAAGCATGATTTATTGATAAACCGCATCCTCAGCAAAGTGATGTCAGTCAGGGATAATTACATGCTGGCAACATTTAAAAGCCAGATTAGACTGAAGTAACTGGGAGATCCATCTCTGAAAATGTTGTCTGGTTCTTCTCTTTTTATCTTGGAAGACCCATTTCAGAGCCTTATGCCAGAGCACACCTAATGTGGTGCATGCCGAACCATTAGTGCAGACGTAACAAGCATCATCCATGAGCGTATCTTTGTTTTGACCTACTTTAAAAGCTCCATTTAACGATGGGGTGAGCACATAGTTCAACACAGGTTGCCTGTTCACCCAGTTTTGTAATAAATCAATAGTTGATGCAGTTTCATTAAGAAAATGGTGATCAAGGACCAGATTTTCATACTGAGGATATGTGAGCACATCAGCAGACCCATGTATCAATGAAACAGCCGGCTCAAGGCTCATACAGTTACAATATTATATGCATATTGATAAATTTAACTAGACAAACACAGCTCATTTTCATTTGTGTCATTTTGTGAAAAGTAGAGAAAATAAACCAGAGACTTTTCATCACATGCAGCTTTTTTTTTTATGTGTGCAACAGCTGTGTGCTTTCATTAACAGAGATGCCAAAGAATAATCTGTAAGCACTCTGTGTACTGTCTGTGGAGTTGTTTATCTTTCGTTTATAGATCACAATCCAACTTAGAACGAGTAGCTGGTAATTATTTATAAATTTAACATTCGTAGGTAATAAAACAGGAAAAGCAGCCACAGATGCCAAAAAAATATCCCAGTAGCACATTCAAGCTGGAAAAATTGCAATTTAAATGCCAAGGAGGTTAAAAAAAATCTCCTCCCCCCTAAAAAAAAAATATTTTCTTGTCAATGCCGGTGTAGTTTTAAGTGTTATCTGTTGGAAGCTGACAGAAATGACATCAGCAGGTACAAAATGGCTACCACTATCCAGAGATGCTGTCCATGATATGATATCTGATCAAACTAAGAATGAAACATAGTCACTAACCTGATAATTATGGTATTTCCCTTAAAGTATCACTAAAACGGGGGTTGGGCTTCCCCATGACCTAAGGTCAAACTACAGTGACATGCTGTGGCTTGTAGGATCCTCCACTGAGCAAGCACACTGCTACGTTAGTGGCTCGGGAAGACAAGCAGCTCCCATGCTATTCCGATGTCAAAGTACCTTCCAGCAAAAATACAGACTTTTATGTTGGATGACTCACCACGGAGTGAGGATTAAGATAAAAGTACTGTAGCAACAGTGGAATTATTAACCCTGCCAAGTGCGTAATAAAACACTGCATTTCGCGATACAAACATCACTTTTATGATTTAACCGATTTTTTCAAACTTGCAATATATGTGGTGGAGCATTTGTGAGAACGTGATCATGCAACGAATTAACTAAAACCTTTAAATCAAAGTTATTGCAATCCAATACTTTAGGGAGCTCATGATACAGCTGTACTTTGGCTCCTGTGACGTCCAAAGCTTGCGTAGCTCAAAGCTTTAAAGTTTTAGTTCAATTTTTGTACACAAGTCATGTCATTTAACTTCCCGACACTTCCAAAGTGCTGCCAAAACCAGATCTGTCTCTACACGCTGTCCACGTTAGTCCAATCCATGTGACAACTTCGCAGCAAGCTTTGACAAGCCAAGGGGATACTTACTTTGTCTCAGAGTTCCTTAATACAGTAACAAATACTGAATATCACTTTTTACTCTTCAAGTCTCTCTCTATCACACACACACAGATAAATATACACGCAGATAAAACATGACACCAAAACTACCTTTAATTTTCTTTTACCTTCAAGGGGATTGCTCTCTCTCTCCTTTTGTCCCTTCTTACCCCCCTTCTTTTTTCCTCTCTTTTCTTTCCTCTTGCTCTCCGTCATGCTGTCAGAAGAAAGTAAATCCTCGTAGGACAAGATTCAGGGAAAAAAAAAACAGGTAGTCCTTTTGGGAACGTGTGGCAAGTGGGCACCACCAGACTCTGAGCCTGTTAGAGCGTCTCTCCTCCTATATAGACTCACTCCAATCAAGTACAGCAAGGAACCACCTACTCACAGGGCAGAGGGAGAGAGAGAGAGAGGGAAGAGGGAGGGAGGGAGCTGCGAGAAAAAATAGGGAGAGAAAGGTAGAGAGGCACTGCTCAACAAACTAGAAGGAGAAAAGTGAGTGGATACAGAAGGAGGGAGGGTGGGAAGCGGGAGAGAGCGAGGAAGGCATTTCCCATTGCTTTAAGGCAATCAACTGCTCCCTTACCGGACCTATCAGATAAGCAGTGGCTCTTCCAGGCCCTGCAGCCACAGCTGAGGACAGAGAGAGAGAGAGAGAGTCATAAAGAGTCCACACCAGAGCCTGAAGCTGGCTAATTCAAGCTCCATGACCCTGCCTTGTAGCCACCTCTATTTCCCCCCCACTACCCCCCGGGAGCATCTTCTCCTTTTGTTTTGACCCATCCAGAAGTAGAGGAGTGTCCCCTCTGTGCTGTGCTGACCCCACCCAGATAATTCAGAGACCTGCCCTTGCCAGGTTGATGTTGGGGGGTCCCAAAACACTTGACATCTGGTTCAAATTTGCTGAGCACGGATCGTGTGGATACGTGTCAGACAGGGCGATGTGTGAGGCGAACGTCAGATCACAATCTGTGACAGACTGCATCTTGAAAAATTGCGCTGCTCCCCTTCCTCACTTCTCTTGTCTGTCAGTCCCCCCTTTCTCGAGCGAGTTCCAGCACGTCTGCAGCTGCAGCTCTCTCTTTCACTGTCGCGGTTAGCCAGGTGTCATCAATGTTCATGCAGCAGTGAGGATTTGGAACTATTAAAACAAGCTGTGATGTGTATGACTTTTGCCTTATGCAAATAAGTCAAGTCCATTTTTCTTATTTCTGAATGGGGAGTGGGCTCGTCACCTTACTTTACCTCTCATGGGTTCAGTGTATTCAGAAGACAGTTTAAAAGCACAGAGGAAAATAGGGCAAGGGGAGACACATAAGGTAGGACAGGAACGAGCTGATGGCCTGCAGAGGCACATGTTTGGCTCCAGAAGTGGCAGAAATAGAAAATATCTAATTATGGAACTTTCTTACAAAAGAGATCGACTCCCTGCCTGACTTAAATACAACAAGAGGATATTTTACTCAGCTTTGTGTCTCACAATATCTAATGCAAACATACCCTCGACAACAACAATGTGGCTAATCTCTTCATCTTCATTTGACATATCACAATCTGTGACTACATGATGATCCGAGTGTTATCTTAAGCGGCTATATCAAAGTAAGTTTTTTTTTTCATATCATGCTGACTGAATTGCACTGTCCTGTTAAGAGTGAAAAAAAAAAAGGTACAAAACAGTGACTCTCAATGAAACTCGTGTTTGAAAAAAGTCAATCTGCGGATGAGTCATGTGCGGGGCCCTGCCGGGGTTTGTCTCAGTCCAGCCCTAAGACGAATCTTGACGCATCTTGGGATGAGGTGGCAAGTAGGGAGTGGAGGAGGGCAGCAGGAGGGTCATAACAGGTCAGCACACTCAATAGCATAAGTCTCATCTGTGGGCAAGAAGAGGTCAAATTGAGGCTAAGGTTGGACACGCCAATCAGGTTCAATTTAGTGCTTTTCCTACTTGAAAAATGAACTGCATTTCCCTCTCTCGTCTCCTCACCACCAAGTGGTTGTGCTCAATGATCTAATCTGTCAGCAGCAGTAACTGTGGACTGGCAGGGGCTTTGGTGTGTCAGAGAGCTGCTCCTGCTGCCCCACCACCATATCTGCCCCCAACCTCAACACTCACTTCCTCTACAGTTCAACAAGATGAGACTCGTTCCTAAGGTTGTGTGTGTCTGTGGGTGGGCACGTGGTTCATGTATGAGTATTTGTGACGTCGGGACAAAAGAAATGTGAGTTTCGGCATAATTGGGTGTAGATTCAGACCAAGTTTTAGTTTTCTTCAAGCAGAGGCTTGCAAGATAAAAAAATGTGAAATGTAACATTAGCTGACACAAGTTATGAGGGTTATAACTGTGGGAATACTTCAGCTTTTGGGATAGTGTGTAAATCAATACGTAGATCTGTTGCAAAGTTTTGCAAGTGCTGCTTGACTGTGAACAAATACAAAAGAAAATTCAGCATGTAGCAGTATGGTTGAGTTCAGGATCCGGTGTTGCAACAACAGAGTCTCACTTCCAGAGTTACATAAATCATTGCTATGCATAAAGTACATGTACATACACAAGAAAAGGGAGAAGGAAAGGAGGTCATAGCAGGCCACACACTGTGAGAAAATTAAGTTTTCTGACCACCAAATTAAGTTCAGAACAAGGCGGAGAATTTGTATAAGAGCTCAAGGAGCATATTGAGTCTGAAATGACCTCCATTTTTCACACAAATATGGCCATGGACATGTGCATCTAAATCTCCTTCTCTTTTTTCTAGTCTACTCGAAAGCATCTGCTGTTTTTCAACAGCCATGGGCCGTCCTTGGATCATGGTCTGGAGGTGGAGGGGCACAGTGGGCCACTGTAGGAGGAGCATGACTTGAAGAGCACATCAAAAAAAAAAGCACCAACCCCTAAAAGTTCTGACATGGATCCCTTGTATGTTCCGCTCATAAATGCTTCACAGGCCCCATCTCTGCCTGCCTCCTAATCCCCTCTTGCTGCCCCCAGAAAAAAGGGGGAGATAGCTTTCCTGTATGATGGAGCTGAGCAGCTCCCTCCTAACAACAGCATACCTGCACATCATCACATTGATACCGCTCAGCACAACTCCTGCCCTTTCACAGGCACCAGAGTTTATCTTTTTAGACATAATGGCTTTAAACAGCCATTAGTTTATGTTGTTTACATCTGAGTTCCCTTTTTGCCAACAAAGTGGATAGGGGTGTGGGGGGGGGACTTATAGGCTACAGTGCCTGCTTTTAACAGACGCCCTAAGTCTTGATCCACAGAGGTGAAGCGAGGGCGGGGTGGGGGGTGGGGGTGGGGGTTAAGGGCAGTGGGGGACACAACCTCTAAAAGAAACATGAACGAAAGGGTAAATATAAAGTATGGAAAAAAGAGAGGAGGGAGGAATGGGGAGGACAGGAGGCAAGGAGTGTAAAAGGGAGAGTTAAGAGTGGAAATAATGTCTTCTTCATCAGATGACAGAAAACAGCTCCACCTGCTGATATTCACCTCATAACAAGGCTTCTGTTTCCTCAGCTGACCATTCACTACTGAGGTGTGTTGTTGGTACAACACAGGCAGGCTGCATGATAAGACTGAAATAAAATACTGCTCATTCAGTAGTTGCATCTGTTGTAAGACCAAGGAGACTGCGTAAAACACACTTTTGTCAGTCTTTCTGTTTTCCATGTACGTGCTGTGAGTGTCTGTGCAAATGTCTCCTTGCACGAATGACTGGAAAAAGATTAGAGGCATGTGATGAGACAGTGAATACTTGTGTCACTTGGTGAGGCTGGTGAAGCCCCCTTAAATTGAGACACGACACGAATCAGTGTCAGTGACATCTGGAGGCCCGAGGAAGGGGCTATTTTCTCAAGGTCAGCTGTGTCAAGGTCGACCCAAATTCCAATTCTGAGTGTTACTAATGACTCTGCTCGGCAACAGCTGAGATCACGATGACAGACAGAGATCAGAAATCACATCACTGCAACATTTACAGCAGAGCAAATGAATGGATGAGTTTAAATCGAGCATTTACACAGAGCTGCTCAAAATCAAAGAGCAAACAGCAAGAAAGAATGTAAGTGTTAAACAAGGAAGTGATCCTGGGTGGATTCAGCTCTTTGACGTTTCCGCAGCACATAGCTGTCACCATGGTAACCGCAGTCTTAAGGGTAGCAACTAGAGTATGTGAGAGTGATGTGGAAGGGCGGAGTGAGGATGAGAGACAGGGAGAGAGAGAGACGAGAAAGGATGCGAGCGAGAAAGTAGGAGATAATGTGTAAGAAATACAATGGGAGAGTGACGGAGGCAGATATATAAAGAGAGGTAAGACGGGAAAACGATGAGGAGAGCAAAATGCAAGAAACAGAGAGCGAGACAAAGGAAGGCAGAGAGAGGTATCCACTGAGCAGCTGCAGCCTGGCCACTGTATCGCTCCATAAGAGAGATGTCCATGAGTAAGCCTGTGCCAAGCCTGCTGGGAAGCACTGCAGCAGCATCTCAGAGAGGGAGAAATGACAAACATGAGCACTGAGCATGCTCCCCTCTCAAGGCCACTGAGAAAATGAGATTTCAGCTCTTTAGCCTCTCAGTTTGTTCAGTTCTCCCGCTCTATTCCAGCCTCCATCTGTCACTATCCAGCTTTCATGAGCACATCACACCACCAGTGCCCCTGCCTCTGTCTCTGTCTGTGCTTCACACGTGGCTCCACACTGGATACAGTCTGACTGATGTGTCCGATAACTGATTGATCTAATGGTAAGAGGCATCTTTCCCACTTATGGCCACGCTGACTCATATTGTGACAGGTTTGATTGGGGCTGAGAGGAACAAGAGATGAGCATAGCAACTCATCAGCCAATGGGGCATGATACTGCAATAACAGGCCAGCACCACACACGCACAGGCTCACGCACACATACACAGAGCTGTCAGCAGATGTGATCTCTGTGCCTCCAAACTCTCTCGAGATCACGTCTTCCTTATCTGGACAGCTGCCATAGCTGTGCTGTAAAGGACAGCCATGCATTTGTATCAGACCTACAATTAAGCTGAGTTTTTTGCTTTTGATTAACACCGCTCTTTATGTTTGTTCTGCGGACGGACACACTGACACACCCATGATCACATAAACGCTTGTTTCCTTTCAGTTTCAGAAAATTAACGCCTCTTTTTAGCATCAGTCATAGCTATGTGATGAAGTGTGGTGTGTGGTAGTGTGTGTTTGCATGTGTGTGCTGTATGAGTGGTTTAAAAAATAGGATGCAGAGGATATCAATCGCCGCTCAATCGCCGCTCAAAGTCAACTATTGCGATCCTGGTAAAATAATTTTTTAATAGTGATAACAATTCCTATCAAAGTTGACATACTGCATCCTCTCTGTCTATATATTGCGCTTTGAGGATAACAAAGAGCCTCTCAACTGGACAATAATAGCTCAATGGGGTGATACTGAAATAGCACAAATAGTTTTAATGACAGATGCTGTCTGAGATTTTTGAGACATGACTTTGATGATCCTCTTAAGCAGAAATCCGCTCTATCTTCTTAAGGCTGCCTGATTGAATCTCTCTCTCTCTCTCTCTCTCTCTGCCTCTGTATTTTTCCTCTATTTAAACGTATTTATTTTTCCAGAGTCTCTGCCTCTCTGTCTGTCTCTCTCTGCCTGTCTCCCTCCCTTCTGTCTAAGGGAAAGATAAAGAGGTTTGTGTGACTGTGAGCAGATTGACTTGAAGATAGAGGCTGGAAGCAGATCTCTTCCACCTCCTCATTCTGCTCTTTCTCTCTCTTGCTCTCACCCAGATGAATAGACAAACAGTCTCCCACATGCTCTCACAGTTTATCAAACACACACCCACATAGAACCAGGTCTTCATACAAACACATATGTGTGCTCTCACCAGAGAGAACAACACACACTCAATCTAAGTGTCCTCGGGCCGACAAAGTATACACTGTCACACTCAAACACAAACATACCCCCTCAAACACGCACATATGCATACGCATACAAACACACAGGTGCATCCACATGTAAATAGAAAGAGCGCATGGGTCATTGATGTGTTCAAAGTGGACCTGTTTTCCACTCATAGTGTACTTAATACAAACCATTTTCCTGTACAAAAGCATACTTCATGTACCAAGTGGACTTTTAAGAAACCACATCTGAATCACAGCACAACACCAGGCTTGTTGCGTGTGTTTTTCCATTGCGCACACATTTTTTTTCCTTCAAAGCCAACTGACTAAACTGTTTCCCATGACACTTTTACATGAATGTGTTAAATAATATGTTAATGAAAATACAGTAAATGAATGAGGGTTAAAAAAAAGAATTTTCAGAGTACAGAACATCCGTAATTTTTTTTCATGTTGACTGTCTCTGCACACATACACTTGGACACACTGACTAAAGCATAATTATAATCTCAGTAAAGATTAAAACTTATCCAACCTTAAATTTTTTAAAACCAAACCCATGACTGCAACAGTAAATAAACATTTGATAGTAAATAGATGTGAACTGTGGATTCAAATGAATGACTGATAAATGTCATGTCACTGTAAATAAATCTGCCAATCTTCTTTTCACAAACAGTTAAAATCGACTCTAAGCTGCAGAAATGTAAATTGACACGAGGTAAAACACGGGAAGGTTGTGCTCTTATCAGCAACTGCCCCCTTTCAAAAACATGCGTGCATCCGTTCCCTGCTTTGCATTCTTCGCATCAAATCAAATTCCTTTTGCGCTCTGCACTTGTCCTTTATCTCCAGAATGTGTTTTTAGAGCAGCACAAACATGTCACAATGAGGACACTGTGAGGAGTTTCACACAGAGTGAAACCAGCTTCTTGGTCAAATCATTTGCATTTCTGCCTCTGTCTCTCATGGCTGAGCTCGGGCTTATCAAGGGCCCGTCTTATCTCTTTGTTTGTTTTTCACCAATGTAGGCTTTTCCTGGAAAACAGGCCACTACGCATGTGTAAGCTTAGATCATGCTTTGGCGGCATAAGCCCAGATCAAGGCGGTCTCAAATTGAGTGATGCTTGATAAGTGGGCAAGAGAGTGGCCCCTGTAGACAGTGCCAGGGTGGCCTCACAATGTGCTCTGGCAGGCCAGAGATGGCTGACAGGAAGCCAGGGCTGTGGTTGGGTCATCTCAGAGCGACGAGATGACTGCACAGACCCACAAAACCCCGTCCACCCATCCAGAAGGCCGTGGCCAAACACACCAGTGACTGACAACCCCAGCACTAAAAAGGAGGTCAAAGCTAGCTGAAGCCATAATAGCTCTAAATAGGCAAGCCGCCGCTGCAGCCGGTATGAGCAGCTTAGTGATGGAGTAGCTGTACCAACGGTTTAGCTTAAAATCTAATAGTTGAGTTTTAGCCAACAGAGTATTAGCTGTTGCTCAAAAAGCCATGTAGTAATAATAATATAATAGTAAACCATGTTTGTTTGGATAAACATGAAATGCTTAGACAGGTTAGTCTCAACTTGTTGACCACAGTATGAAAACAAGGTCAAACAGCTGACCAATACTATTTAAAAGAGAGGTCATTCTTTTTTTGTATTATTATTTAGATGGTAAATTTTGTGTTGTTTTGCAATGCTGGCTTGTCTAGTGGTATCCTGGCCCATGGCCATTTGCAGAATGATAACTGCCTTCTTGCAAGCTTAATGTCATGGAGACAACAAGGGAATGAAAAGAAACATGCCTAGACAATGCGTAGCAAAAGTACACTTCCCAACAGATGTGATGGAGAAAAGCGGAAATGGGGCTACAGGGCTCACACTACAGGGACTTTCTGTAACACTGATCTTACTGGCTTTTACAGCAGACCTCTGTGAGGAATGTTGCTTTCTCATTTAGGGTAAAACACCCCCGGAGTTAAGGGGTATCGATATCACAAGGGAGATATATTCCTCTTTTGTCTGCATTTGCTGCAGTGAGGTGATGGTGAGTGTGCTGGTCGGTGGGCCAGCTGGGACACATCTCAGTTCACCCGTGCACACACTCGCACCCACACACAGACAGGCACGCACGCACACAGACACACACGCACATACTGGAGCTTGCTTTACGCTGCTCACTATCTTTCAACAACAAGCTGAGCAGGGACCAGACGGAAAGAGGTCCTATTTGTGCAGGAAGATAAATACACTTCTGCACCCAGTCCTGTCCCCTCCAGATTAGAGCAACACAATAATGAGCAGGAGCACTAGTGGAAGGTCAGAAGAAAGCAAGGGTAAAGAATAGAGTAACAGCCTACTAACAAAACACACACCCCCGCACGCATACATGCAGGAGTAATCGCAGACAGACATGTGTGCTTTTATCTTTAATTATCAGAACCTTCCATTTAATAAACGTCAGAATTAGAAACAACATTTTGTCCCTTGTACTGTGTTTTGCATGTGAATTTAACCACTCAAGTGTGTTATTTGTGAAATTAAAGTCTGTCCCTTGTGAGTATGAATGAAACCCCTGTGGGGATTCACTATCTTTAGCGATCTTTCCCGAATCATTTGGTCTGGAAAAGCTCCAGGATTTACAACTCGATGGCGTCACAGTTTTTTTGAAACAGAGACACCATACAGGAGTCACCGTGAGTGTGTGTGTGTCAAGTATCTGGTCACATTATAGTGATTCTGGTGAATTGAAATGTCTAAACAACCACAAACATGTAAATATTCAGGGATGAGTGTGTTAAGTTGTTTACAAGTTATTCTTCTGTGAGTCAGAAGTGTCATAATCTTTTATCAGCTCCTCCTCTGTTACTTTCAAGATGGTGACATTCGATCGCGTACCACAAAATTAAACAATTCATCTCCTCTCTCGTCATGAATGCATACTTTCTTTAAGGCTGCTGAAACAACCCTCTGCCACAAAGTTGGAGACCCCTTCACTGTTGAGGGGAAACATGATTTTCTCTTGGTCCACTTCCAAACACTGCTAACAAGCCATTCCATTCTGTTTAAAGTCTTTTCATGTTAAGACACACATCAATCCACACCTACAACATACCTGAGGAAACAAACCTTCTCTCAGGATATGTACTGTGTGTGTGGGGTGAACATGGCCGGACACGTCTCTTAAACACACCGGGAGGCGCCCAGCGGGAGTGCCGGCAGCCCCTCTTTTCAACACTTCGGCACGCTGCACACAAACACAGTTGCCCTTCCCATGGTCCTTTTGTTCCCTATGGTTTTTGTTGAGGTTCCTGTCATGGACACTGTCAGTTTCTCTGGACATTTATGGCCAACAGTTTTGTTACACTTTTGGGCAAACACTCACTTCATTTCTTTTCAGGACGACCCGGCACTAATCATGCTTGAATCACAGCACAAATGCCGACAAGCTACTGAAACTAGCCATCTCACATATGACGCATGGAAACATGCATATGCTTGCCGACACAGAATTATAGCAAGTGCACTTTACAGAAATTCTGACAATTACCCATAGAATTACACACCCATGCACTGGCAAGCATCTACACAGAACTGGGAGGAAATGAACAAAAGTCTCTCAGGCAAAACCCTGTCAACATGATGAAGATGAAATTGAAAGAGAAAAGTTTTAGTATATCAATGTTTTGAATAAGTTTGTTACAACTTTGAGAATATGTAGCTTAACATAGTTTTGTAAATGAGTATAAAGTAACCTGCCAGTCTCAGGCAGTGCTAACTTTTCCGTGTTGAAACAAAAAACTCTATTACCAAAACATGATCTAAAAAACATCAAGATGACTGCCATTTCTACCATGAAATCATGAAACCACTAAGCACGTTCAATTCTACAGCTAAAACCAGGAGAGGACTAGAAAGTGGTGCGTGATGTAGCCTGGGGCCTATAGTAAATGAATGATGGAGGGAGAGTCTTAAGTGAAAGTTACGAGAAAGGTATCGCAATGTTTCAGGGTATTTTTGCAACAATGACATTCTTGATGAGAAATCCAAGTACAAAGTTCGGCTACAAAGATTCGGTGATGCCATGCTTAGTCACTGTGGTTTGTCTTCATGGTTTGGTCTGTTGAGCTGTCCTCGCAGGATTTTTGCTCTCCGCATATTCAGCTGGTTGTTTCTACTTGAGGTCCTGAAATTGGTGTATTGTATTGCCATCTTTTGTTCTCCAAGTCTTATTGCACATCTTATATTTTACCATAGTCCTGCCTAGCCGGCGTCAACTGGGTTCAACCAGCGTCTGCGGGTTTGACCACTGGAAAATGATCTGCGTGCACCAATATTCATTATTCTATAAGGGAGAAAAACGCTTCAGCTTATCTTTATTTCTTTTACCTAATCAAAATGGTCTCTGGCAGTGCTAAGCCCAGAATACGGCGATGGTGCTCTTGCAAAACAGTTACACACAGACAGCCAAAGGGAGTGGAGAATGCCAACTAAAACAGTCACAGAAAGGCAGGCTTATACCCTCAGTCTACATCCGGTGAGTCAGATTAATATTACTGTGGTTTATTGTACATCTGATCTTTTGTTTCCAAACTACTTCCACACTAGTGCAGTTGCTCCCCTTTGGGAACTAACTCTTCCACCCTTAAGCTGGTATCATGATACTTTTGCTTTCAGCTGTGCGTGTTGTTGCTGTGCCAAACAGTGTAATTATATATCAAAAAGTCAAGAGAACTGCCAGTATCACAAAATCAATTATGTGTTTAATATTAAAAATTATACCCATACCATTATGACTGATAAAATATGATATTACTTACTCCTACCCTGCTGTCTTTTAGGGTCATGCTGCCTCCTGTGAATCTACCTGAGAACTTGGTGAAGACACACTGCAGTGAAGCACCCAGAGCAACAAATGTACAACTGGCGAGCAGATTTCATGCACAAACTGCCGCAATAAATCAATTCTCCAAGCTGCATATTCTAAACAACACTGCTTTACACACACTTTTAAAATGTAGACAAATGTAGACATGTAGCATACACCATTCAACCTGTCTCTTACCATTCGGAAACACAATAGTAAGTGAGTAATTAGCTGCACTAATGCTGCCAGCAATTTTGGCATCCCTTGTTGGCATGTTACATTTACAATTGACTGAATGTTTTCCTTCCATCTTCCAGCTAAAACATGTTGCTTTGCTTCTGGAACATCATCATACATTCTTTTCACTTTTTTTTTCCTACAGACCTGATCTGTAGGTCACTGTATTTCTCCTGAACTGGCAAAAGTGACGACATAGCTCAAGTTTTAACTTATGTCCTCCACTGACACTGGCAGCAAGACAATGCACCTATTTGTTGCTCAGTTTGTTTGACGAACTATAAATAAACTGAAGCTGACGCTGACAGTGACGACCTTAAGCTGTTTACACAAATCTTGATAGCCTGCGATTGAGGATCCCTGTTGTTACCTATAAAACCAGTTTATAGAATATTATGGAATGTGTTTTCTTCAGTGAAACGCCCACAGCTCGAAAAATATACCAGTGATAAAACAGGAAAATTTGTGCCCGCCAGCTTTCAACCTCCCTCTTTGTAAGGAGCAACAGTAGGTTACTTCAGCAACATGCCAAAACAATGCTGATCTCAACAGTAATTTGTGCAATCTTGACACACAAACAACAAAGCCTGATATTACAGGCAATTATATGGTTCATAAAGAGTATCCATCAACAGTAAATCTAACCCCTGTGCCAGTGTCAGTTTGCAGAGACAACAGGCACCAGAAGAGGGTATAAAAGGATATTATATATGCCCTAGTAACCAGTTTTATATTAGGGGGAGCCAAGCGGCTTAATCAGATTTTAGATCATTGAAAAAGGAGCTTACTTGGGTTTTTCAGAGTTATGCCGTTTACATGCATTGATCCAGAGCTGAATTACCAGACCAAACAGGGTAAATAAGAGAGCTGTCGATGGATGTAAATCTAAAAAAAAAAAAGGTGAATGCGTATCAAACAAATTTAAAAGCCTTGAGAACAATTATTGGCATCTTTTTTGCTCAAGTGTTAGTCAATCTGTCTACAACAAATTTGTAGTACCAATTTATGGTATAAAACTGCATTTTTCCTGAGTTTAAGACTTTTTAGACTCTATGCCAAAACAGAGAGAAAAAAGATGTTTTATTGATGTTGGTGAAAGATAGATTTGTTTTCCCTACCGTTGCTGTTTTTCCAGTTGCAAAATGAAAATTCCATGTTGTTTTTTAATACAGCACAGGACAGAGATATCTATTTTGCCGTACACCTGCATTTGTTGCACAGTACATTATGTATGTTAGGGCCTTATATCTTCCTTTTACTGTTTTTTTTCCTGGCCCCTGAGTTCTTGTTGAATGCTGATACTATTTGTGACTTTTAAGGGTTAATATTGTCGACAACCTTTCATGCTGTGCACAGAAAAAAACGCTTTAAATATTTAATTACATGCACTGGCTGCAGCCTGTGAAGGAAGAGTATTGCAGCCAAAGATAGCTGCAAATTACTGAATGATTTAAAAGGCAGGGTAAACTTAAACTTCCTTTACAAAGCAGCAGGATAAAACCACAAAGAGCAGGCTAATGTAAACAAAATTAACAGTGGTATAAGGTAGAAAATCTCAATAGACCATATTATAATATTGAACAGGATTGTGTCCTGAGTTTTTGCTTTGTATTTCGATTGAAAATGTTATATGTTTTTTCAGCAAAAGTATTTTATGTTGTGATGTTCCTATACATTGTACATATATATATATTTTTTTCATCTTTACTCAGAAAATCATAATTGTGCAGAAACATTCTTAATCCAGCATTTTTATATTTAAATGTTACTGTTCTATTCCTTGTTTTATGGGAATATACAGCAGCCATGGATGTTTTTATCTTTACAATTGCTAAGAGTCATTACTCAACATCTCTTGACCTCGGTCCAACACTGTACATGATTGCTTTCTCCACAGGGACTATATGGTAAGTTCAGTCAAAAGACCACATCTGCTCACAGCTGAGTGCAGTGTTAGCACAGGTCCACCACTAGAAAGATGGCCTCCTTTTGTGAACAAAGTACAATCCAAATGGCAGTGACTTTCACAGTTGTTATCCTGTACATATCTTCCGGACTGTGTAGTGACTGTGGGCTTTTGACTGTTTTTGACACAGCTCCAGCCGCAGGGGCAGAGAGTCTAACAACTGCTGTGACATTCCCAACGGACTCATCCCTTTCAACTTTTCGGTGTTTCTCCTTCTTCCTTTCTGATCATATACTGCCTCATTGTGGTGAAGGCAACATTCTTCAGTGGGTTTCAAAATTCAGAGTTTTTATTTGTTGGATAAGCAGAGAGGAAGGGTGTAAACTGCAATCGCAGAGGGAAAAATACAAAATATTACAATTTTTTTGTTACGCTGCTCTTTTGTGATCTTGAAGATTTTAAATGACCCCTGTATTCATTAAAGTTTTTTTTATTATCCAAGCAAGAAGTTCAGCAGCTCTTGAAATAGTCACTAAGTTAATTCAACAGGATCTGTGTCTGAAGGCAATAATTTTCTATTTTTGTTTCAACACTCAGCACAACTTCAGACAGAAATTTATGTGTATGTACACAAGTCCTACACAAGTCCTATAGGTTAAATTTTGTGCCCATTTATCAGACTAATTTTTCCGGTAACATTTAACTTAAATCAAAGTCTTTCTCTAACCTTAACCAATTTCAATCCAGTACATTTAATTTAACAAAGTGAAAACAGGCTTTCTTAAAACCTTAAATAAAAGTGCTTTTATTGCACAAACCTAACCGCAGCCTGGACTTAAACCCTGCATTCTGCATTCAGATTCCTTTGCATGCCCACCATCCATCTCAACCACGTCCCTGCGGCTCCAGTGCGGTTTAAAGTGTCTCATTCAGTCATGTTCAGTTGTGAAATACAGTGCAGGCATGAAAGAAAAAAAAGAAAAATTCATGCCCATGCACACAAATCCTATACATCTCCATGTCACAAACTGCCATTATAGTACATCATATAATTATCAAGGTCATCTCACATCAAAAAAGTGCCACTGACTGCCTCCCACTTGCAGGCCCACCCACTATTAATTACTTTGATATTTCTCATTTTGTTAATGTTGCTGTGGCATCACACACAGACACCAAATGTTGGTGTCATTGTCTAAAGTAGACTGAAAGCACAAGAAAAATGCAAATGCCTCTCCACCAAACCACCAAACCCACAAGACATAAATGTGTGTGACCTCTCTGAAAATTCCAGTCTAAATAGTTTTGCTGTTCCAAGAGCTGCTTTTATCCCATTTTATGAATTCGAGCCAGAGATTAATAGAGATTATTGGTTGTGACATTATGTACTAACTGTAAGACTAATCTGCATTCACACCACCAGCAGCCGACCCAGTCCCTGCTCCTCTGTCTGAAGGCTGATTTCAGCCAGCTGTTTGCAAGCTGCAGTGTCGCAGCATTATTGTGCTGTAGGTGATACACGTACCAACAATTTCAGAAAAGAGGGAAAATGTGATATGGAAAACATCAATGTGTCTGCAATTATACAAAGGAAATGGTGACTTGTCTGTCAAGTTTCTATTACTGTGAATGCATGTAGCCTTGGTTGAAAGAAGTTAGTGGAAAGAACAGACATCTCATGCATATCTCTAAATGCATATTAATAATTAGGGATGGCTCGATACCACTTTTTCACATCCGACACCGATACCGATACTGCAGCCTTGAGGATCGGCCGATACCGATCCGATACTGATCCAATTCTTTTTGTCACTCTAAAAGTTGTTAATAATACGTGGATGTAATTTGCTT
>JAPZDY010000006.1:10834409-10858813 GCA_029783645.1 Ctenochaetus hawaiiensis | reverse complement strand
CGCGCAAAGTGAAGTTGAGGATATATGAGATAGTTTGGGCTTATGGATCGGATCGGACGGGTTCTAATAAAAAAATTCGATACTTGATCCAGTCATTTTGACATGGATCGGACTCGATACCGATCCAGTGGATCGGATCGCACCATCCCTATTAATAATTATACTTTTCCCTCTTTGCTCTAGTTATTGATACTATAACATAATAAGTAACATGCCAAAGTTACAGAAATCTATCTATAAACAGCTAATAATAACATAATGTTGATACTGTCAGGAGATAGAAATATGTTTCAAATTCATAATGCATATTTTGCCACTGATATTGGATGTGTAGATTTTCTATAATCAGGTTCAACTGAGAAAATAAAAAATCTGCTACTGACAAGCCATTTTGCTGGCTCTTTTATTCCCAAACCTCATTTAACAAACATCTTTTCTGTGCACAGCACTGAAGATTTGTTTTTCTACACTTCTTATCCAACTAAAGAGACTAAGCCCATTTTTCTTAAAAATCTCCATGAGACAATTCTGTTTTACAGCATGGAAACATTATTATCCAAAACATGGCTTTGGTGTGTATGAGGCAACCATTTAAAACAGTGGAAAATATCTGTCACAGTAGAGTGGGTCAACCACTCATGTAGAACTAAACTCATGTTAAACCACTCATAATGGCTGGTAGCAGTGCTGCAGCACATTAGAACAGAATTAGGAAGTAATACCAACTTAGTGCCATTTCATGTCCAGAGCTTTCCAGTCAACACTGCATTTTATTAAAGAGAGTCCTGTCTCATCAGAAGTGTATCTTTTAAAGGAAAAAAAAAAGATTCCAAATATAATCTAAATTCAGGGCTTTTTCAACACCTAAAAGACATGAAAAAATCACTTTCTTTTTTCTTCTTACTTAATTTTTTTCAAATTTGGGCAGTGTCAAGATTATTATGGAATTGTGTTTCCATGTCCTTATGATCTCATCTGTGGCATTATCACATTTTTCTTCTCATATTTTTCAGAAATCTGCAACCTCAAACATCAGACAAGCTGCTTAGATCTTTATTAAGGCACACAGTTTGTGTAACTAATAACTTAAATTACTGCTGAATTGCATTTAGCTGAGCACTTGCCCTGATATTGCGCTTGCTGACCTGTTGCTTACCATTGTTATCTGTTACCTGTTAACATATTAAGAGAGGTCTGTTGTTGCCTTGGGCAAACTCAAAACAGATATTTTAATAGAAAAAAAATAAGGTCAGTTCATGTCTTATATTATTACTAAATGGTACATTTGATTTGCATGTGTTTGATTCGTAATGAGTTGGCAAGTCTTGTTAGCTCTCTCTTTGAGCACAAACCATCTCTTGCATAATTTTTTTCAATGCCAAATATAACTGCAGCCCAGTTTTCCCTTAGCCCTTTTATACAAGACCACTGTGCAATCGATTCTCTAAACCACTGTTATTTCAACAACTCAGAGGTCTGACCACATCAGATTATTTTTCATGAACTGTCATTAAGATGACTTGTCTCCCCTGATTATGTTGCTAATGGCTAACAGTCTTTGAACTACAAAAGATGTGATGTGATACTTACTTCACCACTCCACTTTCCTCAAGCAACAGGGAGTTATTAACAAACAATATTTAATAAACACTTATACACAAACTGCCAGGCACCAAGTGGTAGACAGACAAATCAGCAACTAGCTAGCAACTTGAATACCACCTAGAGCTAACTCAAAACTGAAATGCCAAATTTATACAGGACTTTATAGAGATTAAAACAAACATACAATGTAAATGAATACTGGACTTACATTCATAAGGTTGCCAGACACAGGACTCTAGATGGATGTAAATGTCAGCTGGATGTATTGTAGGCCTATAAAGAAACACATATCACGTGCGAGGTTTGAAGCTCCTAGACTTGCTTTAAATTCTTAAGGTCATTTTTTCATCCATAAATTCTTAAGACCTGACTTACATTAATTACTGACCCAACAGACTGTGAATCTTAACAGAGATATTGTTTGCTAACATACAAGCTATTACATTTTTCAAACAGATAAGTCGGGTTATCTGTATGCTCTGTTTCTCAAGACACATTAATTGGTCTTAGCCAAACCTGTTTACTACTGATGACTGTGTCACAATTTAAAACATAATTTGTTCATAACATAAAAATGTTAAGCTTCCTTGTATTTGTAGACATACACAGCCTTTGCCAAAGCTCTATAAGCCAAATCTATTTATCAGTGATGACTTTGTCATGTTTTAAAACAATGTTAGCTAGCAATACGTTAAGCTAGCCCGTAACTGAAGATGCACACATTAGCCCTTGCCAAACCTATTTACTTATGATGACTGCATCATGTTTTAAAACAATGTTAGCTAATACAGTGTTAAGCTATTCTGTAACTGTAGACTCATACAAAAGCCTTAGCCAAAGCTCTTTGCTAATGTTGACTGCATCTTGTTTTAAAACAATATCAGCTAGCACAATGTTAAACTGCCTTGTAATTGCTGACAAACAATAGCCTAAGCTAAACCCCTTTACTAATGATGACTGCATCATGTTTTAAAATGATATTAACTAACAGAATGTTAAGCTAGCTTGTAATTGTAGGTACACACATTAGTCTTATCCAAAGTTCTTTAAGCCGTAGTCTTTACTAATGATAAATACACCATGTTTTAAGACAATGTTAGCCAGTTCATGCTACCTAGCCCAAAACTTAAGGGACAAACATATGCCTTAAAAACAAAATCAAACACAAAATGAGGTGAACACAACATTCTTTAGCATATTGACATAAGCTACTTGTTTGGCGTCAGCTATGCTACACCAAAACATAGTACTTCTAGGCACATTTTCTAGTAAGAACTAGACAGAGCTATCAACTATATGTTTAAAGCCAATATATTCAGGTTAGTAATTTATGACACTAAACACTTAAATAACTCTATAACTCCGTATACTAGATCCTCTTAACAGTATACAGTGTCTTTACCTTGATTATTGCAGACCCATATTACCTTTTAGACAGTAGTAGATGCCGCACACTCAGCACTCAGTGCAAAGAGACATGCTAGAATCTGCACTGGCCTATGTATTTGTTACCATAAAAAAGTACAGAAAAATAAGAAATCTCAGAATCTTTAGATTGATAATATGTATGTATGTATGTATGTATGTATGTATCTATGTTTTGAATGTAATGCAATTTAAAAAGGGGCCAATTGTTGAATATCAAGAGCTTCAAAGTAAACACTGATAAAACCACACTTGAAGCAGAGCAGGAATTTCTATATCCTTACTTCTGTATAGTTATATACTCTATACAAACATGCATCATTCTTAAAAGCTTCACCGTGAGCTTATTTAAGCTGTAAAGCTTAAATGAATCAACTGCCATGGACCAGACAAATTTTCAGCTTACACAAGAGTGCTACCACACAAGCCTATAGCAATGATCTTTGGAAGGAGAGAATAAATTTTTGTACAAATCTTCTTTAATCTCATAACTGTCTCTTGTACAAGACAAATATAGCTGGTTGGCTAAATCTTTGTTGCATGTTCATCACATCAACTTAAGACTGTGAAAAGACAGAGGATGTTTTTTTCTCAGTGACAGGCATACACATGTAGGATAACATTAGGTAGCAACAATCAAACCAAACCCACAAACCCCAGCTGGTGAAATCCCTCTGATTTGATATATGTAATGGGTATTAAAGCCAAGAGACTGAATGGCTCAAAGCAGATCACTTATTCACATCGTCACATCAGCTATGCAACAGCTGTGCCCTGCAAACAGGTATCGACCGTGACCTGAATTCGGCAAGTTGATCTCAACTCTATCATGAGAACTGATCTGTCTGTATTATTCTTACGTCTTTCAACAAAAAAGACAGAACCCCAATATGATTGCCCTCTCTCTTATAATGATAGCTTGTAAATTGTCTTTGAACACATGGAGTAACCAATCTGAGTGATTGTGAGAAAGTGTCTAATAGGAGAGGAAAATGAGGGGCCACTTGCTGAAAATGACCATGCCCTTTTTTTCTTATGAATATACATCAACCTATCCGCTAAGCAAAGATTAAGCAGGGCAGAAAGTCTAAATAAATGACCCCATAAATAAAGAAAACAGACCCCACAAACTTGCACTGTAACTTCAGTCAGAACAAATCCCTTTCTCCAGCCTGTCAATCTCATTAGCCTGTACTTTTACCCTGGGGTAGAGACACTACAGCACTGACAGTTGATAACACCTCAATTATTCTTATCTAAACAAACACACATCCTGCACAAGACAATAATCTTGGTGGTAAAGTAACATAAGAGCACCTATGTCACAATCAGCTGTTTGCTAGAGTGCTCTTGAATGCGTTGCTAGGGTATAATGACCAACCTGTAGAAGCTTGTTGATTCATACTGCCGCCAGACAAACTTGTGGGCTAACAACAGAACCCAGTAGCCATCAGCAGCTGTCATTCATGTGCTATGTCTAGCTCTTCTAAGGAGCTCTTTAAATTCACAGACAGATGCATAGTTTGAGGCAAAATTCTGCCTGTTTATCACCTCAGTGCAGCAGCTGCGACCTGCATACAGTGGGACTCCACAGTGACAGATTAGTGATAGAGTGTGCATTCACCATAACACTGTTACATTAATTTACTTCAGAGAAATAAGTGGGCTTAATGAGCAATAAATAAATACTCACAAGAGGAAGAATGATTTGCACATTTGTTAATTACAAGCATGAAGATGGTTTTTGAGCCGCCTTTGTGTTTCTCTTCGACTTAGATGACCTTCTTTATACACAAGCAGTGCACCAATTTGTGCTGTCTTATACCGATACAACGCTCTAACCAGTCTGCATACACCCACACACATGCAAACACAAAATGCAATTATGTAGGTCTCCTCCATGGGGTCTACGGATAGACAAAAAGCTAGGGGCCTCGTTTCCCACATTTGTTTCATTGTACAGACTTTGGATTTAGACTGAGCCATGAAAGACAAAAACACTATTGTTATGCAAACTAGTGAGAGCTAAAAGGCAGATGTGACATACTTGAAATCACAGCTCTTAGTACAGCAGTGCCCCCAATCAAACTGAAAACATTTCAGCTCTCATTAAGGTTGATGTCATTCTCTTTTCTGTCTTCTCATCGCTCACTCTCAATTGATAAAAAAGTAGTAGATCATATATTACAAAGCAAAGACTGATGCATCATCATAAGCTAACTGATATGACATGATATGCTAACCTTTCCAGTAATCTGTCATCGAAAAGAACTCAATGTCTGAACAGATTATATTTTACTTATGACAGATGCACAAAAACATGCACAAAGGGATTTACACGTCAGCCTCCTGTTTCAGTGCTTCATTAAAAGCTTAAGGACACGTAATGAACAAGCTAAAAGAAAGGAGTAACTAAGTGTGCTACGGCTTTTGTCATTTCATGCAGCTGCAGTTATTCTGCATATGGTCCTCTGTGGATGCCTTACTCTATGAAACAAATCTGTCAGATATGCACATGCTACTGTGAAACAAATATCTCATTTATTGCATGTCCCTTGATTAGATGGTAGGAAAACTAAAACAAAATATATTGAAAAACTCACTGTCATGTGTTTGCATTAAGTTATAGTACTTGACTCAGATTTTCAGTCTAGACTGCACTCATTCTTTTCTCTACAGTGCAACAACGTAAGAGACCATGTTGCAGTTCCAGTCAGATACAATATGATCTGCCTGGGACGCTGGCAGCCAGTATGAGTGTCAGATTTGATAGCTTAAAATGAACCTTGGTTGCATATGTTAGGTTTAATCTATATCTGAGAACAGTATTTTCTCATGTCTCTTTCCCTCTTGTGTAGGAAACCCACAGCTCCCCGCTGATGGAGTCCCGAGAAAGGGGTGCAGGTGGTAGGCGTTGTAGGTAGCCTGTTTTTCAGGCAGCCTTTAGGAACTGGATGAAAACAACTGCATCACTTTGAGAGCTGTACCGTATGTACAATCTGTGCCCTGGCTCACCCACTTGGGAGCTAGTGCATGAGATGGATTCAAGACAAGTTTGGGTCTGGAATCAGTGTTTGAACCCAGACAAAGCTGCTTATGAAGCAGTTCAAAGTTCTGGGCCAAATCGTTATTGCCTGTAATATAAATGTAGCGATACGATGTAACAGAGCTTAATATGAGGGAAAGAATCAGGCATTGTTGATCTTAAGTCTCTGCTAAATAAAGCCAGGAGCTCAAAGGGACAAGACGACGTCAAGGGACCGACTGTTTATCTGTCTGTGTAAACGGCTATGTTGAAAAAGCATGATATGGAATGAGGCAAGGTAGAAAAGAAACAGTGATGAGATCAATTACAATGAGTAATAAGCCCCTTAATTACAATGGTGCACCAGAGCAACATCTGCTATATAGTTGGGTACTTTGAACTAAAATCAAAGAGATCTACAGAGGCCCAGGAAGCGGGCGTGGCAACTCTCTCAGGTAATACAGTGAGGTAGCCGTGCCAGTCTGACTGACGAGCTTTGCTAAGTGGCAGAAGAATTAACAAGGGATGTTTGGGCTGCTCAAGGAACTCGAGAGGTAATAAGGTCCATTTTGTGTTACGTCTCTAATGGGATGATGAGTTTAACAGCCAGAGTGAGTGTGGCAAAATCAAGAAGAGCGGGAGCACTGGTGTCTCATGAGTAGAGGCTAAGAGGATTTAAGAAGGTGGCAGTACAGGGCACACATCATGTTCTGGGCCACAACACTTTAGTGCAAGTGCATTATGATGGCAGCAAAATTTGTTTTTTCTTTTTTTTATATGTGTTGCCAAATGTTCCAATTGGCTGGAAATATTTAATGTATGAAAGATGAGCTGCCTCACATTTGAAAGTTGTTTTGTAGGCTGATCATTGTGGTACATTAGTTGTAGAAACAAGTAAAGGAGTGGCTCTATGGCAAGCACTGAGATGTGTTTAAGATCTAAAAACATTACAGACGCTGATGCTACTTTAAAACTAAGGCAGCATAGATTCCTTTTATCCTGGTGAAGACCAAGAAAGACACTGACTGTGGCATCTGAGCTCTTGGCATATGGCTCTACACCCATGAATTCTATCACCAAGCAATTCATCATAATTTCTAAACACAAATGTATATGTGTGCATCCTCATACACATACACATCAATACATGCACTTGTGTGCAGCCTTCTGCATCAGTATGAGTGCAACAGTGTGCTGCATTGTTTTTAATCAATAACTTCCATAGCCTGGACAAAATGATCAGCAGTGATTTTCATTATAGAAATCCTTCAACAAGCCATGTGGGAGAGAGAGAGAAATAGAGGGGTAGGGAGAAAAAGAGAGAGAGTGAGCATCGTATATTGAGCGACATAAACACGCTCAAATTGAATCAGTAGCAATGTATATACTAAAATAATGACAATAAAATAAACAAAAAAAATGTCTTACCATGAATACGATGTACTTAAAGTAATTTAATTCTAAGAAATACTCCCTAAGGGCGACATCTACTGACCAAAGTCCATTCCCGGACTACCTGTGCATAATTCTAAACAAAAAGAGAAGAAGTGTTGGATGGTAAAGTTGGTTTTGATATTTCCAACAATAACCAATTACAGGATAGGACTACAACACCCAGTGCCCTCTTCCTGGGCTAAAAAAGCATGTGTGCACACAGGACTTAGACTACGACAGGATATGCCAAAGTGTAGTGGTATTAAAGCATTAAAGCAGGGCGTGAGCCTAGTCTAGGAACCAATTTGCTTAGGGCAGCCGGATTTTCCACACGTGATACCGGTGTTACAGGCCGCTGTCCCTGGTCCTGAAATTGTACCGGGTCCATCAAATGCATGTTCTTGGTGTTTATAGAAAAAGCCAGGATAATTTTGGAACACATGAGTCTACGTTTATAGACACGAAACTGTTAAATGCACCCAAAAGTGCCATAAAAAGCTTAAATTATATTGCGGGTTTGCGGGATGCACATAGTTCGATACACACAAACTGCAATTCCTCATAAGCAACAGTGCGAGGCGCATGTCTGATGCAGTTCAGGGGAAGGAGAATAGGAGAGAGAAAGAGAGAAAGAGAGTTTGATTGATCATGTGGGCTATGGGAGCCTGCGAGAGTTGTCGAAAATTGCTGCATAGACGCCCCTTAGGCACCTATCTGGTACCCACTGACTCCAAACCATGCTGTGGCCATAATAACCACAATTCACCAGAGTGCCTGTTACCAAAAGCCCGACGATAGGGGCTGTTAACAGACCGTTCATTCTTCCGGGTTGGACTTCACCGGTATTCCACAATACATTAACTTACCGCAGTCCTCACACAATATCTTCCCAACATCCTTTTTTAGGTTTTTTCCACTCGTGTCCAGAGGCGCAAACGATGCCTTGAAAACCAAGGGCTCGTCAGTGGGGTCCATGAAAAAAATGTACTTGTGGTTCTTCTTCACTTTGGTGCACGGAGCCTCGGATCCAAATTCCCCCACGGTGACGAGCTGTTCTCGCTCCAGACCCCCGCTGTTTAGGGGCCAAACATCCAGCACTTTGACATTCACACGGTACGGCTCCGCGGAGACGTTCACAGGCGTAGACTGCACCTTGCCCTCGATCACCACGGCGGATTTGTTAACCTGGTCCTGCAGGGAATTCAAACTCGGGGAGTAGCAGGCGAATGAGACCCCGATGACCAGCATGGATAAATGTACTGAATCAAGCCTCATGCCGCCTGCTTTGGCTCGGTGGTCGCTGGTCGCGTTGCGGCAGGGCTCTCTCGGCTGCGGGGCGATGGCGATGGAGCTTGGTTAAATGAAGAGACAGCAAGTAGGCTCCAGTAGCACGGCAGCGCGGCAGACCTTGCATAAGTGTCCATGCCATCGGGATCCGCTGCTTTTTCGAGTGATTTTCAATGGGTAAACAGCAGCTTTGAAACGGGAAAACCGCGGGATGATGCTGGGTTTCAAATCCAGTCACTGCTTTTTGCTAATAATAAGGCATTGTAGATAGGCTAAGCAAGGAATATGCGAATTCTCCTCTCCTGAAGATGCCCCCTATGCTGCCATAGTAGCCTTAACTGCAAGACGACGCCACTCTTATCTTTGCCCAAAAATTGCAGTGGTGGGGTACCGCTATGATGGTTTTCTGTATCATCTGCAGCGTGGAAAAGGGAAAAGACGCAAAATGCTGCAGTGAACCACAAGTTTGGTTGTCCGGTCGCAAAACATAAGCAACGTTTCATTCCAAAAAATAAAACAATATTTCTGGTCGGCAGCTATAACGCTAATACGGCGCCTTCCACCGCGGCTCTCTCTCCGCCTCCCCCACTAGCCACAGACGGAGAGAAAATAATGCCGATTGCCAAGGGGCTCCGTCAACAAAAACGCAGGATTGGAGGACTGAGATTCAGGCAGCCGATGGACCAAAGGGTCGATCTCCTCACTCCCAAAACCCAGCTACTGTATGTCAATCACTCCATGGTGTTGTATTAGCGGTGATCTCACGTTATAATGAAACAAACGAAATCCTAAATCCATGACTGTCCCTCCTCAAAATCGCATCTTACTGTAGCCAAGGCATTACTCCAGAAATCAAATAGATTCACATTTTAAAAATATGCTGCCGCATATAGTCCAGTGGGCTTAGAAAAATCATATGGCTGCGATGACTAAGGCTGCGAAAGCATTTCAGATTCTTCAAGAGACTGTTTTGAATGAGTTTTGCGTCTCATCCCATTAAGTCATGCCCTGCATTCAGGTCACATTCGCTGCTCTGCCTCTAAAAAAACTGATGTTGAAGCACTGCATTAAATCCATACAGCTAAAACAGCTGCAATATTCGGGTCCGAAGCAGAAAAAATAACAATTTTAAATCTTTTAAATCTTTTAAATGGAGGAAATTCAGTAAAAGTCTGCTCCTCTGTGTTTTGTTATTATAAGTAAATGTGTTCACATGTTAACGAAGCACTGAGACAGGAGCACTTTTAGACACATAATTTAACATAGAAATATTTACACGTTTGATTATCATCACTGGCAATGTTTAAGTAATGTTGTGTTTATAATAGTATGATTTGCTTTAGCTTAAATGCCAAATAGAATGCGGATACAGGATGTTGTACTGTCAGTAGTCCAAAGAGCGACATCTGCTGACCACAGTGTATTTATGAGCAATGTTGACACATATAGGCCTACTTGCTGTAAATGCTCCTGTAAATCAAACAGAGAAAGAGTCAAAGTGGAAAAAGCAGGGAACCAAATTTGAACGTCTGTCTAATAAAATATTCTCACAATACACTGAAACGATCCAAATACAATATCATAGGCCTTTACAGTTTGGGCGATACATTTTAAGGTTGGATTATGCTACAACAGGGAGCCCATGTGTCAAGTCGAGGCAAACCAAATAGTGTAATTTTTTTCAATATACACATACCTCTACATTTACCTGCATGTGCACATGTATACATGACAAAGACCTTGCTGCTCTCCGTGGTGCTGAAACTTTAAAAGGTCCATAGATTAGATACAGAGAGCTGATCTAAGACAGTGGCATTAAATCATGTATTAATGTATAGTCTGAAGTCTTCTTTTTTCTAACGATAACTACACACGTATTTTTGTAAGAGCCACGGATCAGAGTGTGCCTGTAAGAGTCAAACAAGCTGTTAAAGTGGAAAAACAGGCTACATAATCTCTTTCTATTGTTTGACTTGTTAATTTGTCTAGTAGTATAAATGCTTAAATACTTCTTTAGACACTTTTCTCCATTACTGTCGCAAGAGATGATGCCCTATCTATTGCCATATGAAGGCAAAGCTGCAGTTCCTCACTAACACCAAGGGGGGGCGCGCACTTAGTTCCAACAGTGCGTGTTGACATCAGAGGTGAAGCGTGCGGCGTTGAACTTGTGCGTGTGTCGCTCTCCGTGCCACGACTCGCCGTTTCTTGTCCATCTTGTGAAGCAAGCAGAAGCGGTCCGCCGTTCTGTCACAAAGGCCTCCGAGCTTATTCACATGCGTCTTGTGCCTTGTCTCGTCTCCTGCTGCACACCGTCGAGGCTTTGAGGCGCTCCCACGCCTGCAGACTGAGCGGTGTAAGGTACGTGGTGGGATCTCGCATGGTGGAATGACGCTTTATTTACATGGCACTGGTTACTGTCCTGCAGCATTTAAGTGTCCTAACGTGCAGACAAGCATGTGTCATTGCTTCGCAGAGTTTACAGAAGCATTACATATACAGCATACAGCCGTGCGTCTGATCTGTAATAATAATGGAGCTGCATTTGGAGCAGCGCCACAGCATTCCTGTGTCGGGATAGGGCAAAACTTTGTGAGGTGATCACAGGGTTTGCGTTTCACAAACTGCGACGACACCTTTTTTGAGGATGAAATCTGCGTTGGACTTGGCGTCATCATCCGAACAGATGTGTTTTTATGAGTTTATATTGATGTTGAAAAATGCTTTTCTAAAAAATAGAGCAACCTACTGAGTGATGACATATTAATTAAAAAACAGGCTGTTAAGGCTTCATCGGAGCAACTGATGAACAATCGCACCGAGACCGAGTCTATAGCATTTGAATTAAACCTGAAAATAAAATGCCTAATGGTGAGATTTTGGATTAAAAACCGACCGAAATTCAAAATGGTGATTTTTTATGGGCAATTGAGGGCCCAAAAAGAAATGGGAGAGGCCTGTTACATCATACGCAGGGTAGAAAATTGATATCGAGGCCTACCAAAACAAGACATGCTCTGAGTTTCAATATAAAAGTTCCAAAATTTACTTGACTATCTTATTTTACATATGTTTACATGTTTTATCGTGTACATCTAAATGGTCAGGGATAAAAAAATAAAGAAAGGCGTTTCAGAGGAGTGATAAGGTCAGCCGCTTCTTTGCTTAAACAGTAGAACAATATTAAAGATATATGAAATTAAATGCTTGTATTTTATATATTTAATGAGAGTGCGATGAAATAATGCTACAGTGCGGACAGTTGAAGATTAACCAACCAAACGGCTAACATTTCTGCACAAATTGCATCAATGGGCCTTGCCATCATATACTTCACAGCAGAATTACCTAAAATAGCTACCATTTTCAATATATTGTATAAGTTTTAATTTTAACTTACTTTGAAATATACCAAAATGTTTATTTATTATTAAGATCACAGATAACTTACTCACCTTTCCCCAAATATTCTGGATTTTGTGTGACAAGAAATACAAAGGACTGCTGTGGAGCTGATCTGGCGACCTGTGAGGCAACAGGGAATATTTTTAGGATATGAGTTTATAGAACAATTCCAAACATAGATTAAGATGATTTTTTTTTTAAAAGTTAGAGAAAATAAACTTAACTTTGTAGGCCCGCACTAACCTTTTTAGGCCGGCACGTTTGCCACATGACGGTATAGAGCAGCTGAAATTAATTGTACAGAGTAGGATGTATGCTTTGGCTCACACGTTGTGTCGGACTACAGTTTTAATAATAATAAAAAAACTTTTATTTTTTTTAGCATGTTGATTGCACCTTTTTAAGGTTAATTATTGTTAGATTATCACCAATCATTTATAAGTTTTACCTCTGTGGTACGATATTTTTCAGGCCTGTTATTATTTAAATAACACTACTAATTTATTTTGTTTTGACCTTCTATACTAAGGAACCAAAATCACAAAATCAAAATCATTATTTTACCTTTGACTTTTTTTTAGCATTCTAACTCAGTGTCACAATCTATGGGCCTATTCGTCCATTTTACTTTATTTTTAATGCTCTTTAAATTACATTTTATTTCAGTGTTGCACCCAAAGAATTATGAAAAGTTTTATTACAATGTAAAGTGCAAATCAAATTTTTTTCATGTGAAAATTTTTTACCAATACATGTCTTCTAATTATTACAATTCATTGAAAGTAATCAAGAGTTATGAGTATTTATATAAATAAAAGTCTTCTATTTGTGAGCAATGAGCACTGATTTGGTTTCTGGGTTAGATTACCTTAATTTCTTTTAGCCTACAGAACTCCCTCCAGGCCTTCCTCCTGCCTTCTGGACGCCTACACTAAGAAAATGTTCATGCTGAAAAGTAGCCTCTTCTTTATTCTTAACATTTCTGCCAGTGTGATACATTTTTATTGAAATGAGATGAATTTTGAAACAACACACTCACAAACACACACAATCACAATTGCTGAAAAACTGATCACAGATCAAATTGTGTAGCTTTATGTGTCATTATTGTGAATAATTGACCTTTTTAAGCTACACAAAATCTCCAAAAAAATAAATAAATAAATAAAATAATTCACTAAAATAATTTTCCTTTAAGTAAATAGCAAATATCGCCCAAAGGAGAACTAAATGAGCGTCCAATTTAGACAGAAAGAGAGCCACCCTTTTTTAAAGACTATTTTATTGACAAGTCCAGTACACATCAATAAATGTTTTGTTTTTTTTTAAATTCTAGTCTATCCCGTGTAAGGCTATTTTCTTTCTGTGTAGCATCAAGGACTACAACTTTCATTTTAACTCTGTGTTGAACGTGGAGAAATAAATTACCTTTATGATATTCAACTCTGATGCACATTAATGCAAACAAAAACCTTATATAGAGACAGATAAATCGACCTAAGAAGGGGAGAAAGAGGCGTGTGTAGTTTTAAATAAGAATTAATAATGTACAGGAATGTCACGGTCTACATGTGTGGCCTGAAACATGGATGTTTTACCACGCTTAGCTAAAAAAAAGTGTATTCCTTTTTGAAATAAATTTTCTACTAATGTAGACCTTTTATTATATGATCTCATTGATATTTTTATTGTCTTTTTATTGACTGAAATTGGGCCCATGACACACAAGTACGCACACAAACTGCACGCACAACAATTTAGACCATCTTTGTCTGATAGCATTTGGGAGGAATGTCATGTTGTTTTAGAAAAATATTAAAATGTCCAGGAATGATGCAGGATTTATACAATGCATAGCTGAATTGGAAAAAAAAAATAGGCTAAAAAAAAATCTGGCCCTATATATGTAGCCTAGATGCTACATGATTTATCGTCAGGATGGAAACAGTAAGGTGACATTAAGAGGTAAATGTGTGTAACCTAATAAATGTATTGATTGAGTATTGTTTTTTTTCTCTTTTGTTGTTTCTTTGTTTCTTTGTTTCTTTGTTTCAAGGAGAAATAAATGCAAAAACTAGAATGGGTCTGTTTTCTCCAGCTATTTGAGCAGCAATCAAACCACATACATGGTGGCAGCCTGTTTGGGTAGGCCTAAATAGCATGCGGCGGTCTTTTTTTGTATCTACAGTCAAGCTGTACACTACAAACGTACAAAAATGCGTAATAAGAGCATAATAAATAAAAGGTATTATTTACAGGTCTATCGAAAACATATTTCTACAAACTGCACAATGATATTTTATTATATACTGCTGTAAAAAGCAGCTCTAACACATCAACTTTCGCTAAATGCGACGGCAGTGGGCCAGTGTTCGTGCAGACACACGGTAACATATACCGGTCGATGAGATACACCGCCACTGTGTAACATAACGAACAAAGGTCGGGCGACTCGGTGAGGACTGGTTATTGGGGCATCTTTACTGTTTTTAATCTGGTAAGGCAAAACCAGCCATCATAACGTAAACTTTGTGACACAGTGTGGTAAAGGTAATCTGTGCATCCATAAAAAAGTTTTCCTAACACCGTTAAGGTGGCTTTATTGCCTTTCCTTTCACGATATGCTTTTCCAGTAGGCTTGCTACACTTCATACGCCATGAGGAAAGCAAAAATTAAATTTAAGTTTTGAGAGGACACATTCTAATGTGCTGTCTGTAAATAAAATAAATTCAAATGAACAAATACATTTTGTTGCCGTATTTACAGAAAAGTATTGCGTTTTAACAATAAATCACTGAAATTCATTAGACTGCGCTGTCAGCACATTATCCAGCCTACTACTGCTTTGAAGTTAACAGGCCTAAAGGTTCAGGTAGACTCGTTAAACCAGAGGCTATTATGGATTCTGTGCTGTCAGCTGTACGGGGTAAATGAGCAAATAATTGATCTATTCGTAAGTATTTAATTATTAGGAATATGAATATATAGTAACAATAGGCCCACAATTCCGTAAACCATCAAAAAATTGTTTAATTCAGTAATGAGGCCTATTAACTTGCTTGGGACGCAAAAAAACAAAATTGAAGAATTAGAGTTGACCGGCAAGAAAAAAATTCTTATGTCTCAAGTAAAAATAATCCATTAGTATGGGGGAAATTTGGACAAAGAATTAACTTTTACATTTAAGTGCGGGCCTATTTTTATGTCAGTTACCATAACTAATAAAAACATTTTAAATCATGGGCACATTAAATGTGCATGGGCAGGATTGCAATGTAACCAGCGCTTCTTTGAAAGTAAATATACTTACTCTTCGCACTTTGAAACAGAGGGCAAGCTGGGGTCTTTCCAGACAGCATCGTTTCAGATTCTTTATCGACAAAACGAAACCTAACCAAATTGATGAAAACGCATTTCATCCAAAACATTGTTGGTTTCGTTTTTGTTTGTTGGTGACAGCTCATAACATTACACCTTGCGGGAGAAAACACAGCATCCGCGCTCTGCATTAACGGCTTCCCTTCGCCTTTTTATACCTCCCTGTGTAGATCTCGCGAGAGCTCCGGCGTTCGCTGTGGCTGGCCGTGGCTTTGCAGCAGACAGAGGGAGAAGGCAGGCAGGCAGCATCATGGCGGACAGAGACAGTGGAAGTGAGCAGGGAGGAGCAGCCATGGGCCCAGGCTTCGGTTCCATGCACTTAGCGACAGGAGGGGCGGGCTCGGCTTCCGGGCTCCAGCATGAGACACAGGAGCTGGCGTCGAAGCGGGTTGACATCCAAAACAAACGCTTCTATTTGGACGTTAAGCAGAACGCGAAAGGCCGCTTCTTGAAGATAGCAGAAGTCGGGGCCGGTGGAAACAAGAGCCGCCTCACTCTCTCCATGTCCGTGGCGGTCGAGTTCCGTGACTACTTGGGAGACTTCATCGAACATTATGCACAGCTGGGTCCGAGTAACCCGGGACTAGTACAAGACGAGCCCAGGCGAGCACTCAAAAGCGAGTTCTTGGTCCGAGAAAATCGGAAATACTATATGGATCTGAAAGAGAACCAGAGGGGACGGTTTCTGAGGATTCGACAGACCGTTAACCGGGGGCCCGGTTTGGGATCCACGCAAGGCCAGACGATTGCTCTGCCTGCCCAGGGACTTATTGAGTTTCGTGACGCTTTGGCTAAACTTATTGACGATTACGGTGTAGAGGACGAACCTGCAGAGTTGCCCGAAGGGTCATCATTGACTGTGGACAACAAACGGTTTTTCTTCGACGTCGGATCCAATAAATACGGTGTGTTCATGAGGGTAAGCGAGGTGAAGCCAACGTACCGCAACTCAATAACTGTGCCCTACAAAGTGTGGTCCAAATTTGGGAATACTTTCAGTAAATATGCCGAGGAGATGAAGAAGATCCAGGAGAAGCAGCGGGAGAAAAGGGCATGCGAGCTGCAGCAACAAGAGGAGATGCAGGCGGACGATGGGGACGAGGATTGATATATAAAGCAAAAAAAGATGCAAGAGTAATGAAAATAACAAGAGAAATATAATTAAAAACTCTACTGTATAAAGAAAGAAATCTAAAGATTTAACTGTAATGGTTTAACTCCAAGGGAGCATCACCCACAGTATAAGAAACCTCCACAACCTGACAGTTATGACATGGTGTCACTCATCGCTGGATGTTACCCCACTTATCCACCATTAATACAGTAACAGGCTGCTAAACAAAGTAATAACATTATATTTGAACATTGTTTCCTACTTGACAAACGATATTGAACTGAGTGTTTATTTCCCTTATTAACAGAAAACTTTTGTACCAGTTAAAGCTATTGTAAAAAAAAAAAGTGTTTGCAATGTTCAAATGGAATTATTGCCGAGTTCCGAGGAAAAAGCGTTTCCTTTTCATGTGAGCTAATGACTTCAGCACAAATCAGATATTTTAATTTTTAAACCAAAATTCAAAAAACTTTGTAAAAGGTTGTCACATGTACTTGCCATCCTATTTACCTTTACCTGTGAGTAGAGATGTGTTTACACA
The DNA here is from genome assembly GCA_029783645.1 of Ctenochaetus hawaiiensis. Classification (NCBI taxonomy): domain Eukaryota; kingdom Metazoa; phylum Chordata; class Actinopteri; order Acanthuriformes; family Acanthuridae; genus Ctenochaetus; species Ctenochaetus hawaiiensis. The sequence goes on along the minus strand of JAPZDY010000006.1, from coordinate 10,841,598 downwards.
TAAATCATATGAGGGCTAGGCCTGCTTCGGAAAACTGGTTAGATGTCATGCAGTATAAAAGGAACATATAGGCATTTTCATGAAATGAAATAAGTGCTCTATTTGTTGTGCAATATGCATTGCATAAAAAATCAAATATATTGAACTGGTCAATGGATCTCGACATGATGACATTTGCCAGAGGCATTCAAAGAAATATTAATATTGTAATTTTGTTTCAGTTGAAATTGTTGCCATGCAGATGGATATATTATAGACTACCTTTGTGTCTCGTTGTTAATGCAATGTGTTCATTTTAAAGGTACTAAATGTGTATTTGATAGAGGAAATGCAGTGACAACATGTAGCAAATGGCCTGAATTGCAGATTACTTAACAAGACAAACACCATACACATACTGTGCCGATTGGCTTGGTAGTCTGAGAAAAAAAAAAGAGGCAAAATTCAGCAGAGCATTTATTGGTTAGTGCATCTGAAACAAACATTTTGTGATCTTGTTCAGTCATCAAAGTGCAAATAGTGCCAAGGAGTGCTGTTGCTGCATGTTAATCTGCACTAAGATAGATTTCGTTGGTCTCCCAGAATATTGGCTCAAGGACCCTTCAGTATGTATCTTTATCTGCCTATAGTGTACGAATCTCAAGTTTGAGTACCAAGTGAGTTCCATCCAAAGGCTTGGTGTAGTTGTAATGAAAGTTGCTTCAAAGCTTGATTGTAAAAGGAGTGACCTTGTGAACTGTTATCAAAGAAATCACCATCACACTATGAGGAGGGCCACTGAGGAGCACGCCTGGATAAGCCAAGGTGAAGAGGGTTCAGTTCACCTGTTGGTGAATCTCCAGTTGTGTGTCAATGGATGTGCCCATCCCACAAGTTTTAAGATCTGAAGATATGAAGTTCAGTGGGGCTACTTCGGATACATACTCATAGCTCTACTTCTAGATTTGTAAGCCCAAATATCTACCTGGGGGTGATGAGATTCAGTTTTGGTCTAATTGTAAATATTTGGGCTGCCACACGGAAAACAACTGGTTTTATCCAGTTCAGTCGCATCTCATAGATGTGTGATAGCAGTTTTATAAACTCTGTCAGTAAACTCCAGAGAAACTGGCAACAATCAGATAATGTCAGATTTACCTCAGCATTGAATTAAATGATTGCTCCCATGTTTAGATTGACTGGAAACCAGCAAACTAGACTGTCCTTGACCACCTATTTTTGGAGCCTCTGGTATAGCCTAAACGATACCTGATTGGGAGCATCCTCTTCAGCATATAAACAACCTGGTGCCTTACACACTCCGCATGCTTACACGCTGGCCTGGTGCTTTGGATCGCAGTTTGGCTTCCTTTTGTTATCGTTTCCTCTTTCTTTCTTTCTTTCTTTCTTTCATTTTTTTGTGTCTCAGCCCCCTTGTGTGCTAGTGCACGACTCGTGGTGCTAAAAGGGTTTGTCACAAACTCTTTAAAAAAATTCAGAGCAGAATTCTTAACTCTGTTCTGCTCTCTTCCTTCTTCCCTAATTCTATTGCCATCCCCATTCCTCAGCCATCCAGGTATCGGCCTACATGTAAACATGGAAGGGGGTGGTCACCTAGATGCAAGATGATGCAGAAGAGTTGGCTCTTCACTAGCCAAGCGCATTAACAGGGAGAGCAGGGGCTGATTGGAAACATCAGTAGTGGCTTGAAATGATATAGTTTTTGTTGGCAAGCCCCCTTAGAAATGCTCATTCTGTGGCTTGGGTAGTTATGTGTAAGTTGTAAGTCGCTCAATTAATGGGGAGCAGCAAGCATGTCTTGTTTTGTTTTTTTAAAATTTTTTTTGTTTGTTTTGTTTTGTTTTTCGTAGTTTTACATTTTCAGCGTTATTCCACATTATTTGTAATTTTGGAATGTTTTCGCCCACAAAAAATATATCTATTTTTTCTGTGCAACATTTCATTACTGTGTGCAATATCGTATGTGCCAATGGTGGCAATATATGTATATCAATTAAATATATGATTACTATTTGAAAGCATGTGGCTGAATTCCATGTTTATTTCTCATGAAGGAGTTGTATGCCTTTATTTGCACTCAAAGCTCCATCGTAGAGAAAAATATAGTAAACCAAGGTCTTAGCTTGTTGGGTAAAGCGGTTCACATAAGTACTTTAACTTGAAAAATAGAACAATGTCACTGCAAGTATGCCTATCTTTATAGGGGAATGGTAAACTTGGCTTATGGGTTGTTGAAGGTAGACTATAAACACAAAGTGGAGTTTTTGTGAAAAGAAAAACTTAAAAAAACATTGAAATCTCCATTTTAGCTTTAAGCTAAGAAAAGGTGCTTCAGTCAAATCCTCATTAAGGTGTATGGTGAACTGTCTTCAGTGGTTGTTGTGTGTAGCACTTTGCTTTCCCAGGTTAATGAAATGCCTGACCAATACTTGTTTAAAATGATCTCAACAAAGAATGTCGTTCTCTCTTATGTTTTTTTTTTTTTTTTTTTTTAAAGAGGGTATTTGATTTGCTCCTTTGGTTTTGATGCATTAAATATAATTTATGTACATTTGACAAACTTTAAAAAAATAAATTTAATTTACCCATTAAGGGAAAATCAGCATTCAAAATGTATGTGTTTTTATGTATCATTTTCTGTTGGAGACGGAAAAATTCTAAAATGTCTACAATTCACGATGAAAAGTATGTTTTATTTTAATCAAGTGTTGTCCACGATGTCTGACTCAACATTTGCAATGATACTAATGACTAAAGCTTAATTTTACAGCCTTTAAAATGCAAACAATGCAATGACAAGTACCTAATGACTAATTACTTAGAGACTTGTACGTGAGGACTGTATGTGTCATACCAGGCTGTAAAATAAAGCATCATAGTGTCCTCTAATCATCCTGACTGTGAGCATCTGTATGCAACGATCGCTCCTCTGTTAGCTTTAGCCTTCTGTCATATAACACTAAAAAATTGGAGCGTATTTATGACCACCCAACAAAACTTGCATGCATTTTATTTATTTATTTATTTTTGTAACTGTTTTTTTTTTTTTTTTTTTTTTTTTATCTGATATGATATTTGGGGTTTTGGCATATTGCTACAGTGACAGAATTTTAAGCTTGCTTAATCCTTGTGTTAAGTTAGATTTCTGCTTCGATATATGTTAAAAAAAAATAAGCTATAGATGTAATAAATTTAAAAAAAGGCCAAGCATGATCATTCACTAGATCATCAGCACCTGAGTGTTGTTTCTCCCACTAGAACCATGGTCAAGCTGTGATGACATGATGAGATGTTGCCAAGGGCATCAACACAGAGAAATTTTATCTCTTTAAATAGTCCTGTAGCTCTCCTCTTCTCAACCACACACTAGAAGAAACCACATCAGAAAAAATGTCAATACATGCTTGTAAGGGATGAATTAAGTCTGAATCTTCCATCACTGCAAACACTCTCCAGGGGGGTCAGAGTGCAGAGTCTGGACATGCTCGAAGGCAGTTCTGCAGGACATATGTATGATTGGACTTTTGTTGTGAAGTTGATGGTCTCTTGGCCCCCCTGCTGGCCAGGAGAGAGAGTGAAGAAAAAAAAAACTGAAGGGGATGTGCTAAATTGAGATGGACTGCAGCCCAAACGCCAGCTCAGACTCAGAGTTTGCTCTTCATCCAAGAACTCACAGAGAGGATTGGTTTAGGTCATCACAGCTTTGGAAGCACAAGTGCAGTGCGTCAGAACTGCTGATGAAATGTATTAGTCAAACCAAGACCATGTTTGTGAAAGCCCAATGTATTCTAGTGATGAAAAGCTTTTATTTTCGATCATGAGAGATTGACACTCGTGCTATTTCCAAGCACATGGCTGTAATTAGTTACAGGAATGCTGCTAGAAAAGAATAATAGCAGGGTAAGTCTGGTCCAGCTGCTACACTGCTTGCTGAGAAAGACCTACTTGACCAACCTACTTGACCAAATTCAAATTTTATTGTTGCTGTTACATGATCATCATCGCCTTAACACGCCCTTAAAGTAAGTACAAACTCCTTTGTGCATGTTAATTTTTGTTGTGGTGGTGCTGCTCTTCAAAACATATGTTTAAAACTACTGCCTTTGCAGTTGGTCTGCTTCGTCTTGTAATCAATTTTGCAATTTTCTGCTGTATTCTAAAGAAGTTAAGCACTGGCTTTTGAGGTGACGTAATTCAGAGCAGGCTTATCTGGCTTTGGCCACTAGAGGGTGCTCTTTACCTTTAAATGATAGGCTCTGAAACTGAAAGGAGAGGAGTGCCAGAGGCAAAAGATGCCCCTGGCTTCAGATTGGTAGATTTAACAACAGACAAGGTAAACATCTGCTTATATAAATGAGAGGCACATGCATTTGTGGTTAAACAGAGTTTACCAAGCTTCTACCCACTCACACAATTAGGAATCTCAATAAACGATTTAAGTCACTGCTTATGTTTTACTGTTTTACTTTTGTTTGACAAGATAAATGTACTCAAACAAAACCTACATTTACAAGTGAGCTCATGTTTAAATGTTGACGGTACCTACCATCATATTAAGATTTCCATTGCTCAAATTTCTCAGTATTTAAGGAGAGGCACAAGAAAGCATGTGGGCAGCATGTGTAATGTGTAATGTGTCACATAACTTACTGAAAATAATCATTACCTTGTTAAGGAATTTTATATCTAAGCAATAATTAAGTACATTCAGAAACTGTAATTAAATGTTTTTTGAAGATATAAAAAAACAAAGTTATGTAGGTTATGTGCTGTCCCAATTTTGCACCAGCTCCATTTTTTCCCAATGACAAACCATTTGTTTTGTGGGCTGGAAAGCAGTGATTGTAAGCTTATGTACAGTGCTTTTTCCACTCTGTTTTTCTTTCTTTCTTTCTTTCTTTTACAGCTTGTTTAATGTATGAGATCAACTTCCTGAATTGCCCTCTTCCCCTTTTTTTTTTTTAGAAATAAAGTGTGTGTGTGTGAGTGTATATGCATGTGTGTGTGTGTGTGAGAGAGAGAGAGAGAGGGAGGGAGAGAGAGAGGGAGGGAGAGGGATTATGGAATGCTGTGATGTCATCAGCCTAGTCATACACACAAAGACAAGGAGGACCCAGAGGCGCTCCGACTCTCTCAGCTTGGTTAGCATACACTGCTGTGGAGCGGCTGTCTACATCCCACTGTGAGTACTTCAGCAAAATTCTACCCTTCTCTTACAACTCCCTTCGGCTTTGTATCACTTACCTTCTCTGTCCACTTTTCCCCCCTTTTTGTGCACCCTACAATGTGTTTAGTAGACACCAATTTGTATTCCACCAGTGTGATAGTTCTCAGTCTGAGACAAGCTTTCTTTCCCTCCAAGTGCTGCTTATGTGGTAGCCATTGTTTAACTACCCACTGAGATTGGAGGAGTCCATTTCAATCCCCTTGTTAGAGAAAGCGGCTCATGCTGTCCTGGGCTATGACCCTGTTTCTGTTTGTTTTTGTTTTTTTTTCCTCCCTCCTACAACCAGAAACTGATCGTGTTAAAATGCAGCCGCTATCTCGTGGGAGTTTTTGGGGAGAAAAGGAACATGGGCTTGGGAAGGGATGTGTGGTGGGGAGAAGGGGGGGAAAGGGGAGGTGGGCTACTGATGACAGAAACGGACCCATTCCTTTGGAATCTCCTCCCAATCTGGGCTTCAGTCTTTCTGTCAGTTCAAAAAAAAAAAAAAGCAGGGTTTGGGCTCTTCCGTATTCATGAAGGGAGGGACAAGACAGGCAACTCAGACAGACTGTTCAAGGAATCACTTGAAGAAAAAAGTTTTTGAAGGCAACAAAGCTTGGACCAAGAAATATATTGTGAATTTAGGAAAACTGTAGAATCTGTTAGCACAACATAACCATCCAAATGTTTGTTTTAAGTGTTGTCTGCCTTTTTTTTTCTTTATAGACTGTCCCAATGATGACCTCCAAATATAAAGCAAACTGACATTTTATTGGGCGGAAAAACTGTCAGCACAGCACAGACAGGAAACGGGATTGTGTGTGTGTGCATACATGTGAATGTACACTATGTACCAAAGTATGTGTGATGATGAGCTTTCACTCTGATTTATGAGGAAGAGTTTATGTGTGTGATTAAGTGTGAGTTTAGGATAAGAAAGCTGTGGGAGTTTTCCTCTAAAGACATGAAACTATAAACCAAAACTGTCCATCTTGAGACGCTGCTGGCCCAAAGGACAGCGCCCCCCCCCCCCCCCCCCCCCTTCTCTGACCACCTGGCCAGTTAAACCCACACCAATCAGCCGCCAACATGCTGCAGCAGATTTTAAAGGACATGTACATCGACCCCGATGTGCTGGATGCTCTCAATGAGGACCAGAAAAAGACGCTTTTCCTGAAAATGCGCCAGGAGCAGGTGCGGCGCTGGAAAGAGCGGGAGGAGAAACTTGAGAGAGAAGGAGGTGATGCTGAGTGCAAGAGGACAAAACCAAAAAAAGGTAACCACGTCAATCCATCACCACCACCTCACCTTCAGGGTGCAGCTTCAACTTTTCCATGCATACTGAGCATTCGCCCTCCGAAACAAAGCTTTTGACACAAACCCATCTGTTACTATCTGAATCCTTTCAGTAAAGATGTTTGCACAGTGTGCTGTGAATTTCCTGATAGAGTTTGAGAAGTGCACTGCAGAAGCATGTGTGCATCGGTTGTGTCAAACATCCTGTGCTTCAGGATGTACTGTCACTGCTGTGGCTCATGTTCGCTGTCATCTGAACAGCTGTTTGCCAAGACAGGCACATCGTTTACCTGAAGTCTTTTCTGGCAAGTTTAAAGTTTCTTAAAATACAAACTCTGGCTTACAAACACCGGCTGCTCCACATAAATGTCTGCCATCATGTTGAGATGGAGACTTTAAAGAGGGTGTTGGTGATGTGAAGTTTGATATACAGACAGAAACCAAAGACTGTTTATACTTCACTAACATGAAGTTCTATTTATATCTGAGGTTTTAAACAATTAGAGCAGATTGATGCTGGTGAACTAACGTAAACATCACACTCAGAGATAATAACATTTACACAAGCAGGTACAGTAGATGCCATCATTAGATAATATTCCCTCTGAAATGAGTGTATTATAAGAGGCATATACTAATGGTGTTTAAGAATTGATATAGCGACAGGTATTTGGGTCAACAGGAAGT
>JAPZDY010000006.1:10819328-10834309 GCA_029783645.1 Ctenochaetus hawaiiensis | reverse complement strand
GTTCTCACTGAGATAATTTTATTCAACAATGTGAGCCTAAGAGCGACAGGGGGGGAACATTCACTGGGTCAGAGATGTCACTCAAGTCTGGAACGCATGTTTGATGGAAAACAGATGGCATTTGAAGACATCAACACCGGCGATGAGAGACAAAAAATGCCTCCGAGGTTGAAATGCAAAACGTAGTGCTGATGGCAAATGGTTTTTATCAGGAACTGTCTTCTGCTTAAGAGGGTTTGAGTCACCAGCGCAAAGGCAGCAATCGAACAAAACAACCAGAAACTCCTGGAACCGGTTTGACGCATCCTACAGAATCTTGCCTGTCTGCATTTTCTCTCTGGTGGTAGCAAGCACTCGCAAGAGATTGCAGGTTGTAATGACAGTGACATAACAGACAAATTGCTCTTTCATTATAAACCATACCACTCTGAGATGACAGCCAAAGTACATTCACTCGTAGTACCATGTAGCATGTGTCTCCAAATTCAGTTCAGAAAATTATCCTACGTTTTGAACTAAACAAAATATTGAAAAGAAACACAAATAAGAAGGAAAATGCTGTGTCAAAAAACTCATAACAAAGTTGTTTTCTAAACTTATGAAAAGTCGACTTTTGAGAGATATGTGGTTCTCACCAAAACAGTGACACTACAAACATATGATGGTAGTACGATAATTTAAAATAAATAACCAAATATTCTTCCTGTAGATTAAACTACCCAACACTATCTAAAGTATTCAAAACAACACAAAAAATATACTATGTAGCAGAATTATTGATCCAAAAATTTTCCCAAAACCATCATTAAGAATAGTTACCACTGACAGAGCCCAAATTTGAATAAATCTGTAATATTTTTCAACATAGTGGTGCGTTTCTTTTTGTCACCTATTGCTAACTGCTCAGGCAGCGCCAGTCAGAGAGCGGGGAAAGAAGTCAGCAAATGTGGCTAAACAGAACATAAATTTAAAAAAAATAAAAGACTAACTAATGTGAGCACTGCTGATTTATGTGGATTTTAATCTGCAATGGTGGCTGTTGAAATCCCATGATCCTATGCTACTTCATGATGTTATAAAACTTTATCTTATTGTTTTATTGTTTTGAGTGAGAAACCCTCAACGGTAGAAATGATTTATTGTGCATTTGAGTAACATTTTAAATACTTGCTTTTGCTCATTACATTTTTAAGTATAATACTTGTTCTTTTACCTTTGAGTTAATGGTCATTCTTAATACTTTTTCCATCGCTGCTGACCCACTCAGCATGACTTAAAGCCAATTAACAGCAGACTGCAGTTGCTGCATTAACTCTGATTGACATAGTAATGTGATCTGTCTTGTCTTGGCTAAAAACAAAGCAGTTACTATGAACTGTGGTGTAGAGTGAGAGAACAGTGCTCTTTCTATCTCTTAATGACCAATGCAGCTGTCTTTAGGAGGCTGGATGGAGACTGCAGGCTGAGATCACATGGTCACAGCTCTTCTCCACACAGGCTCCCCGTCCGCAGCGCAGAGGAAATGGTGGATAGTCCGAGTTTCTGTGTGAAAAAAAGGAAGTGGGCCAAGACTCAATCCTTCAAACAATTAGCAGGAGGTGAAACAGGAAGTATGCAGGAAATGTATGTGTTTGAAAAACAAAGAAAGAGTTTGATTTTATCTGCTCGGCCTTGTGGGAGAGCTCACATACTAAGTTAGTTTTCACACACAGAATGAAGCAAGATCTCTCTTAGCTGCTGTTTACAGTTTCAGCCTTTAGCCTTTTCTCATCATGGGACTTTTCCTGTGGTTAGACTGACTTTGTGGTAATTAGTGTTTAACCACTCTCAGATACTGCTGTGATTGTTTGCATGTCTTTACAGATCTCTCAGGCACTGTGGTGACATTTACACGAGACAGAGACAACCTGCACGGTTACTTTTTCCAGATTTGTAACCTGGTTCTTGTTCTTCAGACATGGGAAACTTTTTTTTTTCTTTCATTTAAAATCTGTTCACTTTGCCAAAGCAGCACACCACATGATTATAAGCTTCATTTGAAATTGTTTTTGAACACCGCCTATTACAATAAGACCTGGGAAATATGCCAGCATTTTACATAAGGTGTCTTCTCAGCTGACGTGATCCATCCCACCTGCACACACCTGACAGTGCTGTTATGGTTGGTAGCTGTTTGGACTGAAAGCTTGTTTACTGAGGTTCTTACGTCTGTAGTTTCGTAGTCGTACTGGTATGCCCTGCAAGAATGTGATCCGCAGGACAAGCTGGCAAAACCAGTTCAGTATGAAAGCACGTTATCCTGTTTTCAACCCAACAAGCTCTCACCCTCTGAGCCCATGTGAGCTGGTTTATCTCCATAAAGTAACTTCTGCATGCTCCCAAATATAGTCACAAGTCAGTGGCATTATGTTGTGAAAGTGTGTGTGCCCTGCTTCGCTAGTATGTTTATTAGGACTCAGTGTTCTAATATAAATAGACGGAAAGGGTGAAACCAAGTGGGAGTGTAACACAAGATTTCACTCGATGAGGTTTTAGGATTAGGAACCAGGATTAAGTTTAAAGCGGGAATTAAAAGATGGTTTTAAGTGAGAATTTATTCAGAATATGGAATGAAAGCAGCGAATGGTCGGTCTGCACAAGTATATTTATACAAAATGAGGGCAGGGTTTTCCTGTCAACTCTGTTTATGTCATCAATAAGAAGGTCACTGTGTCGTGCATTTGTGGCGCGTCGCTTGGGACCCCACAGTTGTTGCTCCTGTCTGTGTATGAACCAGAAAAACAGCCTCGTCTTATCAGATACACTGGTGAGAAGTTTTATACTGGAGTGAACGGAACACTGATTATCTGACAGATCTTGCATTTTCAAAATGACTGTTTACAAATTATGGCTTGTGTTTTGAAATCCTGAAAAGGTCAAAGGAAGTTTATTATTATTTTTCCAATGCTGATAATAAGCTTTACTGCACAGTTATTTTACATGAGAAATCTTTCAATATTAAAGGTGATTTTAATTTCTTTTCCACAAAGCATCTCTGACTATTTTACACATATTGCCTTTTTTAAACTTAAATGCAGTGTTTTAATATAACTCATAGTCTTGTGTGTGTGTGTGTGTGTGTGTGTGTGTTTGTCTCCTCCAGCCAACAGTAAGAATGTCAGCTGGCTGCTCGGCCGCGATGGAGATGTGGCGGTCATTGTGATCGGCGAGGTGGATGAGCTGGCCTCCAAATTCATCTGCTCAGGATTTGGAGAAAAGAAGACGCCGAGTCTGCAGAACAATGCACAGTAATAAACCTTTGAAATTTCAAACTTGAACATGAAGTATGTATCATTAAAAAATCATTGGCGTTCCAGTGCATTAGTGTTGTGAGCATGCCTTTGATATGGCATTATGTACCATATAGGCTGCACAAAGAGATGTGATGACTTATTCTGATATTTTTTTTTGCAGCCATCAAACTATCTTGAAGAGCAGAAAAACCACAGAACCTGTCAGATCTGAGAGGGAAAACTTTCCTCCAAAAACACAACCTGGGATCTCACTGAATTTAAAGGTGTGTAACTGTTTGAAATTTGATCATGTTGTGTGTCATTGTTAACAAACTGGGAAACTATCAATTATGTGCATTAAAACAAAAAAATATTTCATACTTTTTATGTGTTTCTGTTTGTCATTTGTAATTATCGTCTCCTTGCCAGTTATTATCAAATAACCTGATATAAGATTACTTGGATGAGATTTAATGATTTAATCATTTATAATCACTATACAAATTAATAGTCACTCGCTTGTTGGAAAAACTTTTACTGAACTCCTATAATATCCTTTTGTCCTTTAATCTTTTCTTTTTAGTTCATTCTTTGTCTCAACACTTTGTCTCATCACTTCATTCTCACTTCTCTTACCTGCAGTGCAGTTTGTGAAAACTCTCAATGACACTTCTGAGGAAGGCTGGTGAAAATTAAAAATTTCTATCCACTTGAGCCTCTGTTTTGTGTCAAAAGAAACATTCACAGTGCATAATTTCCAGAGTGGTGATATTTTCGGTGTGTCTGTGTGTGTGTGTGTGTGTGTGTGTGTGTGTCAGCGTGCACTTGGCGATGTGTGAGCTGTTGATTTTGGAGTTGGGCGGGGAGGGGGGGGGGCAATGCCTCCTCTTTCACGCTATCTTTAAAAAGAGATTTGCTGCGTCGCCATGGCAACCGTGCACACACTGAGCCGGAGCGAGCGAGCTGGGGTGGACGGTCTCATCTGGCCTGACCGTGATGGCTCCCTGAGCTAAAGCTGCACGCTGCTCACTCAGTTGAAAAAAAAATTCAAGCATCCCGGCCAGTCGCTGATTTTTTTCTGCAGTCACATTACTGCACCATCTGCACGGATATGCTTCAAAATACTTGTTATTTCTCTTTGAATTATAAACTCTTTTATAACTCCTTACCAACTCCCAAACTCCTGCTCTGTTTTTGTTTCACATTCTGAGTACTGAAGTGATTCACAGTGAAGGCAGATGACGTGTCGCCTCTTGTATCATCTAACATGGCACTGTCTCTCCCAACAGGGGAAATGTGAGGAGACGAGCACTTTACTCCCTCTGCCGGTGAGTTGGAGCAACTGCCTGCTGTAACTGAGCTCTGTGCACTGAGGTTGCATCATGGCCTGTAACACTCATGCAATGTCTTTGTTAAACCCACAGGTGTCAGTGAGCGAGCATTCATCACCTCCTGCAGCAGAAAAGGTATTTGGGATTTAAAGTAATTGGAGGTTTTTCTATAAGACTGCAGTTGTAGCTTTTAAGACAGTTGACTGATCTTAGTATGCATTTTAGATGGTTTAAAAAGCAAAAAAAAAAAACAAAAACTGACTGCTCTCTGATGTAATCTGCACTGAGCAACACATGTTAAAGCACAGCTTCTCATGTCCCAGCAAGGAGTGATTAACAGTATGGGGATCCACAGCTCAGCTCTTTGAAATGTTGTTTTGGAGTGCCTGCGTGTCTTTTCATGGCCGTCCCACCCTCTGTGAGTAACAGGAAATGGTGGTTAGGCCAGCTGTCCCCTCACTCCCAGCCTCTCCGCAGATCATCTTTCTCCCAGCATTCTCCCTCTCTGTGCTCCCGCTTTTCCGAGCTGCCGCACCCCTTGCAGCTCTCTCCCGGGAACAGCTGAACTGAACTGTCCTCCCACTGGCTCCATCATTGCTCCAGCCTTGGGTTGTCTGTTGGGAGTGTGTTCCCCATCTCCCCTTGCTTTCTTTTCTCTTTTTGTGTTTATGTGTATGCAAGTGTGTGTGTTTGCGTGTGTGTGTGTGTGTGTGTGTGTGTGTGTGTGTGTGTGTGCAGGTGACACACGGTGTGAGAACAGCTGAATCACAGAGGCAAGACAGGATTTCTGGACTGCCCTAGAACAGATGGTTGATGAACCTGATCAGGGAATTAAAACGCCAGAGATAGAGAATGCGTCAGTCGCAGATGGATGGGATTGTGGGATAGTCTCCTGAGGTTTGGGCGCGTGAGCTCTCCTCTGTTCTCTGTTTTTTCCCCTCCTCTTTGCCACAGAAAGAAATATCTCTCCCTCACTTTATGTGTCTATACTAGACTCTCTATATGACAGGCCCCAACACATCTCTGGCCAACCCATGCTGATGTGGCAGTGAACATCCACACCTTAGGAGGTTTGGCCAGTCTGACAGCCAAGAAATCACAGCTTAAGTCTCACCTTACAGGATTTGGTATTTTGTTGAATGTCTCGTTTGTCTGGAAACAGGAAGGAGCTGCAGATGTAGTGGCGGCTGCCGCTTCTAGCACTGCTGCAGGTTTTCTTCACTTGATTTAGAGAGGAGAGGACTCAGCCTGAGAGAGGAGGAGAGAGTGAGATTGTTGATTAAGAAGGCGTGAGATCAGAAAGGAAGATTAGCCAGGCAGCTTGATTTCCAAGTCACCTTATAATTTTCTCTCCACACATCCTTAAACTCCTAATCAGTGGTCATAGTTCTGTGTGTTTCATTATGGCATAGTGCAGGCATTGGAGAACTATAATTTGGTGAATCATTTATCCAGTGATTTAATCAAACATGACAGTAATTCCACTGTATGTGAATTAGCTGTCAACACTGATCGCGCTCTCCTGTCCTCCTTTGTCACTCTTCCCTCGGCAGCCCGAGTCCAAGTCAGCCAGTGCGACTGAAGAGAAGTCAGTTCCCCAGCCCTCCATCTGCTCCAGGCCTCCCACGAGAGCCAGCCCTGTCAATGTGAGACCAGCTTCTGCAAATGCAGCACCAGGCTCTGTCAACACGAGACCCGGCCTCGCAAATCTGAGGCAGGCCAACGTCGCACCATCAGCTCCCCCCAGCAGCACTGTCAAAACAGACCCTGGAACAACATTACCCCCCAAAGATGGCCTGCACCCACGGGAACCTCAGAAACCCCAGGAATCACAGGGGGGGAAAGGTGAGTGAGGATAGCAGCATGGATGTGGGTACTTGATGGGTTTGATTAGTTTAAAAAAAAAAAAGGTTCGTATTAAAAGAGCTAATATTTGTTCCTGACCCTGCAGTCTTTCACTTACTGGCTAATTAAGAGAAAAACCCAAACAGTTATATTAATGGTGACTGGTGTCATCATGAATAAACACAGCTAATACAGACTTTGCTGACATCACTTTCAATTAATATTACTCTCTGACTTCTCTCATGTTTTTTTTTAGTTAGATGTTGCATATTGGAGAAAGACTGGGCAAGGTTACATGACGTCCCAAAAGATACGAGACTGTCCTAAATTACGAGCAGTTGTCCCAGACTTTGAAGTCCTTTCCTGTTCCTGTTTGTCCTGCAGAATCTAAGCCAAGTTACACCCTACAGATCATTGTGAAACATTAGTTTTTAAAATCCTTTTATTACTTTTGGCGTTCTGCTGTGATTTTTTTCATTGACTGCCACAGTTTTTCTATTTTTTTACTCTTTAAAATGGGTAAAATCTTATTTCATATCAGAGCTGCACACTGCGCATTGATTCTCCGAGCCCCTCCTTGACCTGTTGACACTTTCTCTCTTACACACATGCACACAAACAAACACACACATACAAACAAAAACTCTGTCCAATGGACCGCCTGCAAATATATCTCCTCTTTTTTGTGTGCACTCTGTACTAAACATAATAAAATGTGGCTAGTAGTACAACAGCTATAATTTAACTTTAGAAGACAGCTGAGTTGTCAAGGCTATCACATTGTACTTAGATACATCCATGCTTGTCAATATCAAGTGCTCATGCAAAAGAAAAGTATTAATGTCAGTTCTTTCTTTCTGACACTGAATGTTTTAACCTTGAATCCAGATGAATTTTGGAAAATATTTTTAGAGTCGAAGGGTTTATTTCAAGGAGGCACAAGGGCAATCTGGACCAGAGATTTTAGTAAAACAGAGTACCTAAAAATCTAAAAAGCTAAACTGTCTGATGACCAATGCGATGAGCTGTCCAGTTAATTAAATCCCAATATTTCCAGGCTTCAACCAGTGCCGCTATGGCAGCTGAGGCAGCAGGAGAGTCAGAGAGTGTTAGCTGTAGCTGAAAAGACAGAGTTGTAGGAGAGAAGGAGGGAGAGACAGTTAAGACAGAGGCAACAGGTGACATTGACAGCATTTTATATTCTTTAGACATTAATTTATCTCTAAGTGGAAATCGAGTTTGCAATATTGCAACTAGCTCACATGCCAATCACTAGTGAGCCAACAAAAGAACCAGTTTTCTCTGCTTCTTTTCTGAGAGCCAATAAAGGCCATGGAGAGCTGAGCAGAACTAGTCTGAGCAAAGTCCCACCAGATAGGTTTCTCAGCACTGCAGCAAGTACGGAGGATTTATTTCCCCAAACCTACAAGTAATGTGCTCGCCAAATAGTGCCTCAGCCCGCTGGAATCTTTATGGACTGGCAGAGCAAAACGAGGCCAGCCTAGAGGGGAAAAAAGCTTATGTGACTGGGATTTGTGTCGTCGTTCCGCATCTCCCCCACACACCTGCTCGTTTGGTAGCTTCTCTGTTGTCAGTGGTGCATGTCAGCAGTGAAAGTGTCCATGAACACGAGGTTTATCGGGGTGCATGGTCATTTAATGAGATCAATCTAATGCCAGAGGACAGACAGATATAAGATGAGACATAGATCCTTCTGTTTTTACGCAATGTGACCCAAAACGAACAAAAGGAAACCCTCCTGACTTTATGGTCTCTAACATTTAACTCAGTCAAAATCTTTATTTCACTGCCATTCCATCATTTGACACAATTGTAAACCTATTTTTTTACAGAATCCTGCATTAAGTTTATATAAACTAAATGGTTTGTCATCAGATAATTTCACAGAAACTGACTTGGCAACATAACTTCCAATTTTTTTACTCCCAATTTAGTTTATTAAATTATATCTATTTAATTCTGTATCAAAGTCAAGCAGCAAAATAAGGCGATATGTTTTGATGGATCCCACACACAAGAGATTTTTAACCATATTGGAATTTGTGTGTTTGCCTCACTAAAAGTTTTTTTTCTTTTACCAGCCTTTGCTGTCTCTAAACCTAAAGTATGGGTAACTGCACAAAGGCACATGGGGGAGAGCTGTGGAAAAGTAGCCCATTAACTTCACCCCTTTGCAAGTATTAACAGGTTTTAACTAGTAAATTTTATTCAAGTTTTCACAACCAAGCAAAACATTAGATTGCCTCTTTGTTTCTGTCTTTGTGTCTATGCTCCTTTCACATCTCTGCCTTTATTCATGCACATGTTCATTGTGTAGGGATTCTCTGAGGCTTTTTTTCATATTGAGCCTTGACCTGAACATTATTGTCACTGTTGTCTCCCAGTATGTTGTGCAGATCACTGCTTGTCTCTTATCATTGTGATTCCTAAACATCCTGTCTAAACACAGCACTCAGTTTCATGAATTGACCAAGCACTCATTCACCATACAGTGACCCAGTTATGCAGAAAAATGGGTATGTCAGGGTAAAGTTAGCACCATCCAGTGGAAAACAGTGATACTGTAGGAAAAAACGGCCAGTTGGATAGAAAACCTCATTTCCATAGGGTCCCTCTGCTGGAAAAATGTTCACCCTACAGCACACACATCGCAAACAAACTAAAAGTGAAGACATACTTGAGTTTTTTTTCAGTGGAAATCAATAGAAAAGCTTAAATACAAAGTATTTAAACATTTAGGTGGGATAGACTGATTGGGACAATCTAAAAAAATCTTCCATTTTGACAACACTTGAGTAAAGTTTTCTCGATGTAAACAAACAAAACAGCAATCAGCCAATAATGACACCATGAAAAAATCTGTGAATTCTTCACCAGCATGTTTTCCAGCACTTGCTAAAGAACGTTCAATGAAAAAAAATCAATTCTAAAACTATTTCCCCTCCCTCTGACTGTCTGCTTCATTCTGAACATTCCTGGCTTTTCATTGTAGATTTCGGAGGTGGGCAAAAATCTAAAGAGCCAGACACAAAGAGCTAACATGCTCTTAATAATGTCATCAAAAAGCCAAATGCTGGAAGTATTAGTGAGACCATGTCTGCAGGTATTGACTGAACTAAACTGGACTGAACATGGATTCATCCGTTGTGTAGGAAATCTGTTTGTGTAGGCATGAGCCGTCAGCTCAGAGCTTTTAAGGTGATTTATCAGCTGGATCAAGATCAACTGTTTCACAGAACACAAATGACTCAAATCAGGATAGAAAGAAGAATCGACAAGATACACGGTTGTCTTTTTTGTGTGTGTGCCTGCCTGTGGCTGAATACGAGATCAGTGGGCAGTGCCAGGGCAGCGAGTAACAGACGAATGTAGGGAAAAGAAAGGGAAAGGGAAGGGAAAGGAACAGCTGGTGTGGTGGGAGTTGAGGTGGGCCAAACACGGTGCTGAATAAATGTGTCTTGACACTGGACAAAAAACACTGACTGAGTGTCTGTCCTTGACAATGGCAGGAAGCTTGTTCCAAGGGGAGGAGGAGGCCGACTAGGATAAGGCTCATGCCTCAGCTGTTTTCTTTTGAATGTGGGTAATGACAAGGATTCCTGCATCCTGTGAACAGAAACTGTGGCCCACACAACAGTTTGAGAGGATGAACTTAATAACCTGCTTTAGGGAAATTCGTGTATTTAGAAGTAACCGCTGGAGCTGGACAGAACTTGTTCTGACCTCTGAAATACTTGAGAATTCGAGAAGTTGTATCAGAGATCTGATGCCATGACAAAACTAACAATGGTGGGCAGTGTACTGAAAATCTATACTTTTGTAAATGTACGATTACTGCCACAAAAAATGACTTAAGCAAAAGTAAAAATTACCCTTGGTAAAATATACTGAAGTAAAAATAAGAAAGTACTTGGGCAATAAACTGCTCAAGTTAATGTCACTTTTTGGTTTAATTTTAATTTTAATTTTGAGGTCAATAAATATTTTAAAATTTAAAATGCGAAAAAATCATTACAGCTACAAGTTAAGTTAATGTCAAAACATAAAAGATTAAAATTGGACTTAAAAATTTAAATGGCTAATGGCTAATTAGCTAGGTAACTTCATTTTCAGTTACAGTAAGTACAATTTACTATGTTGTGCTCTTGTGACTTGAGAGGGGGAGTTTTTAAAAGCAGAGATCTCAATGCACAGTATTTAATCCCTTTGTGTAAATTACTTGCTAATTACTAATCCCTTTTTTTGTCTTCATTTGGTGTCCACTACCTGAAGCATTTCCTGTGCCGTCAGTGTCATGAAAGGATGTTGTTTACTGCAAATTGCAATGACTAGTATCCTCATTCTGGAGTTTGTGAATTGGGATTAATGTAAGTTCAAATCAGTCTACTTCTTTAAAAAAAAAGTTGATATTTTTAATCTAATAAACCTGTGATATGCAAAAAACTGATGCTAACTGATCAGTTGTACTACGTTAAATTCACATGTCATCTGCAAACAAACGAAAGTGGAACAAAATGTTTCTACTGAAAGGAAGAGCATGTGTAGAGGAAGTGTGTGTGTAGAGCTCAACCTGGAGATACAGGAATATGTGTCATGTTTTATCCCATGTGTCATATTATTAATCCACACGTGAGCAGGAAAGTGTGTCCATCTCCAGCAGCTGGCGGTATGTGTTCATGTGTGTATGCGTGTGATCATGTTTATAACCGTTCTCTGTCCGACCGTCGGCTTTCCTCTCCTCTCTCTTCACCTTCAGAGGGAAGGACACACATTCCAGCGCTGCTTCCCGACTCTAGCCCTGGGCGACGCTCAGCCAGAGCTGATAAGTGACAGGGGCCCCAGCCCCCACACAGGAGCCCCCCCGCACGCTTTGCACACACATACACACTTACACACATACTCACACACACACACACACACACACACACACACACCTCCTCTCCTCCCTGCCCTTCAGTCCGCAGACACGCTGCTCGGGAATTCTGCCCTCTGCCCCACTTCTGCCCCCCACCTCCCCACCCCTATACCGCCACCTCTCTTTCTGCCAGAGACGTGGCGGTCTTTAAAGAGATAGATTGGTCTTTAATTTTTGTGCTAGCCTGGTCAGTGACACCGCTTCCCGCCCCCTCCTCTTTGTCCTCCCTGTACATTTACGAGCTGGACTGAGATGTGAGGAGTGGCGTCGGGAGGCTCAAACAGGAGATTAATCAATCATGACGAGTGATTAAATGCAGAGATTCTCTTTCATTTTAATGGGTGTTTTCACAGGTAGCTTTTAATGACCGTGTCTGCTGACGGAGCAAAGAGTTCAGCTGCTGAAGAGAGTTTCAGGCACAAAGGCGTGGGGATTGAGTGTTTTTCTGGGTGTGTTAAGACAGGTTAGTCAGGTTATCTGTTGGAAGGTGTTGAGATTTTGCTTTAAGTAATACTCTCAATATATAGCATATATACATATTTCTTCACGGCAGTCTATGCACCCACTACCAACTCTCCTTCTCCTTCTCTGTCTATCTCTCCGTCTCTCTATTAAGCATTCCACTCAGACCTGCATCGAGGCTCTGAGCTCAAAAAACTCTCTGACCATGAGTGTGTGTGTGTGTGTGCGCCAGTGTCTGTGTTTGTGTGCATCTCTGACTATGTGTGTCTGCGTGTGTGCTTGGTGCGTGCCTGAATGTGTGTCAGCCTCAATTGCTGGAGCCTATCCAAGGTTTCCGTGGTGACCACACAACACAACGAGACAATCAGAGGCAAGCCCACGCAGCGCGGCAAGAGGACATTAACACAGGAACCGCGGGTCAGGGGGCAGAGGAAGGCAGGGCGAGACGGGGGGAGAGGAAGAGATGAAGAGGACAGTGGAGGGGGGTGTTGGAGCCACAGGGAGAGGGGCAAGAGAGAGTGAGGGCAAGGAGAGAAGGGAGAGTAAACAACAATAAACAATAACAGAACCTTAAAGGCTACTTTAGGTCTCTCCTTTTCATGCCTGCAAGACATCAAGGGCTTTAAAGGTTTCCTGGCCCCAGGAGTGCCTGTGTGGTTTTGGCTGTACCCCACCTCTGTGTGTGTGTGTGTGTGTGTGTGTGACTCTGTGCAATGCCACGGTGTTAGTCAGAGATGGCTACATGCGTGACTGAATCCATGAGCAGGAGGGCTGCGCAAAGGTGCATGTCTCTGTTTATGTGTGTGTGTGAGCATGCACGGACCTGAATGTTACATGAGAATGGGTTCGTGTCTTTTGAAATTCGACTGTTAGATACTGTGTGTACGCTTGTGCATGATTTCACTTTGTTTTCTGTGTGTGTGTGAGGGAGACTTTCTGTGTGTGTGTGTGTGTGTGTGTGTGTGTGTGTGTGAGCTTGCACGCGCCTGTAGCCGTGCACGCGGGCGCTCTCACATATCTCTGTCCCCCGGGGATGACGCTAAAAATATGTGGCTCCTCAAGCCTTCTGGTGTCTGAGCAGCGTCTGTCTGCTCTCCATTGCCGTCCCTGTGGCCCTCCCTCCCCTCCGTTACTCCTGTTCCCTCCATTCCTCCCTCAATTACACCCTCTTCCAAACACTGTACCTCAACAAGCATACACACACACACACACACACACACACACACACACACACACACACACACACATGCACCAACTACACCCAGCTGTGTCCCTACTACACTTCCACTGAGGATGACCTCTGCTCAGCCAGAGCGGGATGAAGGGATGCGAATGAAAAGGAGGAGAAAAGGGAAAAGAGTGAATAAAAATGAAGGCACATTTTATGGAGAAAGGAAATGATGAAGTTGTGCGGGAGGGCTGGATTCTTGTTTTTATTGTAACATAGATGTGCTAAATGTGTAACTGTCATTGTTTATGGATTTTACTGATCAGCACAGAAAAAATAAGTTCATCAATTTTTTACTGATCTACTGTCCGAAATTCATATTATCACGCTCCCAAAAAAGGTGTTTTATTTCTTGCTGCAACAAGACAGTGGCCCGTTTACAGTAAACAGGATCCAAAGGCACAGCAAAGAAATTCATCTTGTAATACACAATAAAGAGACAAAAATGAGATAACATGCAAATAAAGACATCATTGGGTACTAAAATCCCTCTAAGGATGTTAAAAAAAAGTTTATTTAAGTATCCTAATACAGTTTAGGCATATAACAAGTGTAGCACTTAAAATACAGTGTATTATAACAATAAATGATGGCAGCTTGGGAACAACCAAGAATTTTATTTTGTTTTTTTATTATAGGAATTTAAAATATTCTTCAAATAGTATTTTTTAAATTTTCAGTTTTTTATTTACTGGATGTCTTAAATCCAGCTATCACCCAATCTGACATGTTCTCAATGTACACTCTAAACTCCCAATTAGTTTTTGGATTTGGTTTGATTTTTTTTAAATTAAAATCAGGCAGTGCAGTCGGGTTGACATATTTCAGAGCTCTTAAAGAAATCTGATGCTCTCTTTCTGCAGATATCGTTTCATCAGAAGTGTCTCGGAAGGCTGCCTCAGAGGAGGCCAGGTCATCAGGGAGCGCACCAGCCTGCGCGGGGCGTGGTAGGGTGGCTCAGCTGATGAAGACCTTCAGCGTTGATAGCACTACGAACCCCACGCAGACCCCCTCTCGCGGCGTCAAGCCCCCTCTCCCCTCCAAGCCTGGCCACTTGCGTCTAACGACCACACCTACCGTCAGGTAATCGTTAAACACTGATGCTTAAACGCCCACCCAGCTTCATGCATCCTCTGGATTCAAATGAAGCCACACTGGACAATGTCGGACACCTAAAGTGGAGCCTTAGCTAGAAGGCTAACGGCATAGAAAACTCTCAAGGTGTCTTTTGGAAATGATGAAGTTTGCAATGTTGCTTTCACTCCCAAAGCAAAGCAATAAAAAAGCTTGAATGTAATGGTTTTCTTTTATTTTTTGGATGCTGACGTACTGTAAACACTCTTTGTTCCAAACCAAATTGATGCAATGTATATGTGTTTGCCAGGGAAATTGATGACTATCATATGTATTCACTTGTTGATGCTTTCCACTTTGCGTAACGTGGAAAAACACACTCCTATTCTAATACACGGTTTTTAAGTCCAAATTCACAAACCCTGCACACACAATATTGTTTACTTACCAATGACGTGATTTTCAGCCCTCTTGTGACAGTTTGTATTAGCTCATATGCAGATACAGTTCAGCGGTTCAGTATTTGTGGTTCAGGACATGGGAAGGTATGATGGGGTGAAATAAGGCACAGTAGGGTCCTCCTTCATCTTGCTGTCTCCTCTCTGGGAATAGTGGAGGGTTGTTTATTTGTCACAGTGCAATGTATGTCTCCCTGTGCCACCTGGCAGGAGCCTCACTGCGACCTGTTGTGGACCAATGACAGTGCCAAATGCCTCGTCTGTCGCTCCCAGTGGATAAAGTTCGACAGTCGCTGCCAAATAACCCGGCTCTGAGTTACTCTTCTACATTTTTTTTTCAGTACTATTTTAGACATGTGTGGCTTTTTTTTTTTT
>JAPZDY010000006.1:10784507-10819228 GCA_029783645.1 Ctenochaetus hawaiiensis | reverse complement strand
TGTGTTTTTTTTTTTTTTTTTTTTTTTACATTTTTCTAGGGAGAAATATGTTTTTTAATGGGATATTTAACATTACTACAACGCTCACTTGTAAAATGAGAGACATTTTTATATTTAATGTCAAGCTTGTTTGGTGCAATCAAAGAAACAATAAAATTGTGTAACTTGTAAAGTCTTCTTTTGATGTGTAGGTTTTTTATTTTGGTATCTCTGTGTCTCACCCACTCTCTTTGTTTTGTATAGCTAACTTCCATTTTCATAATTCCATATTGAAATGAAACACGTGTGTTATATCTTTTAGCAACATTTCAACATTTGAGAGTCAAAAATCTCGACAAAATTGAAATAAGTTCAACTGTTTTAATCGAAATGCATATTCTGATCTTACAATATGTATTGACCATATACATAAATATATTTAGAGCTACGTCACTGACAATAACTGTCCGTCTTCACTAACAAACAGTATTGCATGTCTGCAAAATTTGAATCTGAATTTCAGCAGAGCTACACATCCACCCCCACGTTTGTTATTACTGTGCTCACACATTTCTTGCTCAATTTCCAGTAATGCTCTCCAATCTTGCAAATGAAATTGAAATGTTTGCGGATGCTAAAATTGTGAGGCGTATTTTCACATTTATATCTGCAATTTCCAATGCAGATCGCAGTTACTGTGGCTAATGTTGGGCAGCTGGCTAATCTTTATTAAAGGAAAACCTCTGCTGTAACAAATCAGCTCACTGGGGTGAATAACAGCAACACTCCGACATTATATAAGTTGACTCACCACTCAGCGGTTAATGATGATGTGAGAACTGCCCTCTGCTGCTGTCCAGTATCTTTATTAACGAAATGTGGAGGAGAAGAAGTTTTTGCCTGTTGTACATCTGGCAGATTTAGGTCCAGTTTATGTAATTGGAAAATGACACATTTCCTATGTATGGCAGGATATCAACGGTGCTGAGATTGACAGCGGGAGCCATGCACACACACAAACATACACCCGTGTGCACGCAGTTGTACAGAAAGACAGAGAGTACAGTCGTTTTTTCATTGCTCAACAACGGCAGCAGCAGACCTGAAAAGCAATACACTCAGAGTTCATCCAGGCACAGCAGCCCAATATGCACTACAAGGTACACTATGTACAGTGGTAAGTGTGTGTGTGTAAGAACATGTGTTATGTTGCCAGAGTGGATTGTGTAGCTGCTCAGAGAAGTTCAGAGGACAGTGATTCATCAAGTCTCCGTCTTTTCTCAACAGGCTGCATTCACAAACACAAACACACGCTGTGCCATCATCATCACTGTATGGTTGTTTTTTTTGTTGTTGTTGTTTTATTTTTCATGACAAAATTTAAGTAAAGTATCATCTCCAGATACTGTTTTGGGTGAGATGTTCTACATCTGGAACCAGATGTGCTCCCACAAAACCCTCAGGTCCGATCCTGAAAGGGATTCCTCTGTGGCTCTTGCTGTTTTCAAGAAGACATGAGAAACACTTAGCAGAGACAAACTGCTGCTTTGACCGATGTAATGACCTTTTTTATAAAGCATATGTGGCTTTTCAAAATCTTTTAATTAAAACATCACGACAACTGAAGATGTATGGGAACTACAGCTTCACTATACCTTAGATCTTGTTTTGCCTGTTGATGCATGCAGAAGAACAGCACATGGAGAAAAAACTAGAAATGGCAGCAGTAAATAGTCACAAAGTAAGAAAATGTAACTGCATGCCATGTTTAACATGATGGACCAGTGAAGACAGAGCAATATATAAGTGCAAAACTCTGAATTGAAACAGTTTGATTACATTAAATGAAACTAAATTAGAGTCAAAATTTTCTTTGCATGCTTTATCTAAAGCTCATTGGTGGCAGTTGTGACAGGGGAAAATATTTCCCAGCTGGGGAAACATTTTAAAGTCAGATTGGTGACTCTGTAACAACAAGGCTGCTGTCACTCAATGTATTCTACTGGTAGAGTTTAGCTAAAACCTCACTCATTCTTGCTACCCATTTAAAAAAAAAAAAAAAAAAACATCAAACATTTAAAATCATAACTTCAGGAAAAAACTCGTGTCCTCATCTACTGAGACAGTATTTTTCAAAAAGTTTGTCAAAGGCTCTTTTGTTAGAGTTGAAAAGGCCTTGCTGAGCCACACTTGACCTCATCTCTGTGTCATTTCACGGCCAAAGTGATAAGACTCTGGCGCCAAAGCATGCAGTGCAAATAACACAGCGCTGTCCTAATGCACATGGATCCTGTTGTATGTCTGCGTAGGCCTGCACAGAGAGCGGTAGGCCCCACTGTCACTATTCTGCTCACTTGCAAAAGAAGTGCATCCAGCTTTGACAAACAGTCAGCAGGGGTGCGAGGCCCAGCACGCAAACATGTGTACTGTTTATGATCAGATGTACAGTAGGCTACTCATCTTGAAGGTACCGCAACAAAACACATCATGAAACATTTAAGTTTTCACTGTACATACACACACACACACACAAACACACTCTATAGGTGCTTGTTGCCGAAGCACACAACTGTGCGATGCCTGCTCTGTTTCCCAGCGAGCCCAACAATGGCTGTGGCTGTTCTCTGAAGCGCAGAGACATCGTCGAGCAGTTTCCAGGAGATATCTGTGGCGAGTCCCTTGGTATGCCCCTCCACCCGCCTCCTCCCCACACACTTCTCCTCTTCATCCACCGAGCCTGGCCACTGCTGTCGTCAGGGCCCTCCGACGGGAGATAAAAAAAGAGGCTGTTGTTGTCTCCTTGCAGGAGAGATGGACGCCTGTTTCTCTCTTCTTCTTCTTCTTCTTCTTTTTTTTTCCTGCTTCACTCGCCTCACACCCACAGAAGGGGGAAGTGAAGGGAGAGGAAAAGGGGGGGGGGGTGTGTGGAGGAAAGGAAAGAAAGCTATACTGCGTGCTGTGGCGTTCCACCACACCGCCAATAACCCCCTCCACCCACCCACCCACTCCCCCTCCACCACCACCACCACCAGCGCCATCCACAGCACCCCCAGTAGAGAGAGAAAGAGCGAGAGAGGAGAGAAGAGAAGAGAGAGGAGAGAGAAGGGGGGGGGGGCCGGGGCCATGTGATACGCAGAGCATGCGGGCACAGCTTCACCCCCAGGCAGAATGAACGGGGGCCTGCTGTGTCTCTCCTGCATGATTAATCTGGCTGAGGGGCAGGAGGACTGCCACAGCCCTGCCTGCATTAACTCCCTACTCTCCAGGTTCGTATGAACACACACACACACACGCATGCACACACACACACACACACCAGCAGTGGACCTATGATCAGACACAGGTTGATATACATCTACATACTTGTGTGTGTGTGTGCAGCTAGTAAAGAATAGTAACTGGCACTGGAGTGGATTCCTATTGAGGTATCAGATTCTGGCCCCATTAAGTTTAACTGTATACTTGTCTTTTGCCAAGGGCACCGTCTCACTGTCGTCCAGGCACTGACACGACACTAATCCTTCTGCATGTCGCCAAACTGTAAAGAGCACCATGATGTGAGGCCGGCCGCTCAATGGTGTTGGTTTCTAGGTAGTTCTGGGTTTCTGTGACTCATCCTCTCATGTGACCTCTGTCTCCCAGGCAACATTGTGGATGTTTGCGGGTGCCAGTCTTGTCTTGTGTAATTTATATGAGGCAGATGGTCCAGGAAATGTGGCTTACTCTTCAAAATTCTCCCAGACAAAGAGTGTTTGGCATGTGATGGTCAAATTTCCAAATCACCATGACAGCTTCTGAGAATGGCACAGCAGGCCTGTCATATTGTCTCACAGTATTACACTGAGCTAATGTAGACATGATACCGGAAAATAATAGTGTAACTTCCCCTCCGATGACAGGCAGGATTCCTGTTAGGATTTAGCAAAAGACCCAAAATGCAGGAAATCCAGACAGGCAGGTTGAAAAAATGAAGGGAGCTTTAATAATAAAGATGAATTTCCAGACAAAAATTAGCAGTTAACATAACAGAAGATGCAAATAAATACAGCCAAAACTAAAAAGAAACAAGAAGAAGGGGAAGCATTGACTTATATACACAAGGGAGAGAAAACAAACAAGGGATAGGTGAAACTCATGAGCCATCAAAACTGGCGGGAAGGCGCACACAGACAGGAAGGGGAACAAAACATGACCCAAGAGGAGAGAAACTACAAAATAAAACAGGAAATAACTGAACTAAAACCCCAAACCATTACAATCTCTCCTCCATAAACTGTCTTGGAATATGTTGGCCCCAAAATGCAATAAAGAGTTGTGAGAACTGGCTGTTGTGCAACAGTGGAGTCCAAGCATCAAGAGGCAGGCAGAGGGTTAACATCCTGCAGTCCGCTCCACATTAACTGGAAAGGAATGAAGTGTCAAGCATGTTTTCACCACAGCGAGACGGTCAAAACCCTACCCCCTCCTCCTCCTCCTCCTCCTCCTTCTCCTCCTCCCACCAACCAGTCACCCCTCAAACCTTCTACCCCACATCACCCACACGCCTCCCACTCTGCACTCCCAACAACCTCCCACAGCCATGACCAAATTATTTTCCAGCCTCCCGAGATTTCCCTTGCCAGACAAAAATCTGCAGCGCAGTCCTGATTCCGTACGCAGGCACACTCAGCCTCTCCTCTTCGTCTCTTGATGCCTTTCTGCCACAAAATAGGTCTTCTCTTTTCCAACTTGGCCTCTGTTGAGATGACTCTCCGCCTGTGTTTACTTGACAGATGTAAATTGCCAGACCTAGTTGCCTCTCTGTGTGTTTACTTTCTTAATTTGAACAATGGTTTGTCAGAGTGGCATGTTTTGCAAGAAATTGAACAAATAATACAAGTGCCGTACCAATACAGGTGTTCTGGTTTTGAAGGGGGGCTGAATGAAAGTACTGAATGAGCGACGGAGACAAGGAGAGGGAGGACGCTCGAGGCAGAGAAAGAGGACGGACGCTCAATGATTGAGAGAATAAGTGAAAAGGGGAGTAGAATGAGAGTGAGGAGAGACAGAACGAGGGAGGGAGAGAGAGAAAATAAGCCCCACCAGTGAGCAGGCCACACAGCCCTGCCAAACTGCTTGAAAAAAAAAAAAAAAGCCCCCTCTGTTTTATTTATAGTGCGCTGTATCCATGGCAACCGGAGAGGTCAGGCAAGCTGGGCCTGCGCTTCACCCTGCTCTGGGGATTAGGATTTCACAGAGGTTCTCAGATGTGAGGAAGGTGGGCTAGAGCAGCTCGCTGCTCGCCAACGCAGCCCTCCTGTCTTTCGCTGAAGTCTGGGCCCTTCGAGGGAGGAGAGGGGGAGCAGCAGAGAGTCATGGGAATACTGTGGGAACGGCGGTTTGTGGCGACGGGGCTGGGAGGAAGGGGACTAGCACGGAGGGGAAATGCATGTTAGCAGTTGCATGCAGAGGCTGTTTTGATTAGGAACCTTCTGTCACACGAAGGCTCGTTGGAGTTTATTCTGGTTTTTTTTTGGTTTGTTTCTTATGCTGAGTTGTAGAAGTTAAGAAAGGTTAAGCAAGGTCACAGAAAACTTTCTTTTTTTGGCGAGAATCCTTAATCTCATTAATTGGGGTTTTATTTTTATTATTTCCATTTTTAAAGGTTTTTAGATAATTATGTACCTTCCAAACAGTGTTTCTATGTTTTTAAACATAAACAATCAAATTCTGGTTAAAGTATGCTCCTTATTTTAGCATAAAAATATTATTTTCCCAAGCCCAGTAGCTTACATCTCCATTTTCTGCTAACAGCTGACTGGTTGCAAATCCAAAAGTGAGCAGATGGAGCTGCTCTTTTAATTTTGCAGGTTATTTGGTACAAGTGAATAAAATTTATTGAATGACAATGAAACAAATTAAATTCACGAACAAAAGTGAAAACATTTTGAACCCTTCTTAACTTATGTTGCTCACCCTGTCCTACTTTCACTTTGTCAGACAGTAATCTAAGAATTGAGGTTAATTTACACTCCTCTTTTTTTTAAAAAAAATGTTGGCTTGTTATTCTCACCCCCTCCAAAAACAGCTAAGCCAGCTGGAATAAAGTATTGGGATGAGAGAAGTGAGGAGAGGTAGGGCAAGAGTGAGCGAGTTACAGAAGAGATGAGGAAAAAGCTGATTGCCCTCCAGGAAATGCATGGTGTGACTACAGCAGAGACCTCCAGATTCCTCCTGGGGCACAGGACGTGTGTTGCTAGGAGATGGATGTTGGGCTGGTGTGTGTGGATGCTGTTGCCTGCCATGCTCTGATGTGCAGAAGGACAAGGATTCAATACTCTTTCAGTGAGCATGTGTGAAAGAACCTTAAGAGCCATGAAAAAAAACAACAACAACAACAACGACAACAACAAAAGAAAACTGTGGTCAATCATCATCATTAGCAGGGACCAGCAATGACTTCCCCTGTCTCTAGGGGGCACCCTCAGCACCAGAGTTACAGGAACACCAGAGCCAGCTTTTTCTCACTGCAACTGTGGCAAATCCAACATTCGTGGTTGCCAGGAATAGATGTCACAGGCGCATGATCATTGTAGCTGCCTCAGAGGTGATCAGTTAGAGCTGAGTATGCAGTTTATGAGGGGGATGGAAAGTCGAACAAAGAGTTGAGGTGCAAAGGAAGCAAAGTTGAAACAAATAGATCTGAACCCCAAGTAGCTCTCATTAGATAGATGCTAATGAGAGAGATGTTTGGAGCTCTTATAGATACAAACAGTCACCATCTTACATAACATTATCTACTAACCGTGGGTTTCACAACACATGATATACAACGGCCACTACAAAATGTGAAATGGACAAAAAGAAAACTAAAATATAGATACACATCATGTTCTCCTATAAGAAAGAACTCCATGAAAGCCTCAGGCTGTGTAGCCTTCATATATATTAAATGTACACAACAAGCTCACACAACTCAATCTCCAGAGTAAATGTTGACATTGTTACATGTTGGACATGGCTAAAGAGAGTTTACGTTTGGGCCTAAAATACTCAGCTTTGTTACTTGGACACACATGTAAAACGTTCATGTGGACGCTGAAGTTACCCAGTGTTGTTGTGAAACTCTCAACCATCAAATGATCTCAAAAACTGCGACGTGCTGCTTCCCATCTCGGCAAAATGTAATGCCACAACACCTTCACTGAATGAAGAAGGTCTGGTCACTTATATGAACTACATCACTTTGACAGATTTTATAGAAATGCAGACACGATGCATTTAATTGTATGAATTGAACACATCTGTGGTTTGCAGAAATGTGCCATGAAAACACATTCTTCTAGCGACTGACTGCCACATATGACATGTTACACCTGTTGCAAAAAAAGTAATAAAAAGAAATAGAATAGAAATAGAACAGAAAGGAAAAGCATATGCACTGATTACAAAAAGGTTCATATAAAAAAGTAAATACAGTCTAGAGGAAATAAACAGCATGTTTATCCTGCATCCTGCATCATTTACTCTATAAAGGACTAAAGACAAATGCTGGCATATCAGCTACACATTAGAGCTGCCTCAGCCTATTTCTATTTTTACAAATTGGTATGAAGGGAAAAATAAGAAAGAAAGAAGGCATTCAAGTCGCTTGGAAATTGGCTTATGGCTATTGGTTGGTAACAGAGGAAAATCCAGCCAGGTCTGTGCAGTAGCAGTCATCAGCAGCTGGTTCAGATGGAGTAAAGGTTGGACGGGAGTGAAACATACCAGAGTGAAGTAAGTTGGAAAAGTTTTGAAGTTCAATACCAGGCGTTTTGTTTCAGTGACTCAACAGAGAGAAAAAAAAACTCAGAAGTATCAACAATGAGTTCAGAGATCAGGGAACAATGATCGCACCAGATTACAGAAAAATGTTCCCACACATACCTGCGCACGAGTGTCGACACAGAGTCGAAGATAATACAGAGTGACAGATAAGGGGGCTGTTCATACAAAACAATAACCACTCAGGTGAGCGAAGACCTTGTTGTATGAATCTCAGCTGGTTTAAATTTGTACAGGTTTGCCTGCTACTGAATTTTTTTAGTATTATGTGTATCGACCTCCCTTTTTGAACTATGCTGGATGTAGTCTGTTCCCTCAATGTCAGGGTGGATTGTCTCCCCACGACTCTGCAAAGCATAAGCAGATAATGGACGGATGGATAGAAACTCCCTTTTATTGTTAATTTACAAATTCTAAGCTTTGAGTACCAAACTTAAACCCACAGATCAAGGAAAATGCCACTCTTTAACACCATTCAGTTACATTTTATGGTCCATTATATGTCTGTAACTCAAATGAAAAATATAAGTAAATCTTTTGTGGGTTTTTTTTTTTGCGCAACCTGAACTTAGACCAGTCTTAACATGTTTGAAATATGATGTCTGCATTGCTTTTGCTTTCGGCTTTGTAGAGAAAAAAACCCACAATAACAGGCTTTTTTTTCAGTTTAATAGCTTAAATATACATTTATGAAATCTGAAGAAGGAAACTAAGGCAGAAGCAGAGAGGATGATAAATATTTTAATACTTTTGGGACTAAAAGAAATTACTATTACCCCATATTTGTGTTTGGCCCTTACCAGTGATGTCATGCCCAATAGATAATGATGTTTAAGTAGCAACATAATTATAAAAATGCCCAGTATACTGGCACATTAAGGCTTCTATGAGGTGAAACGTTATGTTGTGTTTTTTCCACAGCAGGACACAGCCTGGCAGTACACTAATCTGTCTCTGCACTGCACTGTAGCAGCATACACATACAATATAGTGTCTCTGTGAGCGACAACATTACTGTATGCTATACGTTGTAATGATATTTACACTCACACAGGTTCACAGGAGCTGAATTGTATCGCACATTACTGAAAATAGTTTTTCAATGGAGTCTGTGTGTTGAGACATGTCCTTTAACCTGAGCAACCAGGTTCGAGCCCCTCCATTGACTCACAGCCCACCTGCTCCAGGCTGCTGTTCTGCAGCAAGAATTTAAATTCTAATAATGTAGAAAAGAAACTGTGATGTAAAATGATATCCGCTTTTTGCTGTTGTGAGCAGCTGGTGGTGGGTATACAGATGATGTTTATTCCTGGGAATGATCCTCTCCGGCACACAGGAACTGATACGAATCCAGAAGCGACAGCAGCAGCTTGTTTGAAATCAATACATGAAGACCTCAATAGCAGTTAATATGGGTGCTCATAGCTACCTTGGTTGAACAAATGAAAAGAAAGTTAACTTTCATTGACAAAGAGTTCTCAGATATTCTTTCAAAACAATCCGCAGCAAGAACCTTGAAAGCTTGGAACAAAGAACAAGGGCGTTTATCAAGTGTTTCTACTCATTTCTCATTTTTCAGGCTGAGAAATATTGTTTAAGTAGCGAGACGGAATGACGGCACTTTCATGTCTGTCTGCTCAGAATCACAGTGGGATGAGGCCGAGGTTTAGGGTCTGAGAGGCAACAAGGTGACGCAGATCCAATTACTGTTGTACACACAAGGTCTTTTGTGCATGAAGTCTTTGTGATCAGTGGAGGCCCTCACATCTACTCATGCTGAACACACACACACACACACACACGCACACACACACACACAAAAACACACCTCTATGGAAGCAACCAGATACAGATACTGACTGATTCTGTGTCAACCACCTCTTTTTATTTTATTCAACACTTAACTTGAGAGTTTTCTTTACTTGTTCCCACTTCCTTATTTCTTCTTCTACTCTCGCCAATCTCTCTAAAAAATGTTATATTTCTTATGTCTAGATTAAGATTTCTCTCTTTTGTTTAATTTTGCCTGTTTGCTATTCTCATTCTTTTCCCTAATTAACTTCATACATACATTTATGGGGAACTAATATTTAGAGATGAGTAAATGAGTGCAGAGGAGATGAGTAATGTTACATTATACTCCCAAAGCTGGCTTATTTGTATTTTTTTAATTGTTTTAATGTTGTTCATAATTCATTTGATTACATTACTGCAATGCATTAACATATTTATAATCATTACCGTTTTTATCTATGATATATATTTATTTTTACACACTTAGTTTGCGCTAGAATTTCCAGTCAAGTTTTATATATTATCCAGTTGTTTGTATGATACAGAGCTAAATTAATAGGCTTGGATTTTATTCAATACAGCTCCTCTATTCAAAACTATAATCTCATGAATTGATTTAATAAAAAAGGAAAATGCATTTTTATTTCTTCAGCACAAAAATTTACTCCTTTGTTCAGCTGGGCACATTTTTGTCCATTTAAAATGAGACATCTTGTGGCTGCACCACTTTAGAGTGAAATGTCCCCTTTTTCTGTTTTGGCCACACTCCTTTTGTGTTTTTCCCTCTGTCCATCTCTCTCATTGGTATTGTCCAACCATTCTGTTGATGTCTCTCCCTGTTTTGCTCATTTTTCTTTTTCCTTTCCCAGCACTGGGTGATTGGGGACTTGTGCTGGTCTGTGGAGGCAGGCAGTAGCCAGGACTGTGAGGGGCTCAACTTGGTTCTGCTCTGGTTCTGGTGCTGGCTGACCAGAAGGCCCCCACGGCTCAGGCCCAACTCCAGGACGGGCAGTAGTGGAACGGACAAAGGACTTCATTCTCTGTGGGGGAGGAGGGATGGGGAGAGGTGGGAGGACGGTTGGATGAAGGGGTGCGTAAGGAGATGAGGAAAGTGAGAGAGGGAGGGGGGGGCTGGCGAACCAAGTGCAAGGGGTCTTATCCTCCCGGCTCAAACACATGCCACCAGCTGCTGCCCCCTTCCTGTGCTTTCATTAAAAAGCCTCCCAGTGCTCTGCAGGGTAATCCACATGCTTTACTGCAAAAGTGTGAGGTAAATACAGTATGTCTATCCATTACTCTGCCTCCACCATCTCTGTTCTGCCATCTCTTTCCCTTCGTTGCTCCCTCTTTTCTCTCTCTTTCTGTGATGTGCTCTGCTGGGCAGTGGAGAGCAGTCCATTCTCTGCATGTGTGTGTATGTGTGTGTATGTGTGTGTGTGTGTTTGTGTGTACCTGTATATGCGCCCATAGAGTCTGTCAGACTCTCAGCATTTCCAGCACTCAGCCCAGAGCCAAGGCAAGCATTGCCAGAGGGAGTGCCTGCAATGTAGGGCGCCCAGCAAGCTGGACGCAGGCAGAATATCAACGCCACACGGCAGACACTCCTCCCTGCAGCCCACCTGCTGACTTACGTGATCCAAATGTGAGGAGGAGTGTGTATGTGTATGTGGAGGTGGGGGGGGAGGTTTAGGTGGAGAGAAGGTAGTGGGGGAGGATAGGCTGCAGGAAATTGCCAGGTAGTTTCCAGACCCACTTCCCTGTGTTGCGCCCAATTAATCAGGGCTACATCTGTGTTGGATGGACCTCTACCCCAAGGGGAGGGGGTGGAGCGGAGACGTTTGTGTTTTTGTCTGCGTATGCACACGGGTTTTGTGCGTCCGTGCATGTGAGCTTGAGTGTGTATGTGTATGTGTGTGTGTGTGTGCGCTACCTGTGAGAGTGTGCAGTCTGCGAGGTGGATGGAAGGGGAGGGAATGAAGGAGGATTTGTGTGTTTTGTGAGTATATTTGCCGTCAAAAACAGGAGGAGGTTGTTGATGCTGGGCTTATTCCAGGCTCGCAGTCAAACCTACAGTCACTGACATCCTTCTCTGGTCCACTTTCCTCCTCCTTGTTCATATTATTCTCTCGGTTTCAGTGTCAGCTAACCCCCTCCCCGACCCCCCTATCCCCCTAACACATGCACACAGAGACACACATCCTTCTTTGCTCTGCCGGGCCTCGCTAGGAGAAGGATCATTTTTCAGCACCTGTGCAGCTCAGTGCCTGGATGTTTACTTCCTGAAGCTTCTGGCACACCTGGACCTGAGCTACCCCTCCTTCTTTCATCTCTACTCACCAGTATTTTTTTCTTCCCTCTCCCCTGTTTGGCTGTTATGTCTCCAGCCTCTTTCTAGGTCTATCCATGTAAGTAACAAATGAAATTGAACAATATGAGGTCGGTCAGTGTATACATTTTTTTTCTTTTTACAGAGAAAGCAGCATCTGGTGGTTTCACTTATTCTTAGTTTAGAGTCTGATTGGATGCACCAACATGTTTTCACATTATATTTTAGTTTGGTTATCTGTGTGTAAATCTTGTCAATAACCATTGTCCTATGATCTTTTATCTACAGTAAAGGAGGAATTGAAAAAAGGTATGAATGACAGTATGTCAGTTTAGAGAACTGAGGTGTGAGTGCACGTTTAAATCCTCACCACAGGGATGTTTATATTTTTTAAGAAAAAAGATACATTTGATAAACTCTCAGTTCAGCATGTGCATTTTATTATTCTGCAGTCTCTTTTTGAGACAATGTCTGCAGTTTGGTTAAATCAGGGATCAGACTCAAGCGATTAAATCTGGTATTTCAGTTAGAGAAAATCTTATGACTTTACACAATAAAACTGTGAGGACATGTCCTATCGTGTTTTGGTGTGTATTAATGCAAGTGTGTGTGTGCGTGTGTGTGTGTAGCTCAGATCCTGTGTGGAGGCCTGGCATAGTGTGGTGCAGTGCAGAGTGGAGAGGAGAGACAGCTGCCCTGACAGATGCCGGGAGGCAGGACCCCACTGGGAAGCAGAGGGAGGGAGCTGGCACTGTCTCACCCCAGCGGAAACACCATAGGCTGCAGAGGAAGTGGGCAGGGGGACAAACCAGGGGCTCAGTGTGTGTTTGTGTGTGTGTGTACATGTAAGAGAGAGAGAGAGAGGGATCAACCATAAGAAGACCTTAGCGGTTGATCATGTATGGATGCATTTGTGTCTGATGTACACACATGAAGCTATATATATATACGGCATGTAAGTTAAACCAATCAGGCAGGGCACACACTTCATGCTGTGCCCGTTTCAGGCCGAGCTCCTCTGGTGATGTGTAGGAACAACAGACTCGTGGGTTGATCCACAGCCATGCTCTACAGAGAAAAAGCAAATATAATCCTTGTAAAATTGTTTTTTTCTCACATTTTGATTATGTTTTTCAATTGTACCTGCAAAAGCTCCAATTTGATTTGATGTCCCTCAGTGCACATTTTTCATCTACAGAATGAAATAATTACATTGATACTACAGGCTCCCTAAACAGTACAACATCCATAAAAGTACCTAGTTTGTATTGCATTACATGAGTAAACTGCAGTGTTCTCCGCAATGTCTTTCCTCCTTAATATGATATACTGTATGTGTTGTTAAGGCTTTAGTTTGAGGCACAGGAAAACAGGGAGTTCAATTCAATATTTAAATTGTAAATCCAATAGGATATTGCTTAGAAAGAGCAGGGTGTTTTTCGATACTAGAAAATGAGTCCAGATGATCATGATTGCATCTAAATAAGGTAATTTTTCCCTATTGGTTTAAAGTTGTTATCAGGTTTTGGGAAGTGGTCAGTATGTGTCAGTCAGGGTTTGTATGTTAGTAGAATAAAGAGGTTAAAATATGAATAAAGCTTGTTATTATGCCTCCATGTCAGACATGACCCATCTAATGTTGCTTTCAACCTTGTTTTCAACCTTTATGCCAGTGTAATTAAATTATCTGAAGAAATCTAAATAAAAACACCTTCTATAGACATCATTCATAAATGGCTGGATGAACTCAAAGTGACACTTTGACACTTTGTACCCTGCAAGTCTGAGATTTGAAGCTGCAGTCCTGGAATTTACATCTCAGCACTGTGATAGATGATGTTAGATCATACCTTCTTTGAAATGACATAAAAAATGCACCATGGCCAGATCTGTAGTCTGCTTACAGGCTGCTACACCAGCACAGCGTTCAGATCTGATCCATACAGCAGTGATTCTTTCAGAACATGTATAGAGAAAACATATGTAATACATTCAGTGAATACCTACACGACTGCTATTACTTACACTACATACATAGTAATAGTACTGTTTATGTACATCATGCATCAAAACTTAAACTGTACTGTGACAAAATGCATGAAAAGACACAAGAATATTTAAAAAATATGAAAAATATAAGTTTTTCTCACAACTGCATACAAAAATATACTTTTAGTATCGAAACTATACAGGGGTTTGCCACTTCAGTCACCTTTACGTCTCACTTTTATTCACTTTGGCCAAATTGCTTACTATACATCCTTTTAAACCTTTGAAAATTCTCTGTAAAACCAAAACATCCCCCAACACATTGACAGGGTTAAGGTGATTTTTAAATGATAAAACTTTTGGAAAAAAAAGTAATACTATCTATGTCTTAATGATATTAATGTTGTGAATTGTTTCAGTCAGGACAATCATGTAGTAAAAATCTAAATGTTCTAATCCAAGTTGGAAGTAGAAGTAGTCTAATGCACATGAGAATGCTGAATAATATGTATTCTAAACACAGTCCAGCAACAATACTGTACAATACTCACAGTGTGTAACTAGAGAAGGTAGACAGGGAGGTTGCTCATACAGATCTATATAGCCACATAAGATGCATTTGATCTGGTGGATATATTTAGCGTATTGACATAGCACAACATGTCCATGTCACAATGATGAATGAAACTTTGGCAGGGCACCTTTAGGGGTGCTCACGCTGTTCATCAAGTTGTTAAAAAAGTTGTTAAAAGAGTAGACTAGCCAGACAGCAGCAGGTGGCCGCTCTGGTCTGAACTGCGGAGGCAGTAGTACGACTTGTAGGCAGCTGCTTGCTCAGTGTCACCGACCAAAGACCCCAAGTACTTTGAACAAAGTACAAAGCATTGATTCAAGTCTTCATCCTTCATCTGTGATAAAACAAAACTCGGAAGATTTAAAACAAGATTAAAATACCCAGAAAACTATGCAGCTTTAATTTATTGCTGTTGTTTGTCGCTGATTTTAAAAATCTTGTTAACGGTATGAAATTATTCCAAAGAAGTTTCCACCTCCTGCTCTTACAACTGTTGACAACTATGGAGTTTTCATATTTGCTTTGCTGAAAGTTAGGAAACAACTGTTAACAACTGCATACAGGCTTATGAAGTTAAAATTGTGGGTGGGTATGGACTCTTTAAAGGGTGTGTGCATGTGCTTGGGACACAGGAGATCTGGTTTGCATGCAGTGTGGAGAAAACGAATGCAGCTGCTGGGCTTGCACAGTAGGAAGTGTTGCCATGGTGAGCCAGAGAGACCATCCTCTCAGGCCACATGGTCACTGCAACTGTGTTTGCTGTGTGCGCTCTAAGAATTATAGTTAGGGCATCATGTGCACAAGTGCAAATTAGTAACAATAAAACAGTATAGAAAAAAATCAAAGCTGAGGTTTAAATCCTTGCGACAGAGTAGCAGCTGTAGTGGTAATGCATGAACTCAGTGGCAGCCTCAAACTGAGCTTCCTCCTTCCCCTTTTCCTCAGACACAGCAGCTGACAGTGGTAGAAGTCCTCAGAGATCATGTCCACTGGGACCGGTGCCACAGAGGCAGAGCCCACAGAAAGCCACAGTGACACTGTCCAAGTACAATGTGTCTGTTGCAGTCATCCATGTGTGACGGGCTAAGGAATGGGGATCTTATGAGGTTTCTGTTTCTCAGAGGGGCGCCAAAGATGGCAGTGTGCTGCACAAGTAAGGGCAAATACTTAAAGGAATATTCAGACATTTGGGGGGGAAATAGATCATGCTTTTTCACTTTCTTGCCATGAGTTGGTGAGAAGATTGATACCACTCCTCTTAACCGTATGCTAGCTATGTAGCTGGAGCCAGCAGCCTGTGAGCTCAGCTTAGCACCAAGACAGGATACAAGAAGAAACAAAGAGGCTTTGTACTAAACTAGTCAATTAATCGCAGGTGATATCATATTTTTTCAACCAATAAAAATGACACCCTTGCATCAAAAAGTTCTCCGATAAAATCAGTTAAGGATAAGCTACTAAGGGGAGGGGAAATAGCAGAGTCCTCAGTTGCTTGTGGGAGGCTGTTAACAAATGAGCCGGAATCTGATTGGATTAAACAACCAGCAAGCTTGTCTGTGCTTGCTGTATTTGACTCCAGTGACTATGATACTGCTTTCTTCTTGACTGCAGGGATGACAGGAGCCTGAAATTCTGTTACTATTGCGTAACATAGAAAATGACTGATCATCTTATATGTCTGCTGGTGATGTATTTCCACTTAGTTGATTAAAGTCAAGCACTGTGACCTGCAGTCATGTTTTCTTCTACGTCTTGCTCATGCTGCATGTCTGCTGCTTCAGTGCCTCACACTTTGCAGAGTTAAACTCATGACAACTACCCAGAGTATCCCATGTTGCATATCTGCACTGCCACTGCTTTATTACTGAACCGTGCCAAAACCACAATGAATGATTAGTCTAAAATGATACACAGAATGACTCTTTTTTTTTGACTATTATGTGAAGCTCTCAGTGCTATCTGGTCTTTTATTTGTTGACAACAATTTTGCATTTGTTGAAACAAAAAATGTGTCTTAGTTATTTAAAAACATAAGATAAACTTACTCATTTGTAGTCTATTAAGAGGATAAAATAATTAATATAAGGTGTAATTTTGTAACATCTTTTTTCTGATATGTACTGCTGTGTAATGTAGGAAGCACTGTTACTTTCAGCCAAAGTTACTGCTTCATTACCTTTCCAAATTATAAGCTCCCCACCTGGCTCTTTCCTTCTGGTACCTTCATTGAGCTATAGATCTGAGATAAGCAGTTCAACCAGGCCAAGCTGTATGGAAGATTTAAAATGCCTAAATAAAGTCAAAGCAAACAAATGAGTGAAATAAAAGACACATTTACACACATTTAGTTTTCTTTTTATGTATGAATTTGCTGTGTCATAATGAAATTGAAAACCACTTTTAGGACCAATTATTTGGATTTTAGTAAGTTGATGTTTTTGTGGTGTGGAAAAACCATGTAAAAGTGAAAAAAAATCTGTTATTAAAGACAAAAGGCTAAATAACTGTTCTTTTAATGTGTTTTTAATTTTACTTTGGCACCGTTGTCACATAGAGAGATACATACAACAATCTGTTTTCTGTCTCATTTGTTAGTTTTGTTTTTATTGATGCATTTTAAATCTTCCATATAGAAAATAGTACTGTAGCATATACTGTGGTACTTAGTGAAAAATGTGCAGCAAATGGACTTAAAGTATTTCTGAACTTTAGTAAAGCAGTTCTAAGTCAAGGTACTGTACATTTGCTCGTTTTTTCCGAAGCATTCAACCACAACATATGGCCTTTGTCAGCAGATGGAGTTGGCTCAGTTGTCATCACATTATATTTCTGAACTGCAGCGTGGATTGATTCTTGTCAGCGGTGCCAAATGACCTTTCTCCATGACTGTTATTAAGATTGATGTTGGGTGAAGAAATTATTGGAGAGGTAACAGTCTGATTGTAAGAGAAAGTGTTGGTGCAGTGTCAGTGTGTGACAGTGTAATGACTGCACCCTCAGCCAGCCTTCTCACTAACGTTCCACCTGCATTCCTACCAGGCGCCCACCTTTCTTCAACAGCGTGAGGGTTTGTTAAGCAATGATAGGCAGTGTGTCAGACTGAGGCATGGTATGACAAAGATGCAGAGCACTCGGTACATGACTTTATCACAATTTCAGGTGAGATTTGGCCGTTCTGGCGAGATTTCAAAGCATGAGTCATGCTGACTCACTCTCTTGCCTCTTTATTCTGTCATTGCCTGCAGAGGTTTTAGCCCCTTGTACTGTAGTAATCTGCTAAGAAAAATCTCTTCCCAAATAAAACAGACTCTCTAAAATTGATTTTTATTGTAAAACACTCCTAACTTTATCAATAAATCAATAAATGTTATATAGATTTAGTTTAAGTACACCTTTCTGTTTCTCTTGGGTCAGTTTTTTTTCATGCACAGCAGAGTTTTCCTTTAGTCAGAAGAATTTGTTTATTTTCAAGTCTTCATGTCTTAGGCACTTTTTTCCTCAAAGGCTTGCACAATCTCTATCAAGCTCCACCAATCAAATCTTGTGATTATAAATATGTTGGCTTAAGGTTTTGCTTCTGGGTCACAATATGCTAGTCCTACTTTAGTGGTGATTTGTGCACCAAAGGTCTTACTTCAAGGAATATTAACATGTAATTACATGACTATAAATGCATGCTTTATCACATGGATGATTGCAGAATGTGAGAGCTCAGTGTTTTTTTTAAATTAAAACATGCAAAAAACATTTATTACAAGAATAACTCTGGGAAGTGTAACATGTTTAGACTGACTTCGTCTTAAACCTCGTGTGTGTGGTTATATTGTTTGTTAACGGCATCATCATGGGCCAGTATGATAAAACAAGTGCTGATATCCTTACATATACATATATGAACCGCAGTAAGTGGCGGAGATAAAGAGGACAGCTGCACTGACATGCAGGGACATGTGGTCCTGAGTGACAGCAGGGAGCACATCAGAGACAGGAAGAACAGAACAGGAACCTTGTTTATTTATAAGGCCCCACACATACACACACACACACACACACACCCTTATCTGTCCACATTAAATCACGCTAACCTGTTACGACCATGAAATTCCTGTTAATTATTTTGGCAGGTTACATGAAACCCTCCAAAATGACAAACAACTCCCCACAGTGATATTTTTGGTGACCGCTGTCCCACATGTGACTGTCCACTCAGGATGCTGCATCCACCATCCAGAGCTGTGACACATGAAGGGATGTGAAGCTCTGCGGTGAAGCTCTGTGAAGTGCTTGAGCAACTGGCTAGCACCCAAGTCTGTAGTTTTCTCATGCGTAAAAGTCAACATGGCATTACTGCTACCAATGGCAAAATTGCACAGTACGGTGCAGATGGAGTGGAGCAGGTAATGGCTAAAAGCTCATCTTCACTGAGGGGACACCTCAGGTGGTCACATTAAAACAGAAAGAAAGAAAATGTAAAAATGATGGTTTCTCTTCATCATAAAAATATAGCTTTATGACACACCAAATGAGACATTTTCTGACATTAATGCTTTCCATGAATATGATCATCTTCAAGTGGTCTGCGGTTTAAATGACTCACTGAGCTTTGATGGCAGCTGGAGCTGAGTCTGCACATTTGTAGACATAAGTGGATCAACCTTTCACACGAGATGTTTTCTGTCATCCTACCAGTCACGCGTCACCATCTTGATTCTGTTATTTTCATATTTGTAGAGACTTTTAAGGTCACAGAATGTGTTAGGCACTTCCTAAACACATAATAACAAAAATACAACTCAACTGGAACTGCTGCTATTATATTTCATTGTGTAAGATAAGCAGAGATGCTTAATTTATCCAAATTGATTTTATGAGAAGAACTGGAAGCAGAATCTACAAACTCTATGACTGTGATTCAAAATTTGCATTGCACACCATGAGGTCCTACAGTAATTCGGCATCGCAGAAGAGTTTTTATGCTAATCTGAAGTGGAAACAAAGAAAACGTTTGTCCCCCTTGAAATCACAGAAATGTCATACACCCTGCTGCAAGCATCAAGGTAGCCATTGTTACTTAATGCTGCCCATTGTGATATAAAAGTGCATACTATAATGTATGGCCATTTGTTTGTGCATTAGCATATTGGATATTTTATAAGAACAAGTGCATTTCTTTGTTTTCGTCTTGGAATGAAACATAGTCATCATGAGCCTGCACAAAAGAAACAACACAAACAAAACAAATATTAATCAATTCTGGAAAAAGACTTACTTCCACAATGATTTGTTTTTTTTGTGATGTTCGGGAAGCTTTTTAATTCACATCAGCTCAGTGGTGGGTTGAAATCGTTGAATTAACATTACATTTTCTCAAATGTCTCCGTTTAATTCAGCTTGCCATTTGGATGGATGCATGAGCTATGTTTACCTCGAACACTCAGTGAGGCGCGGAGAGGCAATGAAAACACTTTACAACATTAACACAGGATTACATTCACTCTCTGAAGCACTGCCATTCATGTGTTTATCATTACTGTCATCAGCAAAAGAGTTGAGGCGCACACTGTAGTGTTTTATGCATTATTAATTTGCATAAGTTTGAAAAATTTTCACTTCTTGCAAAAAGTTTTAAAGGCTGTCGGGTTATGAATTTGAGTTTATCTAAACAATGAAAACTAATCCTAAACTGATTAAAAATTCTGTGCACATGTAACTTTTGTTATTTTGTTTTCAATTCAAGATCAATAATACTTCCAAATTTATATGACAGCTAAATTTTACAAATCAAACTGTATTTACAGATCTTTGGGAGCACTACAGTGAACCATGTGTGGAAAATGTTGCACAAAGCCTTTTGTTACTTTGGAGGGAGATGCAAGAAACTGATCATTCACCTCAAATGATGTTTCTTGAGTCACTGTCAGTAGAAATTTAAGACAGCAGGTTTGAAAAGAAAAAAAGTTTGGGAGTGTAGAGTTAGAAAAAATGAGTTTACCAGACCTCTTTAGCCAGCTCTCATCTTCGCTCGAGGCTACATTAGCAGCTAATAGCATAACACATCCAAATCTTTGACTGAATGGTCACCAGTCCAGTTGCACTGTGGGTAATATAGTTGCCTGGTTTGGACAAGTAAAACAAAACTGCGAAGCAACACATTTCTGTTCTGCTGTCCATCAGAGTCCAATGTCTAATATAAGTCCAATTTTGTGATGAAATCAGTGGAGTACTCTGATAACACATCAGTGAATCATGTCAATCAATCAGTGCCACTTACATGTTCATTTTAAGTATATGAAAATAACCCAATCTCCACTCTAGATGTTTCCCATGGATTCAACATTATCTATCTACATCTTGGCCTTTTCTGAAGCTGCGTCTGTATAAAAATGCACACAGACACCCGCCTGTTGTGTGAGAGGACAGACTGCAGCAAAAGTATCGTAGGGACATTCACACACATCTCCTCCCTGCACTCCTGGGGGAGGATCCATTCCCTTCCAAACACACACCATCGCCTGAGGGGCAGAGTGACCGCTCAAGCGGCGCCTGCCTCAACACAGGCGCGCACACAAACACACTGAGGCACGTCCATGCGATGCTGTTGCAACATCCTAGCCAATTGATTAAAGGATACTGAATGCCAAATGGTCTGACCACCTATTAATGATTAGCAGCTAACCAAGCTGTGTGA
This sequence comes from Ctenochaetus hawaiiensis, assembly GCA_029783645.1. Classification (NCBI taxonomy): domain Eukaryota; kingdom Metazoa; phylum Chordata; class Actinopteri; order Acanthuriformes; family Acanthuridae; genus Ctenochaetus; species Ctenochaetus hawaiiensis. The sequence continues at coordinate 10,798,072 of JAPZDY010000006.1, read as the reverse complement.
AAGATACGCTGCTCTTCTAACAAAGGGGGAATTTAGCCCAACTGGTGTACAAGATCACACTCCTTCTCTTTTTTTTTTCCATTCTAAAACAGTGCCCTCATTCATCCTTTATTTGTCTGTTTTAAAGTCGGACAACTTGTTCCTGCTGTCCATAACGCTTTCGTGATCAGAGCTGGCAGCTTCACTAGTGCTTACAAACAAAAATCCACCCCGACTGTAAGAGCACATGCACAAGCACTTCTTACCCTCTTCCCCACAATCTCTTTCTTAACCCTGTTGTTTAAATCTTTGTGTTACTCTCACTTTGTAGTCTTACTCTCGCTTTTTTTAATGCCTCTCTGTTCTCTGTCTCACGTCATCCTTGTTGGCTTCTTCCCTCCGGTCTCCCACTCTTTGCGGGCCTTGTGCCTGACACCTTCCCCAGCCCTTTGACATGCTCCACTTCATGTTACGAGCGTCACATGCCACCTCGCTGTCTTTTGTGTGCATGTGTGTGTGTGTGTGTGTGTGTTTATGACTGTACAAATCCAGAGTGCATGTGACTGTCGTTTTGCGCAGGAGGAAAAGAAAGGAGAAGAGAGAATGAACAAGGAGGGAGAGTTTACGCATTTAGCCCGAGTTTGTTAATAATTAATGTGTCACAGGTTTGCAAAATTGCCTCCCGCTCCCTCTGCTCAATCCTCCCTTCTTCCTCTCCCCCTCTGGCTTTCCTTTCTCACATTCACTCTGTCTTCTCTCCACCTCCCTCGTGGCGTGGGCTACCTCACCCTCTCCATCTCAATCTTTCCCCAAACACAATGCTCGGTGCGGTGTTGCTGCGCTCTAAAGGAAGAGGAAATGCTTCTATACTTGTGTGTGTGTGGGGGGAAAACAGGCAACAAGCGTCCAGCCAAGATGCCCACCATGACTGCGTCCTCCTGACCAACCGTGTAGGCTGTCCTGGTGACAGTGTGCTGCCATAACAACAGGGGGACGTCAAGCTCAGAGCGAAATTTGGTACCACTGTCAGTGAAAATTTAGGTGCTTTCACTGACTGAAACATCCGTGTTGCAGACCCCGCTGACGAGCTGCGTGTAGCCTTTCAGTTAAATTCACACATGAATAAACCACCAGTTTTTCTAAATTTTAAAAGCTACTAACACAACTAAATGAAAGACATTATGGTCATGTCTCTACCCCTCCCCCCTCTCTCTCTCCTCTCACTGCAGTGCCCGTCACTATGCCAGCCGTCTAATGCTTCAGGGTGCTGGACTGCGCAGGCGGCAGGTGACACGGATTTCAATAAAAGGGATTATAGATGTGGGGACTGCAGAGAGGAAAAACAACACATTCATGTTCGTATTTGGGGCAAAAGCATGCTTGTGTTTACACAGTACCCACATAAGAATTAGTATCGTGTAAGCGTAAATGCATTTTATTTTTTTTTTAAGCTCTTTTTAATTGTAGATGTCTTGAACAAGGATGAATGCAGAATCTGTACATTTATATCTGATTTAAAAGTGCAAATATATTAAAGTCTGGCAGATAATTTCTCTAATAATCTGTTGTTTGTTAAATAGTGATATTTTTTCAGCTGAATCATTTCTGTGAACAACTTTTGTGCTCGCGTTGGAAGAATCAATTAAACGGCTGGTTGTGTGTGTGATCAAAATATAAAATAAAAAGGGTTGTTTAAATCATTCTAATTTGTATACACAGGAGATAAACATAATGTCCTCATTCAGTTCAAAAACATGAAAAGTGTATTTTTCCATCTACAACAGAAACTATTCATTAGAATATTCCTGTGATATATATATAGTGCCAAAAAACACACATTACACCTTTAAATGACTTAATACATTAGACCATAATTCAGTCTGTGCTGCAATTATGTTGGAACACACAGGGGCCAAGTGACAGCAATTTAAATGAAGAGCCTCTCGAGCTTTTCTCGAAACCCTTTACAGTGTGTCCGCTGCCAGGTGCTGGACTTATGGGTCTCAGTAGGTGGACAGAAGACTACAGTGTGACCTGCTCAGGACAGCTGCTGACATAATGAGGCCAGTAAACAAGCATCTGTCTCCCCCGCTGAAAGGAGAACCCACTCAGACCAAGTCATTTCTCTCCCCTTCTCCCTCATTGGTCAAACTGGTGACCATAAAAATAAAGAAACACCTATAAGTTTATGGGCATCATGTAACAGCATTTCTCCTGATGGTTAGGTTGGAGGTTTGAGATATTTTTAATCATCACTTATGCGAGGAAGAGTTTTTCTCAGCACACACATGTTCTTTTCCAGTTGTTCTCCCCCATATGCAGATAATTACGTCTAGTTTATTTCCACCTGGGATCTACCATGTAGCAACGCAGTCAGGGTGGTCACAACATGTTTATCATGATTAAACAGAAACTTTTTTGAGGGTTTTTTTTATAAGTTTGAAGACTTTTTATCAAATAAATTTAATTATTTAACAATCCTTATCCCCCCATGCAGACAGAGCCACTGGGATCACAGTAGATAATATTCTTGTATTTATTAGTCTCAAGTGATGGATGTGCCAACTCTGAAATCATCGGACAGCCATGACTGGAAAACAGTTCATTATGGATGAACAATTTGTGACAAAGCTGGGTTTGAATCTTGTTATTGTTATATAATACGCAGCTGTTTCCATTTATTATGGCTTTGTATACTAGTTTAAATACATATTGATTCAGTGAGCCAGCTGGCTAGTTTTTTTTTTTTTTTCATGTCAGCCTCTCATTATGATTACAGTGTGTGTTTATTGTATCAGTGAACACAATCCCAGGTTTGCAAATTTATGTTGATAGCAGTATAAGTTGTACAATGATATTCACCAGAGATACGATACCAAAACAACGTTTACGTGCCGGAGTAGAATGTTTGCATCGTGCTTAGCCGGTTTTATTTGTAAGTTTTAAACGTATCAGTTCAACATTTTTACAAAACGTGTCAAAGTGACAAAGTTCAGGTTACATGCATATGAGCTGACTTTCTTATTGAAATGGTTGCCAGCTTGCAGACCAGTGCTCCCTTACCCTTAAAGTCCACAACACTGGGTAAATTTAGCTTCTATTGGGACATTTTGCATCCATTTTTGTGGCAACAAAACTGGATTTTTTAAGCAAGCAATATATAATTTACACCACTAAAGATCTCCCTATCAAAACAATAAAAAACAAAAGATGAAGTTTGAAGATGTTGCGAAGTATCAAGGGATCATGGGATTTTGTTTATTTCATGTTCAGCCACCACTGCAGATGGAAATATATCCGACTGACTCAGGTTGAAATTTTCACAGATGAGGTCATTTAAGTTTCAAGTTACGTTTTGTCACTTTCACCGGCTTCCTTTCTTACTTACTTTCTGAGGCGGCACATTGAAATGCATCATTACCTTGAATAAAATGGATTCCCCTGAGTTTAAACATTGTTTAAAACCTTTGAGATAAAGTAAGAACACAATTCAACAAATATAAAACAAAGATTTATAGATTTTAGACATTTTAATGCGGCAATGTCACCTACAGCAAGTTTGAGCAAAAACATTAGCATTTTATAACCTTGTATTTTTTGTGACTAAGCCTACCCGGACCGCCACCACAGCCATGCCACAACACAAAAAGAAAAACCAAAACATAAAGAAACTTAAACTATAAGTATATTTATCAACATGATTTTTTACTGACTCTTGTCCTTAAAGTTTTCTTCCAGTTGTCTACAATAAAAAATAAGAAACCAAAAAGACACAGGAGTATTTGTTAGCCGGGGTTCTCAATGCTATAGGAAGCATGCTGCAGTTCCAACTGCACAGATGTTTGTTTTTCTTAAAGATTATTTTGGCTGAATCTGCCTTTGCATCACACCGCCCTTCTCAAGAGAAGCAAATCAATGGGTGGATGGTGGAGTGGATATTTTTAACTTTGACATGCAGTATGATCCTGAACGAAAGGCGATGCCGCATCAAAAGATCCAAGTCTGATTTGCATTTGACGCACTTTTAAACGTTGCCACTAATGAAACAAATAACATCTTCTGTGGTAAAATAGAGTTCTGCATTTTGTAGGAGGGAGGCAAGGCGGGGGAGATTCATTGCACTGTGAGACAATAAAGAGGGCTGAGGTTGTTGGTGAGTGAGGAGAAGGAGAACTGTTAAGTCTTTTCCTGTAGTATGAGTCATTGTTGGCAACCTGACTCTCCAGTCGGATTGCCTTGTTGAGCTGGCTTTTGGCTTGGCGGCGTTCTCTCTTGATCCTCTCCTGAGCGCCTGCTCCGTGATATTCATGAGGTTTCTGAGCTCCCTACTAACCCTTGATGAGGAAGGAGTGAAAGTCGTCAGTGGAAAATATCAATTATCATCACAAATTATGATTTTTATTTTCATTTTCCCCCTAGAATTACAGTCAAAGGCAGAATAACTTGATGTCTTCTCTTGAAAACAATACATTTATCTTAAAAACAACAAAAATGCAAATTTCACCTGAATTTGATACAAATGCACTAATACTATAGATTGAAGTTCATCATTTAAATGATAAGGTGTGCTCTTTGTGACATATTAAAGTGATTTAAAAATACTAGAGCTATGATGAAAAAGGGTAGTAGTAGCCTTAAAGATATTACAAAGCTATGTCGGGTAGAAAATCCACATTAGGATTTTTCAGGTTGAAATTTGGGAAGGTGAGGTGTGTGAAACATCTTCTGCTTACATCCAAAGCTTCAGCGGGTAGGGAGTTTGCTGTTCAGGTTGTAGAGAAGCAGCATTTGGGAGGTGTAAGGGGGAAGAGTTGGGGCTGGGTGGAGTGCAGACCGGAGACACAAGAGGCGAGAAAGAGAGGGAAGCAGAGCGTAGAGTACGAGCGCCGTGCAGGGCTGGAGCATCGCCTGGAGGTATGTGGGGGTGCGGCTCCCTCAGCAGCTCTGTACGCCTGCACCAGGGTTTACAATCCATTACGAACAACCACAGGCAGCCAGTGGCAGGAGTGATGCACAGACATCGACAACACAGGAAGCAGCAAGTTCTGTCGGTCCACATTTCACCCAAACTGTGATAATGTCTCGGCTGGTTACATCGTTATTGGGTGTAGGCAAGAAAGGGGATGTCCTCTTTACATGTAGCATTGCTTGGGGTTTGGCTTTAATTTTATTACCTTCTCACTAAATGTAATCTTTGTGAATAAATACGTGATAGTCATCACTGAGCCTTTGTAAGGTGCATATATGAGGCCCAAAGGCCCAATGAAAAAAAGTCAATTCAGGGATCAAAACCACAGCATTTATGTGCCGCTGAAGATTTCTTTTATCAGAAAAGCTTTGTTAATATTCCTAAAAAGAAAGAAAGAGTGAATTAATTGAAGCTTAATATAAATGTTACGGCTGTGTAAAATGGTATGACAATGTGTCAAGATATCAAGTAAAGTTATAACAATGCTAGATTTTCACTTCATGATTATCATGGTTTAAAGAACTGTATGGTGAAAAACCATGTCAAAACATTGACTGAAAGTCCTAAAATACTGACTGTGAATATTTTACAAAAATCTTTTGATTATTATGAGATTCAAAGTTATTATTCTGAAATGTTGAGTCAAAATGTTATTTTAAGGTAGTTTCTTATATTTATACATGTTTTGTTAATATATGATAATATTTCATTTTTTCAGTGTCATGGTCGATACTGGTATATCTGACAACCCTAGTGTAAAGCTTGAAAGCATATGAGCTGAGATCATCTGCTCTCATCTGGTGATTTTATGTGATTTTTCCACTTTACAAACAAAATGTGATGGGATGTGAAACAGCAGCAATATCAAACAAATGTAACTCTTTTTGATGAGACCCAACGAACAATACAAATGAACTGTTTTGCATAGTCGTGTTTTGACACATTAAAGGCTTTGATAAGTCAGACTGTATTTGACAATGAATAGAAACACAGATAATTAATGGATCCTACCAGTGTTGCAGCCAGAGACTGATATGGCTCATCTCTCTGTGCTATAGAGGTTCCACTACTTTCAATGAGCCACATCTTCGCACTGGATGATATGTTCCTTTACTAACATGAACATGGTCACAGTAGTTTATTTTGAGTCAATCCCGCATTCACCTTCCCTCTGCCATAAATACTTACTCAAGCACCAAAATCTGAGGCTGAAATAGACCCCAACAAGCACACTATTTAGTCTGGTTCAACTAAGAGTCTGCTAAGAGCTACAGTATCCAACTGTTTTAAACAACCAAGCTGCTTTTGGAAACTTAACTTCAAAATTTTACCTGATTTATGTTTCAGTAAACCAACGAGCTTTGGGCTGAGAGCCACAGGACTGGCTGGTGAAGTCAAGTTAGGAGAGACGGGCTCGAGCATCATTGATTTTTGTCTTTTCATAAGACTGTTGACAGTGTACCTCCAGTCTTATTCTTTAAGGCCAACTATCACTGAAGCTGAGTAGGTCTGCAAGTACAAAAAGAGCAGGTTACATATGTTACAAACGTGAAAAACTCTTAATAGCATTGAATCAGAGGCTCAGCAATATTATTTATAGCAATATTATAGCACTATTCATTCACAAAATTAACATAAGTAAAAAAAAACAAGCAGCGGTATGAGTGTATGTGTATATCTGTGTGTGTATGTGTGTGTGTGTGTGTGTGTGATTGGGTGGGTGGGCAATTTCACCGTGTTTTCTTTAAAAAAAGCAGTTTGGAAATCAACTCTGCCAGCTTGAACCAAACACACAGACATGTGCAGTGGGGTTTTCTCTTTTATTTAAAATTGAAACAACCATGGTAAAATAATCAACGTTTTGTCTGTGATTAATACTTCATTCACAGTTCAGTAAGCTGTGTCACTTGACTTTTCTTTATCAGTAAACTAGGAAATGTTCTATTTTCAATACAAAAGAAAATTGAGGCAAGTTGTGCTGGTGAATAATCATCACAACAACCCACCTTAGATGTATGTGAGGGAGCATTATGAATGTGGCATCATAAATGGATCTGATTAGCAGCATCATCACATCAACACATCTGAAGTCACCTCAGCTTATAACTCAACTGATGCGACATATTCTGCAACAGAGAAGGCTTCCTCATTTCTGCTTGAATTAATCTATAAATTTAGTGGTTATCTTTGCACCAAACTCCACTGTGAGACAGCCCTTATGTTTGGATAGTTATCACCTGAGGTTCAAGGTTCAGTTTTGATGTCCTCATACAACACAGGATTGTAAAATGCAATATATGTGCAAACAGATATTCAAATGCTAAAATTAGAAAATGACTGAAACAACTAAGTAGGAGTATATATTTGAAATTTTGTCTTGATGATGGCACCGGATTGAAATTTCAAGCTATCACTGAAGTCAGTATGATTCATTTTTTGGAAACCATGAATGCCTGTGCAATATTTCACCATCATCCATCCAGTAATCGTTGAGGTATATCAGCCTGGACCAAAGCGGTGAACCAACAGATCGACATGGCCGTCCCTAGAGCCACGTTGCTCGCATGGCTAAAAAATCATAATCTCCCCTTGTCCTTCCTCATTTTGTCCTTGTTTTCAAAAAACACATAACCTAGTTCTTAGCAAACAAGACACAAAACGCCACAGTAGCCATGGGATGCTGGTTTTACACCTCAGCTACAATTACATTTTATAGATCTTTCTCCGTTCTTCAGAAGGGGCCGAGTGAGAGTTGCTCAGACTCCGGGAGAAGGTCACAGATGCAACACAGTTTTTTCCCATTTGACCGAGACATGGAAAAATAAGTCAGACGGAGCGAAGGAGAAAAGAGAGGAAGCAACATAAAACGGAGTAGAGAATGACAAAACCCGGATGGGGACACGAAAGCAGCAGAGTGGGGGGCATCTCGCCTAGGCATAATTGGCAGTCTTTGTCGAAGGGGGCCTTTGATTTAATAGGCGGGTCTGGTGACTAAACCACTGGAGTGCAAACAGTGAGGAAAGAGTTGTGGTGGATCCAGAGTTCTCTGGCCGGCCACCCCTCCCCCTCTGTCTCTGCAGACAACTGGCTCACAGCCTGTTTGCCTGACTGCTTGCCCCCGAGCCACACTGCATACCTCACACCACCGCGGACAGAGCACACAGCTACACACTCACAACACTGAGCCATTATCAATTCTTCAGCGTACCAAGAGTTCATCTTGTCAGACGGGAAATATAATGAAATAAAAAGTCTGACTCTTTTAGTGACCAGCATAACCTGGTATTTCTTAAAAAAGTGTACCATCATGTATTTATTTCATATAATTCTTTGTTGCCCTACTTAACCACCTTTCCACTCTATTTCTCTGGCTTTTTTTTTTTAAACAGTTTCCTGGTCCAGTTCATATTGTAAACTACTGTCTTCTTAACTATTGTTAATGTGAAATAGGTCAGACTGACTTGGACACAGATGCTACATGTGAATGATTATTGTACAGGAGGTGTTGCTTCTGAAATACTATATGAGCATTAGCAGCATTACAACCAATAACGTGTGTCTGATACATGTTGCACTGCTCCATTTTAGTTCACCACCTCACATAGTATGATCTTACAGTGTGAAGGTACAGACTGTATTTTCATCCAAGCTCCGACTTTGTCACTCCCCCACAAGCATACACCAGGTTTTAGCGCAGTGGAGATGAGGGGGTGACAATAATGAAATCCCCTAAAATCTTATTTGCTGGCCTCAAAACACCATATGAAGTGTTATCTACTATCTGTGGATGGGGCACATGCAGCAGTATGGCCCTCACCCTTTAAAGCAGCACTGACCAATATGCAGTCCACTTAATATGCAACAGGAGGCCCAAGCTTTATTGAAACTTGTGTGTTTAGGGGTTATGGCATCTGAGCAGGAGTGGATGGTCCGTGAAGGGGCGCTCAGGTACTTGCTCAGTACCAGAATACACCTATGGGAGCTGTCGCCCAACATAGTGAAAAAGAGACACCGCACCACTGGTAGCTGCTGTCTCATTAAGAATTAAGTTACAAGCCATGGAGATGCCTGATGAGGAACACAAAAACTGTGATTGGTCAGCTGATTTGAATTTCTTGTGTTTTCTCCTTCTGATGCTGGAGGTTGTCAACACTGAGAACGACAGTAAGGAGTTGACGAAAGGCTCAGTAACTGTCTCCTCTGCAGTAACTCACTAACAACAAAGCCATGTCGTCCGTAAAGCTTTTGCTCACCACACTCACTTCTGTCTATCAGTGAATGTGTGAAAGTGCATTAGAATGGAATAATTTCATGCTCAGTAACAAAACATTACACACATTCCACATATGTTGGTAATGTACAATGAATGAAAAAATTAAAACACACAGTGGGGTTTGTAATTAAAGCACAATGTCACGGGATCACATACAAAACATTGTTCAGGAGTTCTGATGGTGCCGTCAAAGGGTACATACTGGTTAAATATAGATTGATATCTTTATTAATTAAGTTTGATATAACAGGACTACTCTTCCTACATAAAACATTCAACGAGCAGCAAAAATGTAGGTACACAGCATTTCATGGGATGTGGTGCACAGGGATAAGCATGTCTCACAAACTCCAGTTCAAATGGGACGGATATGCTGGTAAATGTTGGAGAAAGAGATTTATAAATAAACACAAATCAATACAGATGTCTTCTCGCATTAGGACGAGGCCCGCTTTCATCTCAAAAAAGAGAGCTGTGCAGCAGGTATCACTGGTAATAAGTCTAGACAGCATCTAGGGGGTTAAGAATGGATGTCTATAGATCACCTCACCATCCAAAACAGAGAAAGATGTTTCCACAATGACAGGCTTTACTGTCAGCTTTTTTTTTTCTTTTTTGTATCAGTGCACTTTGTGTTCAAAACTTCGTCATACATCATTCACAACTGCACAGGGAGACTTATCTGAAACCAACATCAGGTTATAAGGTTCAGGCTAATAAATAAAAGCCTGAAGGAAAGGAAGAAAACCAATAGGTTGCACCCGAATTGAACCAATGAAGATACAAAACTTGAGCTTGGGTTTGTTCAGCATCTCTTAATATATGCTGGTTGTATTCAGAAATACATTGGAGAGCTCAAGTTGTATATTTACTCATATCTATGAAAGATGATGCAGTGTTTTAGCAGTTTTGTCTCCTACGCCTGTAGTATTCAGTTGCAGTATATGTATATAGGCTTTTTTCCAATAATATGATGAACTGACCGACTATTAGTGTTGCTTTATTACAGCATTTATTCTATGTCAAGCCTTACTAGTCTCTCTGTTTCCCCTGTTTGTGCATACGTCCCCATATATACGTGATACTGCACACCTACTGTGTGTGTTTAAACCAGTTTTGCCAATCAATGCTGGAGTGAAAAAAGGTGCACATGCTCTGGTAATAAGGGAACTAAAAGGTGGAACAGAGGAAGTGTGGTGGGGATGTGTGGTGATGGGGGGTAGCAGGGCGTGAGGCTGCGTCAAAGCTATGATTAGCGCCGACCAAGCTACGCTCTTATTGATTGGCACAGCGGAGACACTGGGCTGCCTTCCACCACGCTCTAATGAGAAGCCCTGACCTCCACTAGTCAGCAAGGTCACCAAAGCCTACTGTAATTGCACTCTCTAATGGCGTCAGTCACGCACGCACTTCAACCCCAGTAATGACAATTACCATAATGTCGCTGGGCTCCACAGGGGCCTTCCAACCATCCATCTCTTGGGGAGAGGGGATGTGGTGGTGGTCAACAGCTTCTAGAGATTAGAAGGATGCAACACTGGCTTTGACACTGTGTTATCTTTATTTTTTATTATTGATCAAGGTTTCTTTCCATTATTTATTCATTTTTTTCTATGTCTTTTTTTTTTATTATTTTGTCTCTCTTTCCAGGTAAATTATATGAAACAATGTAAAAGCTTCTATCCATTAGAGGGTTTCAGCTATTTTCATACTGGGTTTGTTTTATTAAGTTGAAAACTGAATTTGGGTGCCGCTGCTCACTTGTTTACAGTTGTTCTGATCGAATGTTACCCTGTGCCCACACATTAACAAAGCAACTCTTCTCCATTTGTCCAAAGCAGCTATTATATTAACACTGCTGACTATCAGTGTAAAAAATCCCACAACTAATGTCTGTAAACAAGCTCAGTCATCAAGGTCAGATAATATAAAACTACACTGTCAAAGATAACAAGCTGTTCCAACAATTTGTTATACTTAAATCTGGATAAAATGATTAACAGTAGGATGATAGTACTGGATTATTTGTCTATGCATAGGAATAATAAACATATTAGGTTATTGTTTTCATTTGCATCATTAATGCATCAATAGTCTGTCATTTCACATTTTTCTCCTCAAGTTTCATAGGATTAAACTTGTAAATCTAGCGTGATGAAATACAAAATCTTTTTGTTGACCTTCAAACATTATATATACAAAATCAACCAAACGAAAAGGTGAAAAGTCCAAACTCCACTCCTTGATTGGACTGAGAAGAAAAGAGTCACAGATCTAAAAGGTGGAGTTACATAATCTGGGGGGAGTGGTCTATTGAGGAGTGGCAGTCTATGCAATATTGCAGGTGGGGTGGAAATTTGTGATTGAACAGACATAAGATGGAGGGTTAAAGGATGATAATTGTGGTGCTCACACAGACTGTAAGTTTTCAATAATGTGGAACAATTTGAGGCTCATTTGGCAAGTAAGGGACTTAAAAGCAGCAGCTCTGGATTTGAACTTCTGCATTTCACCATTATCTGTAAAAGTGCTACATCTGTGGAAAAGGTGGAGACTGAGTGGGTCAGCAGGTGAAGAAAGGTAGGGACATTGCAATTTGATGGTGGCTCAGTGTCAGCTATTGAGAGATAAAGACAAAGATGCCAGAAAGGGGGGAAAGACACCATACTGTGTGAGCTGTGTTTCTGCATCATTCCATAAAAGTAGTGTTAAAAGTAGGCGTATTAATGATAACCAGTATTGAGGTTATTTGAAAATGGAATGTTGATATTGTGCTAAAAAAACACATATGATAATATCATGTAAATAACGCAGAACCTTGTAAATCTTTTTTTAATTTTTTTTTTCCTGTTCTCGCTCTGCCAGAGTGGGTGGCAGCAGCTCCTTGCCAAGTGCCACGCTGGTAGCCACCCGCTATGCAATAGAAAAATTAATTAAGTATAATCATTTCTTTTTTAAACTTTTGTAGAGTTATAGTTTCAGACTCTCAGCCTGCCTCCACTTGTATTTTGAGAATAGAGAGAATAAAAACACAAACAAACAAAATGAGAAGAAATTTTACTTTACGTTACGTTTTTTCAAATTTTCTATTGACACCATGGTAGTATCACCATGAATTTTATAGGCCTTGATAAAAAAAAAGTGATATCATGAGAGTCCTAAATAAAACTTTTAGTCTTTGCAAATAATTTGTCAGATGTCTGCTGGCTCTTTTCAAAAGCACATTATGTTTTTTGGATTTGTTACCTTCTTCCCTTCAGTTGACTCCCTTTAATTTCATTATGTTATAAAAATCAATTCAACAGGAGTTGATTTTTTTTTCTGCTGGTAATGCAGTCGTAAACACAAAACTTTTTTTTTTTTTTAAAGAAATTCTTTGGTGCATCCAGGACAATAATCAGATATCTAACAGTTAAGAGCTGGTTGCAACATTTTAAATGCAAAAAAATATATATAAAAAAAACAAATTCAATCAGTCCTTTTTAAAACCACATCTGTTTTGGTTTATTTGTCTTCTCAATTGCTTCAGATTGCGAAGCCCTTTGGCAGCGAACGAAAAATGTCACATTGGAGCAATTTGGATCCATCCAACAAATTCAGGCTAAAGCCTCGTGTCCTTAGGAATACTCGACCATTCTGCAGCTCATGTGTCAATTTGATACCAACTGGAAGCAGTGTGCCCTGTATGTACAAGTATTTTTGTTGTATGACCTTAAACCATAGTTGCAATGTGCACATATTGCGCAAAGTTAGAGTTTTAAAAAACACTGGCATTGGATGTAAAAAAGCATCCTCACTGAAAGAGGCAGAGTATTGCACAACTGCTTCACTGCAAGGAGCTGATGGTCCACAGAAAGTCTGAAGCTGATATGTAAAGGTGTTCATTCCCCTCTTTGAAGTGCTTCAAGTAAGAGAAGAAGCATTTATCCTTCACACGACAACTACAATTGGCTACCCCCAGAGTTTCAAAGTTGATATTAAGGTGGTTTTTGTTATTTTATAAATATCACTAAAAATCAACAAAACGATGTGACATGGCTGTTTGATTATAGAGTTATTATCATTTAAAAGTAGTTGGTTGTGTTCATTTTAGCGTGTTTCTGTTTGTTGGGGTTCAGACATAAAATTGGCTGTGCTGCAAAACAGCTTCAGTGTTGCTGGTTGGTTTTCTGTTAGTTTGAAAACACTGCAGATGACAGAAAAACAATGTTCAAGCAAAAATGGGCCCCATGGGTTCTGTGAGGTGGTTTTGGGAATGTAATTTAACAAAGCCACCCATTAATTTGATCACAAATGATACACCGACACAAATTTAGACCCAAACAAGCAGAGTTGGGAGTCTCC
>JAPZDY010000006.1:10761262-10774088 GCA_029783645.1 Ctenochaetus hawaiiensis | reverse complement strand
TATAAATTAATGATAAATAATAAAATATATCTTAATAATTAATTTATTTAAAATAAAGAATGGGACCAAATAAGAAATATTTCAATCCGGCTTCTTAAGAAACCAGGACCTTTTTTATAAGAATAAACAGTTCACCTGTTCAGTATTTTCAAGCAACTTGATTACACAAAAATAGTTTTTGTGGTTGTTATAAACACTGTTAACCAGTAAACCAATTTAGTCAGTCATGAAAACAGTGGCAAACTAAAATGTGCAATCGAAAAATACAAAATTTAGCAGTTAGCTTATATACAAACTTGTTTTTGCTGTTATAATGTTTCTGTGTAACATTTATAAAATGTGGGAGCATTCAGTCTAGTCTTTGTCCCTGTAGTTTGCATGACTCTGAGAGTTTAGAGAAAAAAAATTGCCCAAAATATTCACATATATGACATTCTGTTCCTCACTGTGACTTCACATTTAATGGTCAGAGTGAAATGAGGGTCTGTGCTGACTCCTCAGCACTCTGGCCTGTGGACTCACTTTCAAAGCCTGTGTTTTTCTTCCCGTTGGTCACGTTTTACTAGCAACATTCCTCCCTCCTCAACAATTGGACTGCATCAGTTCCTGCTATCTCCCCCGTTCGAGGAAGGTGGCGAGCGAGCTGAGAAGGGGCCAGCCTGTGCAGGGGCATTTGGATGGGGGAAGGGCATGTCTGCTGGCAATGAGGGTGAGTAGATCAGTGCTGCTCAGTGTCTGTGAGGCGGTGATAAGATTCCAGGATTTTCCCAGTGTGACAGGCCTGCTCACCAAGCCGTACACCCCTCTGCATGAAGACAACCGCCACAACGTGACCCCCCCCCACCACCACCCCCACCCCCACCCCACCTACCAACCAACCCCTGGGCTGCAACACCTCAGCAGGCAGGAGCCACAGTCACCTGCAGCCACACCCGAAACCTCCTCACTCAAACTGAAAAATTTCGATCTGACAAATTTATCTGTCTCAGGTGCAAATGTGGAATGAAGGTGAATGAATTTCTACTTTACAGTCGTATGCTTCGGCACTATACACTCGTCGTGCTTGTCTCTTTCTTTCTCTCTGGCTCACTTCTCTTTCTTTATCTCTGCCTCCTCAGTCCCCCCTCCCCACTCCCTCTCCCTTGGATGGCAGGTCAGGCAGTGAGCTGTGCGGGCTCAGAGGAGGTAAGGACGCCGCGGTGCACATTAATAATGAAAGGCCTCAGCCACCCCCCCCCACACACACACCCTCAGACACACACACACCCATTCACGAACACACACACACACATACACACACTCCCCCCATCGCCATGGCGATGGCACTAGCCCAGCACTGTCACCGGGGGGGAAGCTGGGAATACAGCTACACTCTCCAACCCTCCACTCGCCAAGCTGATCACGAGCTCGTACACAAGCCCACCATACTGGGCCTTCCACCGCAGATATTCACTAATTAAAAACAGTCAGCACTACGGCTGCGGCAGAAATCTGCATCTACTTCCCCACCTGGATATGAAAGAGTGACTGTGGAGCTGTGAAAAAAAAAGAAAATCACTGAGAATCATCACTTAGCAGGAAATGGAAATTCACTCTGGTGTCACAGACCTGAGGCATTAGAATCAGTAATTACACTAAGACCCATGTGAGATTGACCACACTTTGGAAAGGGTTTTTAAATCAGCGCTGCTTTCACTTATCCATGTCTTTATCCCAACTTCATTCCCTCCTACTACATGAATGCAAAACACATCCAGCCCAAATACACAGACACTTAAGACGTAGGGTAGTCTTAATTGTTGTGGCCCTGAGAGCTCAAGTGTCACAATTTCAGGAAAAGAAAATGTCTTCACCAATTTAACAACAGATTTAGAAAAATGCTGCAAAACAGAGAAAAAACAACCAGATACAGTAACAGTGAAAGAAGCTCTGATGGCAACAGAAACTGTTTCCAGGGGACGCTAAACACACTTGGGACACGCTTGTTGTTGCCATGGTTTGTGACTCACGCACCTCTCCTCATTTCTCAGTTTGTAGAGCTTCGAATCCTTTCCTCGCCTCCTGTCCTCGTGTCTTGGTTCCTCCTGAGATACAAGTGGAGCAGGCAAGGGAGAGACATGAGGAGTTGAGGCAAAATGAGACATCCTTGCTTTGGAAACTTCATTTTCAAAAGATGTCAGTTAAACATGATGTGAGCCACAGCTGCAACATCTGTCCATTGTTTTTTTGCTGCTGTGTACAGCTGCATTTCATGATCTCGGTCAGATCAATGTAACAGTATTTATGAAAGCTCATGTATTTTCTTTAAAAACAGAGTGACTTATTAATGCTGTATATCTATACAGAGTCTATTTTCTGTCTCACAGAAAGTTTGATTGCACAATTTGATTATCTTAAATAACAACACTACTTGTAAATACAAAAAGAAGAGTCCTTCCCCCTGTGTGTTTTTATGATCCAGCTGTGTGTCACCACTCTTTTTTATATCATGGGAGCTGAGAAAAATTATACAAAGGCTACACCTGTGCATCCTCGCTCTCTGCTCCTCCGCTCCTCTCCTCCTCAGCTGCATTTTAAGAATTGAGACATTCTTCAAGATGGCGTGCTCAGATTGATTTCTGGGTCAACACGAGGATGGAGGAGACGAGTAGGCACAAAATATAGAAATACAGCCCAAATTTGTGAAGTTATTGAAGTTAGCTGTCTGTAAGCAGTTTGTTTTTTTGTTTTTTTTGGTGGGAAAAGGGTTTCTCAGCAGTGTGCATCACTGTTTGGTGTCCCCTGGAAACAGTTTCCTTTGTCCTCTGTACTACTTGCAGCATCTCTCTGTATTTGCTCTTGTTTTCTCTTTTGCAGCATTTTCTAAATGCTGGCCGTGTGTTCTCACGTTGTTGAATTGATTTTCTTGTGCTTCATCCATTTGCATGTATTTCCTTAAGCTGCAGTGCATCGAGCTCTCAGGGCCACCGTTCCTAATAGCTCCAATGTCAATACTTCCCATCAGTAATCCATCGCCATCAGTGGTTTTCTGCTTGTGTTTTCTGATTGTAAATGTCATGAAGTCAGGTGAATGTCACAAAGATCTTTGAGGAGATTAAAAGTCACTGAGAAAATAGGAAAAAGGAGAAATTTTCGGCAGATTTCATGCATTTTGAAGAAACACTGCAACCAAAATTGTTCTTATTCAAACATCTTTTAAATCATTTTGGTTACATTTTATAGCAAGGCTCCATCAGTCAAAGGAAGATATTACATAGGCAGTAAGAGAAATATCTCAGTCAAACAAAGGATATCATGGTGATCCATATGCCTGATTTACTTTTAATGAGTACTGCTTGCGTCAAAATCATTGAGAATTTTCCTACAGGACCCAATTATAAAAGAAAAGGGAACTCTTTTTTTTTTCAATTCATGGAAAATTCATACTCAAAGTTTCCGTCTGTTTTCGTCAAACCAGCTGTTTTCTTAAAAAAAAACATGCAAATAGACAAATAGACAAACATCAGAATTGTAAATTTTGACACGAATACATGCATTCCTTTTTATTCACAAAACCAGTCCAATTTTTCTAAACGAATACAAAGATTGGTTATTTTTAAAAGCTGTAGCTACCCAGCAACATAACAAAAACCATGAAAATATAACAAATAAACAAACGAATAAAAAAAAAATGTAATCTTGTCTCAGTGCGTTCAGTAGGGTAGACTCAGAGCAAGTGCTGTCTCTTAATGCTATTGCCCTGAGCAGTATTGGCACATGCTCAGTAGGGCCACAGTAACATAAGGCTGCCAGTTTCACTAAAGGAAAAGTTTGGAAATGCAGAGGAGGGCTGATTGAGGAGATTACAGTAGTGACGGCTCTGGCGAAACAGCTTCTTCAACCCAGTGAAGAGCCTCTGGAGATCTGCCCAATAAAAAGACTTTTTTCAGTTTTGTTTAAATCAGAAAAACCACAGTCACATTTTTAAAACATTTTCTTTGCCTTTAAAAAGACCACCACTGATCTGTCTGACAAAAAACAAACTGTACGGTCCGACGAAATGAACTGTAAAATAGACAAGGGTTTAAGTAACATGATGGTGAAGAATTACAATAATGTTTGCCATTAGCCACTAGTTTTGAAATATAGCTGTAAATTTACATTCTCTACACAAGTACTGTATCTTTCCACACATGAACAACATTAACACCAAACACAGAAATTAGTTGATTGTCCACACTCAGTCCGTCATTTCTGTTTCTGGCAATGAACAGTTCCATGTTTAAGCGACAGAAAAAAACTTGCTGGAAAAGGGACAAAAGGTACCAAAATGGAAACATAGAAAAGGGAATGAAAATTGCCATAGATGCTTTTCTTTATGCTTCATTTTTGGTTCAAGGAATAAGTAGGTGCATCCATTTACCCGATTGATTTTTTTGTTTTTGTTGTTGTTGTTCTGTTTTCTTTTGTTTTTTTGTCATTTTGTTTTTTTGTTGTTTTTTTTTTCTATTATTTTATGTGTTGCTTGTTTGTTTTATTAGCCAGTGTCTGTTCCGGAGACAATCCAGGAGTTGGCATTGCACTTGATGGCAGAGCTTTGGGTAGGGAGTGGAGGAGGAATCCTACTGGAACCACCGGAACGCCGCTCCTGTAGGAAGCATCACCTTCTTGGAGAAACAGAAGAAGACAAGGAGGGGGCGGGAGGAGAGGAGGGGGGAGGAGAGAGGGAAGAGGAGGGCGTTGGTGTTGTCAATGAAAAGCAGCACATTTGGTGTGTTTGCAAATAGCATTCCAAACTCATAATTCACTGAGACGCTACACTTTCTTCACACTTTGACAAAGAGGCATACTTGTTGTTTGCCTTCTGTTCTTTCACATTCTCTGATGTTTCTTCGAATTAAGGCTGCATCATTTTCTGGTTAATCTGTTGGTTGTTGGGTTTTTTTGGGGTGATTGCTTTATGTATGAAATGATGAAAAGGTAAAAATTCTTCATTAAAACCTTTAAATTACTTGTTTTTCCAACCAGCAGACAAAAAATGCAAAGACATCCAATTTGCAATATTATTCAACAAACAAAAAGAGAAAAATTTTACGTTTAAAAGGTGAAACCAGTGAATTTTTATTATTTTGATTCTGCAACTAACTTAAATAATTAATGTAAAAAGAAATGAATCAATTACGCAGCTAAACTTCCATTCCATTCTCTATCCCTGGATGAGTAGCATGTGTGAAGTCTCTACATCCTCCCCTCTCCCCTCAGCACACCACCACAGGAGCGGGCTCCAGTCCTGGCTTCACACAAAACCCGATATGCCACATTTATTATTTAGCCACCACACGCATAGCTCTCCCACACCATCACCAATGATTATGCCGCTTCCCCTCCCTCGCCCCTCTCTCTCCCTCTCTCTCTCCCTCTCTCTCTCCCTCTCTCGATGTGGTTATCTGTGTGTCTGATTGCACTGAGCAAGAGTGGCACACATGCATGCAGCTGCAGGGCTCAGCAGCGGCCTGCCAGCCAGGAGATAGAGAGCCGCCCGGGTCCCTGGAGCTGCAGCACGGCTGGCGTCCTGCAAAGTGCAACTCGATTCTGCAGCACGGATTCTTCCGTTAGCCAGCTCTGCCTGGAGCGAGGCAGGAGGAGCTCGGCAAACATTTATGCACCCACACACACTCTCACACCAAACCAATATGTATTCAAGTACAGTCACACACCTCCACACACAGTGGCACGTTAACCGACACTCACAATACACCCCCGAAATCACACCAAACAGTGAGACTGTTAAAATAAAATTCTCATACACGTCGGATTCAGGTTCACTTTTCCAGCAGTAAACGACAGCAGAAGGTTTAATCAGGAATTATACATGCTGTGAGTGCAAACACAAATACACACACGCATGCATATATGCATGCAACACCACCTATCTAATGGAAAATTGAACAGAAGATGTACTGTGTGTGAGTGTCATACACTGTTCACATTAATATTGGCCTCTTAAGACATTTAAACTTTAAAATGCTGTCTAAATTCTAATGAAAAAATAATGTGTCACTTGAACATAATCAGACTTAATTTTGTGCGTCATGTCGCGCTGCTCTCTCTCACAGCAGACACATTGTGAGTTTTTCAACAAAAGCGACTCAGAGGCAAAATGGACCATTAGTTCAGAGAAGTTTGTTTGAAACCAAAAACAATACAAGCGCTAATTACTTTTCAGGCCCACTTAAACCACTCCTCTACCCTTGAATCAGCAGTGCAGCGTTCTTTTGAATGCCATTGTTCTTGACTGGACATGAAACTAAGTGACAGACGGGTTCGTGCTCCACAGGTTTCATTTACTTTCATTGTGAAAGTTAACTCCCGCTGACAAAAATGAAACATTTTCGCTCGGGTAAAAAGACTTCAAACAAGGTAATTACTCTGGTGATCGCAGTCAAATATAGCTCACACTGTGCTTTATTTGTTAAATTGACTCAATCAGGAATAATCTGACATCAGAGACACTAAATACCACAGTGCTGCTCATAGCCCACATATGCATGTGCCAGTTTACATCAGACTTTCAACTATATCTATTTCATAAAGATGGAGCTAATTTAGTTTGATGGATGCAGGCTTACATTGTGTAGAAGTTTCTATACGTAACCTGAGCTCATTAATAAACATACACAAACTGCAGCTTTTCAATCATAAGTACTTATGAGACTCTTTTTGACTCAGGAAGCACAAACCTGGAGGTTAACGGCCAGCATATTGCCACATTTTTCATGGTCTGTGTGTTAAGTATCGTTAGCCCATCATCCATCTCTGATGATGTGATGACCTTTCTACAGCAGCACTCAGCTGTTAAGAAGACAGTCAGAGGACAGCAACATCTGGCACTGCCACAGATGTCAAAAACCCCGCCAAGGGCTTGGAGTGACCATGACGTAATGTGTGGGAAGATAAACCACACATCCCTCGATTGAACTGTAAACGCTGTTTTTCCTCATTATCAAACATGAGCAATCAATAGAAAAATGGCAGCAGTTCAAGAATAGAAAAACCCTTCCTGATTGCACAGGTTCAAACAGATGGGATCTGTGGGTGTGAAGTGGCCAATCACTAAAATCGATGGATGTGGCTTTTTTTTTTTCAAACAAGGCGAGCACATTTGTCTTAGCATGGCACAAGCAATTTGTGTGCAACATAGCACAAAAGTAGAAAAAGAAAAAATTGTTCTATTTATTTCAGACTAACTGCCTCTCAAATGAGCTAAATCCACTGTCACTTATGGCGACCCTTCAGTCAAGAGTGGTTGCATTACATTGTAAGAATTCCCTGATGAACACCCACAAGAAAAAACACACATACTGAAACAATGAATGCAAAGCATCTCTGCATAGAGAAGTGCATGTGGGATGTTAAGGCTGTCTGCTGCACACAAGGAGCAAGAAAGTTAACTTTTAACACAACTGACTCTAAATATCGACGACCTCCAGTTGACATCAACACTCACTGTTTGTCTGGCTGAGTTTGAGGCATCTCCTCAGCTGACTTGCCCTTCAAGAAGTCACATTTGATTCCAGTGTAAACTAATAAGATTTTTCTTAATGACCAATAAAGCATCTCATAGCACAGAAAGGCGCATTAATGCATACAACCTAATCTTTACTGAGCTTAAATCAGTTGAGTAAGTGCTATATGTACAAGCCATGACATTGTGACTGTTACTGTCTCAGCTCCATGCATCTGTATGTATGTGTGTGTGCCTGTTAACACTTTATGTAGTGGGAACTAACACAGATGTGGTTTTCAGCGCTTCAGCAGGTGTAATATGTTTATCAGTGGACAGATTTTATCAACAACACAGCATCACAATTTTGCGAGATGCAGTTACGAAACTTTACAAATGTGTAGTTGTGATCAAAATGAAGGCAAAGTTTAAAGATCTAAGCATAAGCATCAGCAGTATGGAGAAGTACGTCAGGGCCTTTGACCTTGCCTGCTCCATGCCCTGCCCACAGTTGCTTATAGTCATGTATCATTGTATCAGTTTCAATCATTCTTGTCAAGTCTAAGACATCAGGTAAAACTAGGGACCATCTTCTAAAGGGATCACACCAGCTGTGATGTCAAATCAGTGTGTGTAGGTGAAATATTCTAGACTGGTTCATTATGTCAAAACATATGTAGCCTACATGTATGTATTGTGCTGAAATACTCCTTCATATTTCCTCATTTGACACAAGTAATGTAATATACTAAACATGATAAGTCTTGAATCCAGAACATGTCATTATTGGGAGATAAATGATCAAATGTTTGGCAAGAACATGAATATATGTCTATCTTTTTGTTTATGGACGGATACTGTCAACATGACAGTGTTTCGACTGTGCAACATGCAGTTACAAATTTTACATGTATGCAGAGGATGGAACGCTCTGCAGGCATCACAGCTGGTGTGATGGTCTCTAATTGGTTAATTACACATGCCTGTGTCATGATAAATGGAGCTGCAACAAACAATCATTGTCACTGTTGCTTATTAATATTTGCAGATCAACTAATTGTTGCAGCTGTAGTTTTAAATTGCATTTGATGCCACTGAAATGTTACTGTGTTATTCTATGTAACATAAATGTCTAAAAATAAACAATTTCTTTACACATCTAAATGTCAAGACCCTCACATTATCGAATCAGCTCCACTGGGTGGACCAGAACCTGATCTCTGTCTCTCTTTGAGCAAAGGCTCTTTTGCTTAATCCAGATGTCACTCTACAGTACGACACCTTGGCTGCCTTGCAGCCTTCTCTCTCTCTCTCTCTCTCTCTTTCTGTCTTCCTTAGCCTCCTCTGTCCACTCTAACTTGTCCCTCTGTCTGCCCAGCAACTTGCCCACACATCCATGTGTCTCGGTGTCAGTCTGCATGCCTGTCAGTTTGCATGAGCCTCTTCCATCCTGGCCGTCTGGTGTACAGTGTCTGGGAGGCAGGAAAGACCACGGGGGAATACGCTACTCTCATATCACTGTCTGATACTGGGAAAGTGGCCCCCAATGGACGTCACAAGCATGTTCCAGTGTTAGTTGTGTCTGACGACAAAGAAGCACAGTCTCGACTCGACCGAATACCCTTATTACAAAATGTTTTATTTCATAGGTAGACAAAGACAAAAACTCAGCTCATGTTTAAGCTATTTTCAACCCACCCCATCGGGTACAGTACATCCTGAACGTACAGTGACACAGGCCTACAAGTAAAAACAAAGTATACTACAACTTCCTAACCCTGACTCTCCTTCTGTTGAACAGCATCGCTGAGACTGACACCACTGGAGGGTATTCAGACATAGAGCAGAAAGGAACTGCCTTCCCACTTATTTCTCTCAAATGTAGCATTCCCAGAATAAATCCAGACATCTTCAGCCAGTGAGCTATGAGGTGGCAAAGGCCTCAGCATGCTAACTCCCCCTCACTTGCCAATTTTACGCTCCTCTTTGAGCTGCCATGAGCTTTCAATGGAAACCGTCAACACCCTTAAAATAAGCACACTGCTGCTGGACTGCACTTGTGTACCAACGTGTATATGCTCACACACGAACATTACCTTCAATGCAAATGCAGTAAAACAAAGCAGAGACATTTCAGCCAGTCTTTTTACTAAGGTGTGTGTGCGCACATAGACGTGCTAAAAAGCAGCTGAAACCATCTGACAAAACTGACTGCAAGACACATAAGAAGGCGTCATGCCCCTTTAGAGACTGCACACTGAGTATAGCAGACAGCAGACGGGGATGTGCCGCTCTGTCTTTGATTGGAGGGGAATGTGACACTCAGGGGCTTTTTGAGCTACAGCTGAGGCTCACTGCACTTCACTGTGGACGAGCTTCTCTTCTGGCACAGGTGCTGCCAAAGTCGCTCTGAATGTTAAAGGGAAAGCAGGGGTTTCTCTTGCAGAAGCCTCGTTTTGAGACAATGAAAATATATACAGTAACTGACTACATTACATTATCTTTTCATTATTGACATTTGGGATTTATTGCTGTCTCTCTGCTCTTCACTTTTGCTCCTTACGCAGCACATCCTCCAAGAGTCTCATCCTCTGACATTTAGCTTGTACTGATGACATCAGGCTCACTGACAGTGCGGCCCAGGCTGTATTCTCTGATCTAATCACCTGCTGAACAAGAGCTGTTGACTTAATAACAAAGCCATTTGAGACAACTACTAGACTGCTGATGGGAAATGTATGAGTGCATGAGGAGAAATAAAAAGCAGGCCAGATTGAAAATGTTGTATTTCTGTCACAAGGGGAAAAAAAAGTTGAGAGTGTGGTACTACAGCGATTCATGTTGGGGGCAAAGAGATAACGGGTGGGTGAGAATTTGAGTCAAAGCCGTTTCACTGTTAAGTTTTATTTCACATTTGGTCAGCTGGTTTGTGTTCATGTTTAGCTGCTTTGAGTTATCCTTAAAATATTAACTTTACAGTGTAAAAATTAAATAAATGCACTGTGGTGAACACGAATGAGGCCTTTATAAGGCGTCATATTACATGGATTACTTTGTGACACAGACTTTTCATGCAGTGGGTTGTTGGGTGATTGAGGTTAAGGTTTGATTCATGTTTTCTGTGTGGGTAGATGTGCGGAAATTGCACACTTGGGCATGAATCTTTTTTGCCTTTTATGAAGCAATCTCATGCAAAATACCTTTAGTACATCTGTGACACTACAGAACTTTTCAGCTTTCTAAATTAGACTTATTTGATCTTACAATGCTGTATTTGACATATTAATATCTGTCTCTACTAGATGAATAGACTAACTTAAGTGTAACACAAGCCACATTTTGGCAAGTAAAAACTGTAAAACTTAAGCTGATGATGGAGCAGCTTGGTCTGCATTTGAGTCTTGAAGCTGTTTTTCCATATTGATGTTGTGCGGACGCTTTTAGAAAGGACACAGTAGAGAACTGTTGCATGCACAAGTGCAACTTTTTAAAAACCGTGACATTATCCCTTAATAATATTCATTAGTCTAATATTGTCATACTGTAGAGGAAAATTAAGTTGCAAGCAGAGATTACCTTTCTCCCTCCTGAAAAAGGAAAAATTGCTTGACAGACACATTAAATAAATTAGGGAATAATGTGTGCAAGGTAATTACAGTGCATACAATTACTAACGTCAATAATCAGACTGCTATTATACTTGGTACTTGGAGGCTTGGCAGGTTTATGGTACCCTGGAGTTTCTTTCATATGAGGTGGCCACTGGCAATATCAGCAGACTGTGACGTTACAAGCAGCATGATGACCTATATCAACATCAACACTCATGAATATTCAAGCCCCCTTTGGGTTTGGCATCGCTGGTGTGAACGACTGGTATTAGGCTAACTGCCATGACAACATCAACTGCAAATCATAAATTAAAATTAAATTCCTTTCTGTTACAGACATTGAGTCGTGCCACCTACATAGCAAGCTGACACATTTCACCATTACGGTGAATCATCAGCAGAGACAAATGAAGCCTCTCATTAATTTGCAACTGAACAATACAACGTGGAAAAACAACATGCTGATATGCAGACTGCATCAGACTGATTCTCTACTTGTTACAAAGTCATTTTTTTTAAGTTATAGTGGCCCCTGACAACCAAAGTAATCAATTGATTCCATAATATCAAAGTTTCACGCTTCCGCTCTTCAGCATTTTAAGCCAATTATTCGAAACACTTCAAAATCTAATGTTTTCTGGGTATTTTTTACTCTTTTAAATTTTTTGAAAATGCCTTTCTTTGTGTGCCAGGCAGCCATTGATTTCCATTTGTTTATCTATTATGAATATTGTCAAAGGATCCATTATTTTTGTGTGACCATACGCAGTCTTTTAACACAAGTCTGTGCTTATGATTAAACCAGTATTGATCTTCACTCTGATGGAACACAAGCAAAAACGTCCTCTACATTAAACAACAAAAATCAGTTGTTTTCCATTTTGAACAACACATAGGAGTGTTGTTTGACATAGCATTCTTGTCATTCTGTGCGTTTATGAAGAATTTTTACAAAATACATTCGTTTTATAACATGACAGGGATTTTAATTAAGGTATGGTTAGGTTACGGCACAAATTAAATGGGTTGTTTAAGCAGAATCAACATGTTTGGATTAAAGTTACTTCTTTAGTACACCGTCATAGTTACAGTGATAAACATGGTCAAGGTTGGGAAAAGATCAGAGGTAGGATATCCTGCATTTAGGGTTTAACATTTTATTAATCCAGTCATTCACATCAAATTCCACCCAAAAAGGACTTTGCTGCTCAAGAATAACTTCATCTCCTTTGCTGCTGATGAACAAGAGTCCCTACTCAAATGGCTGCTGGAGGGCTTTGTTGCTTGAACATAAACATATGTTGGGTCATTTAATCATATGCACTGTACTTACCACATGATTTGCAGAAAATTAGAGTAAAACACAAAAAAATGTTGACATGATGACCTTTAAAAAAATATCCAAGCATCTTTATGTGCCACTATTTTATCATATTGTTTGGAAATTTTGGCTTGATTTTTTTGACATTTAAGAAGAAAATACAAAACAGAGCAGATCTTGTTGTAAAAATGTGAAACGGTTCAGTCAAACTTAATGATTCATGAACATCCATTAAACACCAGATTTCGTGGCATTAATCTAGCAATGAGGTTGCAGATTGCAGCCAACTGAACGCCTGTTGCCTTCCAAGCATGTAGCAGAACTTATGATGGCTGTAAAAAAGCAAATAACATAAGAGAGGCTCCATCCAGGGCCACTGTTTGGTTTGTCTGTTCTAGGCTACTGTAGAAA
>JAPZDY010000006.1:10732150-10743290 GCA_029783645.1 Ctenochaetus hawaiiensis | reverse complement strand
GGATGTTGTTAATGTACTAAAACGCAATACACTGGTGGATTATTACTAATATGACCCAGGAAGTGTTGCTCATGATGTAATTCAATCATTTACAATCATTTACAATGGGGCCTACAATTTAATGAATGGCTTATGCTGTTAATGAACTGCTAGTAAGTAACTGTGAGATAATTTTGTGGCAATGTACAGCTGGATAAACTTAAGTATTTAAAGTTAAAATAAGCCATTTCTCAGTGACATTTTCCCCTGCCGCAGTGCCAGCACAGCATGCCAGCAACAACAGTATTTAAAGGAGGGGTCAATATATGTAGCTGCCAACAGGTCATTGCCAATACAGAAATGCACTTAAACCAGATTTCTTTTAAACCTCATTTGAAATGAGTTTGCACACTTTTTCTCTGTGCTAGTGATAATCAGCTAGTCACTTTCGGAACCATGTCATTTCAAAGCAAAGCAAGGCTTTGTAGGACAGTAAATTAGACTTGGTTGTCAGTCCTTTATTGTGCATTATGTGTAATGAAATATGGCTCAAGAATTTTGTTCATTCTGTTTTTAATACTGAGCTGAAAAAGCCACAGCACGACAACACAAGTTCCTGCATACTTTCCTTCTACTTTCATCATCACTCTCTGGTTTATCTTTGGGAGCAATATTGGCAACTTCAAGGACATATCATGCGCACCTTGGACGGGCATCCACACTCTGCTATCAGTCGAGACTCTAAAGCGTTAAAGATTTGTGCTGAGCAGGCCTAAGTCAGTCACGCCTTGTGTGAGCCTCACAGCTCCCAATGCTTGATGAGCAACACTGGCTCCATTACTAGAGATTTATTACTCATCCTGCCACTAATCACATGCTCAGCCTCATCTGTCAGAAAGCAAGTGGCTCTATTGTCTCAAATGACAGTATGAGGACAAAAAACATGACAAAATTACATCAGCGACTGTTTAGCTTGTACCCCTAAATGAGTAGTGTCATTGCTTTCTCAAATTATCATGTCTCTAAATGTTAAGCAGCAAACACTGCCCCTCCTGTGGCAGTACCAGCCAACCAGCGGTTGCAGCTGTTGCCTTTAAAATCAGGATAAGGGCCCCATCTAGTGGCAAGTCTTCACAGAAGCTGTCTATGAGATTGCTGGAAAAAAGCCTTAGTGAGTTACCCCATACTGCTTCTTAAGAGCTCAAAGAGTAGGATTGGGTAATGCTGATCTCACATCCCGCTGTTTTTCAGTGATGATCTCCTTTTGAAAGGATCTTTTACATGTCTGTAGGTAATTGGGCATCAAAGGTTCGGTTAAAAATTCAACTAATGCAAAATCAACTAAAAACTTCAAAAGTAAAACTTTACCTCAGCCAGAGATGGATGTCACTTATGATCTAAAATGTCAAAGATCTGCAGGCATGCTAACATCAGCAGTTTTCATTTGGATTTGACCAAAATGTCAATGCATCCAAGATACATTTTTGCCATTGGACATATTTAATATGTGGTTCTTATTTATTTGTATGTATTAAGTAACAGTTGTAGTGTGTTTTAAGTGCATACATCTCAGAAATAAATTGAGGGCAGTAACAGGAATATAAAAGTAAACTTTTCATTTAAAGATATAATTTTTGGTCGTTATTAATTCTACATTAGGTCCATAACACTGCACCACTATATGCATAGCTTTGGTGAGGATTTTGTGTTTTTTTAACTGCACTGTGTAAGTGTATTTCTCATAGAACAAAAAATATCTTGTGTTTAGATGCTGCCCATCTTATCCAGCATCCAGCATCTTTTTCCTGGTTTGACACTATGTATCCCCTATGAAAAAACACTATGTAATTTCTGAACTCTGATGTAAGTCTACAGCATGCTAACATCTCATTGTA
Source organism: Ctenochaetus hawaiiensis (assembly GCA_029783645.1). Classification (NCBI taxonomy): domain Eukaryota; kingdom Metazoa; phylum Chordata; class Actinopteri; order Acanthuriformes; family Acanthuridae; genus Ctenochaetus; species Ctenochaetus hawaiiensis. The sequence goes on along the minus strand of JAPZDY010000006.1, from coordinate 10,741,416 downwards.
CTAGAAAGTCTTTAATAATTAATTATGAACCAGGCACACAGAACTGCTTTCATTCACTATTTTACTAATAACCCAACTCTGTATGTGTTTGTTCCTGTGATGAATTGCATATTTCTTAATGTCTACAGTGTGTAATCGTGTATAGCATGTGTTTAAAGACCAACTCAAAAATGTCAAACATCTTTATTTTATCACAAAGGATGATTTGACCAAAAGTTTTTACATTACATGGCTGAGATCAAATTTAACAAGAGCAGGAAGGAAAGGATGCAGTACTTCTAAAAATGCACTTTACATTTTCAAAGCTACTAACAAGAGCACCAGTTGTGAGCAAACGTTAATTGCCTGGAGCAATAATAAAGATGAAAAGCCACCGAACATCACAAGCACTGAAATGAGTCATTCTTATGTTTCAGAGCAGCGGTCATGCTGCTCAAAGTGATAATTAATATAATGATGATGAAGTCTCCGATTCAGTCGGACAGTGAGCCGTGCAGTTACAGGGTGATATGAGGTGATGAAGCATTTCCTTTAATATGAAACAATTATTTGCTTGGCTTGGAAAAAAAAAAATAAAATGCGATATACTATATTTCATAAACATAAAAAAAGCATGGATGTTACCATAGAGTAAACATCATCTGCCTCTATATGTTATTAGTAGAAACTACAACAGACACAGGGCTCTGCTCTGTGATATTTACAGATAAATTCAGTGCTACGAAATTTGGATTCTCTAAGTGAAAACAGCCATCCTCAAACTGCTATATATAAGTGTGACTCAGTATTTTCATAGGTTTTCCTGATATTTCACTTATTTGAAACAGTTTCATGTCTCTAGCAGTTTTGACTGTATCTATTTTATACCATTTTTTAAAATCTCCTATTGCTCTGATATTCCATAACAATATTTACTTGGTTAATTTAAATAAAAGGAGGCTAGTGGCTTTAGAGTATATCAGAGTTCTCCAGATTAAATGTGTAAGGTTGGGATTAATGACTTGAGGAGCCGCTGAATGAAAAGTGAGGTGGCACCATTCAGGCATTAGCCTTGCAGTCCATGCTCAGGGATGAGAATATTTTGATTTAAAGTAGGCTATAAATATTTTTGAACAAATATTTCCTAATTTTATTCCAACACATTTAGTGGAGCTCGCTGAGGAAAATAGGTTCAGCAGATTTAATTCATGTTTAATTCCCATGTTATCAGCCTTTTAAAAACAAGTTTTCATTTTGCAGCAGACAGGTTCAAATGTAGCTATTAAGTAGGCTAAGTAATGCTTTTTTGATGTATGCCAAGTTTAAATATCAAGAAAGGTGGCCAATCCACTGACCTTTCCTTGGGCACAAAATGTCACATCATTACATCTTTAAATTTAAAATGAAAATCTTTTCTAAAATTGTGTGTTAGACTGCATTTGGAAGGTCTTAATTTGCACAAACTCTGATGTTTTGTCGCCACCAAGTGAAATTTATCTGCTATCATCGCAACAACCCAACTGTCTGCAATGTTCGCGTGCGAATGCGCGCGCAATCAAAACCAACCTGTCTCGTTATCATGAAAGTTATGATTTCAGCCAAAGCCCGTGCGCTCTCATCTTCAGGCGTAGCGAAATTTCGAGAATACCAAAACATGGCGCGCTATGCGTGCATGGGGGCAACCCCGTCTCAGCCTCCATCTGATGGCAGCATCAGGCAGTCCCGTGAAACATTTGCGTGGGAGTTCCCTCCACCGCCATGTCGGGATAGTGCACATTTCTCTCTCCCTCTCTCCCTCGCTCTCTCTCTTTCTCACTCACTCACTTCGCGCATCCTCCCCCACATTAACAGCTTAGCACAGCAGCAGCAGCAGCAGCAGCTCCTACAGCATCCAGCATCCATCCCTGTCTGCCTGGGGAGCAGCAGTCCTACCCGGCGCAGCACCGACGCACGGAGGGGGCGCAACATCTAAGTGATGCCACAGCATCAGTTGCATTTCGCCAGCAAATACTGAGAGTAGATCCTAAAGAAGGGAGAGAAAACGCTTTAGCCACGAAGACAGCAACTGCCCATGAAGATGTCTAACACTGACATCGTCATAAACGCCACCGATCGGATGGTGAAATGTAAGTTAGCCTACATTTTTGCGTTTGGTTATGGCTGTAAATATTACATAACATCTCAAGTGTTTAGCTCCTTGTGGACTGGCAGAATATGGCCTTTATTTTCACGTCGTGCATTAACGGCGTGTATGCGGCCATCAAGTTGTGTTCACGGTGATGATAGTGGGCTGCTGGAGCTTTGATGTTGATAAACAATCCGGTTTTCGTTGCTGCACAGCCCCCACGAAGAACGGGCACGGAAGCTTGGAAGCAACAGCAGTGCACTGAAAAATATGGATTTTTAAAAATATATATATATATATGTTGCACGCATTGATTTCTATATTAATCTTTGCTGTCACGATTTGACTGTATGTGCCTCGGCTCGGGTAGGCATGAAAGGAGGGAAGACGGAAAACAAACAGCTGAATTGCCGAGCTTGTGGTAGAAGCTGGGGCAGTGATGCAGCAGGATTTCACAGGCTTTGACGAGGCCAGTGGAAGAGGGCATGAAATTGACATTTAATGGGGTATATTTCACCAGGAGTGAGTCATGTTTAATTTGATTTAAAAAAAAAAAAAAAAAAGTCTATAAGGAATCCCAACAGCCACATCAGTAGATGTGGAGAAGGCTCCTCTGTGAGAGAATTAGTGTGGATACAACTTGGATCAATGGAGGATGATGAAGTGCTCGCAGTTGTGCCATAACTCATTTAGCCCTGCTCATTTTGACCATGGATCAGCTCACAGTCAGCACTGTGCCTGAATATATTCACATTCAGTGAATAAATCGTAATGGCCAAGCAGCTCAGTCAGCATTAACAACTTTGTCCTTTAGGCAACAGAGTTGTACAAACACAGAGTAATCTACCACTGTGAGATACACTCATGTGACAATGACTGCAGGCGCAACTAGAGACATATATGTATAAGTTTTTTGCGTGAGAAAAAACTTTATTTACTAATCTTTTTTCAGACTAATTTTTACTGGAGTATTTCATTAGTGTGACAAATTAAACAAGGAATATGTGAATATTTCTCATCACAAACTGATATTGAAGTTGAACGCAAAAAAAAAACTGTGCATATCAAATTTTGAAACTCATCCTCATCGCCATGAAGTTCATTGTTTTTTCTTGCACATTCTGTCAAAGTGGTGCATCTGATTCCTGCACTGTCACTCATTTTTCAACCATAATGTTCATAAAAAGAGAATCACGTTGGCACTCACAAACCACTGTAACTGTTGTGGTTATTTACTGACATTCAGGCATTCAAAAATATATCGAACATAAAGGTTCATTGGATCAAAAGCATGCTTGCCCAAGACTTCTGACTTAGGTTTTTGCTTTTGTAACATGGTCATGTAACATCTGGGATTCGAGGTGTGAAACACTCAAAGCTGTTTTTTCTGGTTGAAAAAAAAAAAATCATATGTTTTGGTTTCATTTTTGCTAATCACATGGTCTCAATCTGTGTTATTCAGAAACATTCCTAAATAGCTTCATCTGTGACTCAGGATCCCTAATAATTTGATCTTTGAGCTTCATTTCGTCAAACTCATTTGCCTTGTTGGTCCGATGCTGTTATGGTTGTATGGTCTTATTTTGCTGAAAAGGGGAGATGTGACTAACATGAGTATTCCTTTTGTTAATTTTATCCTCCCATTGTATCTCCTTTTTCTGTATTCCACTTTGAAAAAATAGTAAAAGCCTATTTTTTCCCAGTCCCCAAAAGACTGAAAAGTGGAAAATGAGATGGAAGAAATGAAGTCATGCCTCCTTCAGGTGATCAAAAGCAGCTGTTGAGACACTGGTGATTTTGATGAGCTGAGACTGACATTTCTTACAAGTATTCCATGTGGTGCATGTAACAAACGAGAGAGCACTGATACTACAAGCAAACCGAGTTATTTATATCGCTGACTGTTTTTTCATATCTCTGACTTAACCCTCAGCAAGTTTTTCATTGGTTCTCTTTTCTTCAGCATGCTTTAACCTGACAGAACATCTCCTAAGATACAGTATACTGCTGGTCTGTGCAGTTTGTTTTCCACACCACTGTCACCACTGTGCTGTGGGCATATTTAGGTCAGTTATTTCAGGGATGAGGCCTTTAGTACACCTGTGAACTAACTTACTTTATTATAGCACCTCAGAAAATTATTTTCTTCATGCTATTGACTTGGATATTGATATTTGTCCTAATTTTATAGACAGACACTGTTGATGTGTTTTGAATGAAATGCATTATGTAAATCTGTAACTGTTTCATCCATTAAAGTCACTAACAGTTAAATAAATAATTATGCAACAATATGAGAGGGGTTGCACTGAGAGATAATATGTCTGCTTAAAAAACAACAAGCCACAGGCTGAAATGTTCATTACAGCTTTCAGCTGCAACATGCAAATTGGTTCCAACAACACTTATGCTAAAATAGATAGTTTATTAATGAATATGATGGAGCAATAGCTGGCACGGTATATCTGTGTTTATCTACACTTTACACATAGTAAGGAGGTACATAACCCTTTAAACATCACAGGAAGCAGACTGTAGCTGGAGGAGCTGCAGAGTGTGCATGAAAAAAAAGCAACAAGACTCTCATGACATTATGCTAAAAGCTTGGCATTTGGGCTTGTGTATGTTAATTGGACCTCTTATAAATGCACACTGTCTTGTTAGTCCAATCAGATGAAGCCATTCAGCGTTTCCTGACTGAACCCAGGGTTGCTCATTAGCAATACAAATCTACAACACACTTTATTTTTTCGAGCTTGCAGAATGGAGAAGCTGCTCTCATGAGGATGTGCTTCGGCATAATAAGGTTTACATTACAGACTCGTACGGAGTCACCTCAATGTGATCGGGAAATTTTGACGCATGTCTACTGCATGAGCATTTTCAACAGCATCTATGTGAACCCTTCGATGCAAATTGCAGTTTTCCGTGGCGGTACTGGCTGTACTCCAACAGTCAGCTGCTGCTGCTGCTGCTGCTGCTGCTGCTGTTGCCCGGCAACATACAGTATTTCATAGTTCAACTCTGCTCGGGTGCTGTGCAGAAGTCAGCTTTTCATCTCATTTTATCTCATCATACATCCACAGTATATCAGTGTGCAAGTATATCTGCGTCTACACATGTGTGTGTGTCTCTGAAATGCATTGTGGAAGAGCGTTTGTGGAGTATCTGGATTGCTTTTTCATTTTTTTTTATATCAGTGGGCTTAATCCTGCTCCATTCTGCCTCAAAAAACAGCATTTGATTCCATTTTCTTTCATTATAATGTTATAAAAGTGCTAGCACTTTGAAAAATAAAAGTATTGCGCATCAAAAAGTAGACTTAGTTAAAAGAACAGTTTGTGACTTCGAGTTTTGTATCACATTTTTTTATTGCATGTAAATGCATTAAATGCATGCCAAAGATCAAAGAAAAACACTGAACTCATTAATGCGCACTGACATTAACCCAAACTTGAGTGATGATTGTGCTGAGTTTGTCCTAGCTGGTAAAGTGTCAAAGCACACATCACCATCGCAGATACACACTGCACGCTGTGAAAAATTTTGGCCCCATTAAATTCACTCGCCGGGGCTCGCCTCATTATCCCAGGAGCAGTGACTTTGAGATTTTTCTAGTCAAGCATTCATTATTAAAGAGCATGTTGATCATGTTCAGTTTAAGTCTGAGCTTTTTTTGTCGTCTCTTCACTTGGCACTGCTGAGTGGCCCTGTTTGCTATGCACTGCACAAATCTGGCAAGCATACCCTTACTCCTGAATATACTACTGCTGACAGCATGCGGTATGTGTACATATGTGCAGGGATAGAAAGAGTACTAGAATAACTTGTTCAAATACTGTTGGTTTAAAGAAATTTTACTGAAGTAAAAGTGAAATTACTTGTGCAAAAATGGACTTGGATTAAAATGATAAAAGTAGGTCATTATTTGAAAGCGAAGTGTTGTGATGTTGTCCATTATGCTACATGCTATCTAACGTACTCTTCTATCAAATGCACTAATTTATGGGTTTGAGCCCCATTGTCAGCATTCTTTTTCAGATGGCTATTTGCAGCCTGTGCATACAACTGATTAACAGTCATAAATATTCAACCTTCTTCCTCAGTTAATTACCAGAAAAGATGAGAAAACTCAGGTGATTACATAAAAAAGGCCAACAATAAATAAAGAAAAATAACCAATATGGCACAGATTTAAGGTTGCATTACTATTAAGAACTCACTTCTTTAAAAGCAAAGGCAAACAAAGTATAGATGTAAACTCCAAAAGCAGCTGCAGCCAGTAAACAAATACATCAAGGCAAAAATAGATTTGACAAAGTTTTTGCACAAACGCATATCATTATGTTTTTAGGAGGAAGTAGTTGGTGATGTCCTCCCCTGCACAGTGAGTTACAGCCATAAGTGTAACTAATAGTAACTAATAGTAAATAGGTAAGTTTGTTGTTGACCTCACATGTCTGAAAATTATTCTGCCAGTTTTGTGCACTGCAAGGTGGCCCTTAATCTGCTCCCTCATCTTCTCGACACATTCTGAATGCATGGTATAATCAGTCAACTCAAGCTCTCTGTCTTACTTACCACACTCCTCAAATTCAAAAACAGTTTTTAGCTAAATGAGCGCTCATAAGTCACCAATATGGCAGGTATCGTTACAAACAACAAAACAAGCCTCACACCTCACTGAAGGGGAAAGTTCTTTGACAACTCAAGAGGTCATCATTACAGGATCCATCACAGGTAGCTTACAATAGCATTTAGTACTTTATCTACACCCAGCATGCACCTGAGGTACAACAATATTTCGTGTATTTGATTTTGGATGTTCAACACACTCACATTGCAATAGGTCACTGACCACAGTAAAATAAAAGTACACAAAGTATGACTTTTGTGGCTATTCCCATGAATTTTGCAACTGGACTTCATGGGACTTATTTTTCTTTCCTCTGAATTATTCACAGCTTCGACACTTAGAAAGAGTTTTCTGTGCTAAGCCAGATGATCTGTAGATTAATGTCACTACATGGAGCCAGGACAGCTCGCAGTGACAGCACACACAGATCAGCACCGGATCTAATGAATAACCTTTGCTGCCACTGGAGTAATGATCTGTGGTCAGATTTCACAGTTTTACAGGCTGTCTGTTGGGTAGGTGACTTGTGCAGTTTAATGGCCATGGGCTTTAGGAGTCCAGGGAGAGTGCTAAATAGAGTGCTCAGATGTTAGCTGAGTTTTATCCAGCACTCAGAAAATACTTAGCAAGTAACCATACATCTGTACTAGAAAAACTGTTAATGACTGACTTTGGACTCTTTGTGTCAATCTGTTCCAGTTACTGATCTTGCCTGCTGGGGTTTACACATATTAAAGTAGAGTTGACTATATAAACAAGGACATGTGAAGCTTTTACTTTCTATGTTTATGCTGTCATTCCACCCAATGTAATTTATACATAGAATTAAATGTATATGCAGTAAATTGTATTTATTTGTTTGCCTCATAAATATGCATTGCTGATTTACAGGAATGTACTGTAAAATTATATAGGAATATATTGAAAACACAGCAGAAACACTGTATATGAGTAAAATGCACCTAAGGGAAAAAAATTGTAGTAAATGAAGCCTAAACGTTTGTGAGGAATAATAATGGTTGACATCACAATGCATATTTCTGAATAAATCAAGATAATTCTGTTTCCTCTGTAATTGAAATCTGCAAATGGCTTCTCATAATTTATTTTCTCATGTTTATGAGATGGTTTTCGTGCTAAAGATTTGCATATACTGTCAGTCAACAAAGATGGATGGATGCAGCAAGAACAATAATGCCTGCAGGCAAAACATTTTTTTCAGTTTTGTGCATGAATTTCTTGATGATATGTTGTCCTTGCCACTGTTACTATAGAGTCTATAATCGTATTCTTGATGGCATTAACAGTAGCCTTGGTTACTGTAATGTCCCCAGCTTAAATGTCACAATGTGCTTGTATCTGTCCTCAGCTGTCCCCTTCCCCCTGAGCCACCGCCTTACATTGAAGGAAGTGTTTGACTGCGAAGGAAAACCTCGTGTGGATCTCCTGAAGGCCCATCTGACCAAGGAGGGCCGTGTAGAAGAGGCTGTGGCACTTCGAATCATCAATGAGGGAGCAGCTATCCTGCGTCAGGAGAAAACTATCCTGGACATCGAGGCACCAGTCACAGGTAATAAGTTGTTAAAGACATTTACCCTGTGCATGTCCTGCTGCACTTCTAGTCGGCTGCAGAACAGCACACCAGGAAATCTAATGAGTTAGCATACAGATTCAAAGTAGTTCACCTGATCAGATTTAATATGACATGAGGCCTGAATCATATTACGGCTAGCCTCTCCCTCAGTTTGCAAATGTTTAGACCTGCCTATTCTTCACATATTTTACAGTAGGCAAAATATACATTAGCTTTTAAATGTTTTATTCTCCAAATGTGACACTGCTAAAGAAAAGGAATTTCACACCAAGCTAATACCAATACCTAATACAGCAGTCCTGTAATAATTGCATATTCTTTCAGTATTTGCGACGATCATTTGGAGGCTGTAGTTTGTGCTGCTGATTAATTGTATTGCATTATAATGAGAGGTGTTCCTGTTATTTTTTCCACCCATCTGTATCAATTAGGAGAGTTTCACCCTCATTGTTTTTTGAGAAGCAGACTGTGTTAATCAAAACCTTGACAGTGAAAAATACAGAGATTGTTTAAGTTACGGTCCACATAATGAGACAGCATGTTGAGGAAGAGTGACCTCTACCACACTGCTGAATCTTACTGTAATGTAGCTACTTGGCCCCAATGTGTCATGTTAGCATTAGCAATACATGTATACATTTACTAATTAGCTTAGCACTAAACAAAGTAGTTTTCAAGCTGATATTCATTTTGCAGGTATTTGCCCATAAACCCACATTTTGACCTGATGGTGATATGAGTTGAAAAAATTGAATAGTTATCAAAGTTAGTGCAGTATCCTAAGGTGATACATGAATGCATGGACCAAATGTATGAGTTTTTTGAATACTATGCTTTGTGGTTTACCGTAATTTCCGGACTATTAAGTGCACCTGAATATAAGCCGCACCCACTAAATTTAAAAAGAAAAAAGATTTTGTACATATATAGGC
>JAPZDY010000006.1:10713581-10724876 GCA_029783645.1 Ctenochaetus hawaiiensis | reverse complement strand
CAGATTTTATTTAATTCTTACTCACTTCAACACATATCCCCTCTTGTATTATTATTTTTTTGTGCTCTTATCCTTTTATTTACTTCTTATCTACAATTTGGAGCTTTATTTAATTGATTTTAATTTATTTGCTTAATTTGTCTAGTTTTTTTCCCCCCACATCTGGTGTTTCCTCACATAGGGGTCATCCATATGGGGGCTGTCACCTTGTCCATCTGCTTGGGCTGGGGTTGTTTTTGTGGAGATGTTATTTCAGTCTAGGTTGTGGTTTTGGTTCCTGGTGTGGGCAGTCCTCTTTAACAGAGTTTCCTCAGTTCTGGTTTCATGTTTTTGTTTTGTTTTTTGTTTCCTACCTCCTGTTTGCCATTCTTATTTTAGTGCTTCTTTTAATCCTAAAGTTGTGTGTGTGTGTGTGTGTGTGTTGGGGGGGGGTTATTGTTTAATTGCATGAAACACTGTGTTACATTTTGAATGTATGAAAAGTGCTATTCTCTTATCGATGGATCGACTGAAAAATAGCTGATATAACAACCAACAAGCTGCTTTTACCAATAGCACATCTCCAACAGTCAGCTCCTCAGTGGCCTTATTTAACCCTGCTGCACCTTTAACAGAGTCTGAATAGCTTTACCCTGAGTTTTCAAAAAGATCCATTTTCAGTGACCTAAAACTGTCTTTGTGGGTCCATATGAGGCCAAAAAGCATTAAATATTCTGTTTTTTAAAAAACAATACCTATTACTGTTTGGACAAGGCCTAAATTAGAAATAGACCAACTAATTGATAGTTTTACTTCTTGCCTAATTAGACACAGGTGGCCTGACTAAGCTTGATAACAGTGATTGCTGGAGGAAACAAAGGGGAATCTGGGCATGTGAAAAGGCAAAGAGGGAACCTTTTCATGGCCTTCTTCTCTCAGAATAGCTGGTAATTAGATTTGCTGTTTGCTTCAAGTCCATTGGTTTCTGTTCCTGAAATACACTTGTAAAGACATGGAGCTTGCTTGGGAACACAGGGAAAGTTTTGCCACTTTAGTTTTTATATTAATTTTTTTTATTTTTGTACCAAAAATTCCATCTCAAGCCACGACTTTTCAAAAACTCCAGAGACAACTTGAAATCCATAAGTTGATTTCAAACCCTGAACAGACTCCACTGTTTGCCTAAAACCCAATCTAAAACCTTTAGCTTCTCATTCTTTTGAAAATAAACAGCAGTACTTTAACATATTGCGTTAAAACAAGCAAACCCACATCTAACACTAGTAACGCTGATGAAGTGATTAATGGTGTTTTGGTGGGTTTAACCATTACCCATGGAGAGTCTCTGATACAGAAAAAAGGAGAAGGTGAAGGATCTTAACCTCCTCTCTCACTCCTGATAAATGGTCACTGATAAGAAACCATCTATTGACAGTAAGAGAGGAGCTTACAGAGGATTATTCTGTGGATGTGTGGAGGATGCTGCTATAATAGTCATCTATCTCCCTGTGGCTTTGTTCTGCCTTCACTCTCAAACTTACCTCTCCATCATTATGACTCTTTCTAGCTATACAATATGTATGCAGCACAGAGAATCACATTCTCCTGGGGATTTTGGGAAATTGCAAAAAAAAAAAAAAAAATCTTTTTCTGAAATAGTCATAGGTATAAGAAGCTTGAGAAAAAAGGAGTGTGCATTAAAATTCAATCAAATATAGTGCAGTTATATGGCTTAAAGCTACATATTGACAATGACTGATAGTTGCAATACATGGGCAGTACACGCAATGACACACTGATGCATTGGGAAGCGTTATTTGACTCTTTAAACTTGTGCTCCATAAAATCAATACCCAACACTTTTCCCAAGCAGCAGTAGTGCAATTGCTTGCTCCTCAGAGCTGAGGAGAATGTTTGGAATAGATTTTTTGTAGTTTTGTACAGTAATTGCCATGTACTTCCTGCTCTTGGTTCTCCGATAACATAAAATCATAGTTTTTTGGTAACAACACCCAGCGGATGCATCCTAAAAGATTGATTCCCTGATGCCAGATTATGAAATTTTAATGCCCCCTCTTTTGTTAAAATGATAGAAAAATAGAACAAATCCTCTAGTATTTTAAAAAGGTTTCGCATTTTAACCATATATGTTGAATTCATATCGTAGCACAACACAAGTGCAGACTTTTTATTTCCATTATGCAATACAGGGATGTTGTAATGCTTTAAAACATAACGCTTTGTATTCAGTTTATTGTTATATAATACAGGCTACACTACATGTCAGGTTGCCTTACATGTAGCTCAGTAGTTTATTATTATTACTACATTAAAGCACCACCTGAACAAATCTCATGTCTTGAGCAGTGTTAAGAAAAACACAATCCTACTTAGTGATTAGGAATATAATTTTTGAATTTGGGGAAGGGGGTATAAATGTGATGACCACCAGCCTGACAGATGGATTTTCTTAAGGAAAAGAAGAAAAAAAAACCTCTCAGTTTCACACTCACAGAACAGCACTTCCATCTCTGCCTGTCTCTTTCGCTCATACTCACTTGTCAGATTTCGCGCCCTCTCTCTCTCTCTCACTCACAGGCTCACCGACACTTAATTGTGTGTTTTCACAAAGAGGAGAGAAGGAAGAATGTGAGCCGCAGGCATGCAATGTGTGTGTGTATACTCCACTCTCTCACACACTGATCAATAGATGCTGTGGGAACAGACAAAAAAATTAATTAGCACATAGTGTGCACTGGGATTTTTATTTTTTTATATTGCATGTAATTTTTGACAGTATTGTTAAACAAAAAAATACAGTAACAAACTGGTTTCAATAAGTTTGATGCAAAAACTACCCTTCTAATTTGTAACTTAGAAATGTATCATAGATATGTTTTTGATAGAAACTCTTATAACATTTTTTTGCACCTTTTTGCAGTTCATTCGGGTCCACTGTCACAATGTGCTTTGTAACGCAGCTATTCTTGTGTTTTATATAGTGGCCACCAAGGGAGTTTTAGCCATGTGACCCAGATATATGAGGATGGCACAGTTTCGCCAGGTGCTCAGGGCACAGCAGTCTCCTTGTTTTTCTTCCGGCACAAACCTTTGAGCACTTGAATATTTTAAACACTTCTGAAAGTTTGATGAGTCCATGGATTGCAGCGACTGTAAGAAAGTGCGGAAAGAGAGGATTGTTGCTGGGGAGGATGAACTGCATGTTACTGTGGTTGAAATAATAAGCAGAAGGTCAGAAAAGTAATAAATGATTAATTATTTTGATTGTTTATGAAGAAAAAAATCCCTTTCGGCTACTAAAGTTGGATGTTTTTCTCTGAGTTATCATTGAACGTTGGATATCTTGGGTTTCAGACTGCTGGTTAGATAAAACAAGTAGTTTGAAGACATCACCTTGAGTTCTGGCAAGCTGTTTTGAACATTTCACTACTGTTGTCATTTTAATAGCTTGAAATTTAAAAAAATAATTGGCTGACTAGTTTCTTGCAAAAAAATAATCATAAGTTGCCGTTATGGCTCCCTGAATAAAACCTGGAAGGCGTGGGTCGCTGTTTGGGAAACTAACAGAAAACACTGCAGATGACAGAGAAACAATGTTGAAGCATAAATGGGCTCCTTGGGTTCTAAAAGGTGGTTGTGAGAATGTAATTTAACAAATCTACCCATTAATTTTATCAAAACAACAGACAAACAAAAATTTGAACCCAAACAATTAGAGCTGTCTCTGGAAGGAGGGTCGCAATGTGATAAAGGGATGGAGGCTGGAAGAATGAGAAGAAATCTCACAAACCTTAACATAAAGAAAATCCCTTTTAAAACAAACTCAACCAAAACACACAAACACAGAGAGTCAACTGATGATGCTGACTCTATGAAAACAGACAACCAACTGATCAGGGAAACACCAGCCTCCTCATAAAACCTCTCAGTCGGTCTGATTGCCATCAGCTGAGGAAAAACCACACAGGTGCTCCTAATAACTCCTGACAAGCAAAGGTGAGTGCAGCCTGTTACCTGGATCTGAGGATCCTTCTGACCAAAACATTGCCTGGAAATAAATCAAAAACAGAAGATAGTGGTAATAGTTAGTCCTCAAGATGTTCGCTGTCTACCTGGCTTCATGAAAGCTTTTCTTTGTCTGTCTTCAAAATTAAATTACACAGTTTAAATGCAGATTGAGACCAATAAAAAAGTTTTTGCATCTCTAGATTCCTGCACAGAAACTTTAAAAAGAGCAAATTACCACAAGTAAAATTTAAAATGTGTCCAGTTGGACTCATTTAGGTAAACATAAGGTGCAAACAGTGAAGTCATGGATGTCTCCACCTTTTATTTCACCATCGGTGCTTTACTCTGATACTTTTTTACCCAGAGCATCTTTTGTTGTTCCCTTGTTAGATCTTAATTTAGCATCAAGGACACATGGATGGGTGATTATTAGCAATTAGCAAAAGTCATTAAAGAAAAAAAATAGCAATTAGCTATTTGGTATTTGAACTAGTTCATCTAGTGGATGGAGATTTTTTCTTGTCAGGTATCTTGCATGAGTGGGATATAGTAGTTGGAGGTATAAAGGAATAACAAAGGATTTTTTTAAACTCATGACTGGTAGGGAAGTGACAGATTGAGGTGCTGCTGAATTGAGGGCATCACTCGTTGTATTTTAAAGGAGCTAATCAAACCCTCTTTTATTCCAACCCTGGAGACACAGTTTAAAGGGATGATACAGTTTCTGAATGACATAACACAACCTTCTAGGTATTGCATAACAGCTGTGGTGAGAGCTGCTAAATGGTGGGCTACATTCACGCTGCAGCTGGAAGTGTCCTAATTCTGATTATCTGTCCCTCCTGTGTGACACAGGTCTGTTTGCTGTATGCTGTGCAAATTTTTAATGTTTTCATTGTTTCTTTGAAAACAAATTCTGGCACTGAATCTGTTCCACATCTGAGCCATATATGCAACTCCAGTCTGAGCTGTCACATAGGACATCATGGGGTTTTTATCATCTTTCTCCACAGGACAGCTCATTGTCCATCTGGCTTGAAAAAATGGAGGACAACTCCGGCATGCAGCCAGTGGAAAGATAACAATGCCGCAATTTTAATTAGTCTTTGGGAAACAGATTAATTATAAGCAGCACCAGAGTAAATCAGTGTTTGAAGCAGGTTGGTAATATTGGTGGTTTTAGTAACACACTGTCAGCTCGTTGTAATAAGGAGATTCATTTAAACTGATATTGTTATTGTTCATTTTTGAAAAAAATGAATGTCAGAATTTGGCACATATGTGTAGAGTGTGAAGAAGTGCTGTGTGAAGTGTTGGGTTTTTTTGTGTACTTTTTGTAAAGAATTTGAGGATGCAGACAGTTACACAAACACAAGAAAATGAATGAATAAATGAAGCTGTAGCACAATATGTGGGATGGAAAAGTCACAATAAAAATATCACATACTCTAACTAACTAACAGAGGACAAAAATAATAGGAAAAACCCAAAACATTTGCACAAACTAAAGAATAAATGTGTAAAAACAGTTCAGTCACTTAGTACTCACATATTAATACTTCACCACTACAAACATTGATAGCATGAAAAATCATAATGTGTGTACACATAAACAACTAAAGGAAAATTAACTCATTACAATAAAATAATTGACAAATATTGCAACAGAAGCATATGAGGACAATTAGCAGCCATTTACAGCAAGTACATAACTTGGTAATGTGAATCAAAATCTTCAGCCTCCAAACCCTTAGATAAAGGGTTCCCTTGGTCGTCAGCACAGACAAAAATCTACACCTCTCGCTTACAGTTCAATAAGTGGCTAACGGAATAACAAAATATGGGGAAGGTGAGCTTGCTGAACAAATTGTTGAACCAGAAAGTTGTCCTGAAGCAGCATAATTAGACTGTTAAGCAGGAATGTAGTATATAACTTTATGCACTAACAGAGCAAAATAATGGAGAAGTGTTAGCAACTTAAAGAGACTGCACTGATATACATTGGTAGCAGCTACTTAATGCTGTGTGTGAATGTTGCAACGTCCTCAGTTGCCTGTCTGAACCAGTTCTCAGGCTTCACTCCCTCTCAGGCATTTTCCTGTCAGGTTAGAGCTGGGGGGGCAGGAAGCTGCCACTGCTGCCTGAGGGGTTAGTTTTTGTTTTGTTTTTTTTTCCTGCAACAGGTAGCTGCTGGATTGGTTTTTCACACCCTTGCATCATCCTCAGCAAGGCTTTCATAAATGCATTTATGAGTGATAAATCTTTGCTCATTCTCTGCTGCGGTGAAACTGTGTGAAATTAGTGACCTGCAGCCTAAATGTAGTTCTCAGGTGTGATGGCAAAAACATATTTTCTAAATTCTGTTGAGTTATGATAAGACTGTGTGTTCAAACTGAATTGATTTGTTCTCTGTCATACTCTGTTGCTCACGCCAAAAGCATTTCATGTGACTTCTTTTACCCTTTTTTTTCTATTGACTCTTTTCCAGTTATCCAGCCGTGTGCGAGTTCCTACAGAGCAATAACCTATTATCAATCATCCGGGCGCATGAGGCACAAGATGCAGGGTATGTTATCCCTACCAACAGCATGAAAAGACACACATGCCCACACAGACAGAAACAGATACAAATTTACATATGTAAGAACGAGCTCTGCCTGTTTTCTTTCATGGCCTCTACCTGACCGCCTTGCAGCTACCGGATGTACCGTAAAAGTCAGACCA
The DNA here is from genome assembly GCA_029783645.1 of Ctenochaetus hawaiiensis. Classification (NCBI taxonomy): domain Eukaryota; kingdom Metazoa; phylum Chordata; class Actinopteri; order Acanthuriformes; family Acanthuridae; genus Ctenochaetus; species Ctenochaetus hawaiiensis. The sequence goes on along the minus strand of JAPZDY010000006.1, from coordinate 10,718,144 downwards.
CTGGATTCCCATCACTCATCACCATCTTCTCAGCACCAAACTACCTGGACGTTTACAACAACAAAGGTCAGAAAATGCCTTTGGTCATTTTATAGTCTGTCTTTCTTTCAGTTTGCTGTTTTATTTGCAGTTCTGTCGTTTATTTGTTCTTGCATCCGTGTCATATCTTTTGAAAGAAATTGGCCTGAGTGATTTTAAGTTATGTATAGGACGTAAATATAGACATACATGGTGGAAAACACAATATATTGTGTAATTTCTGGAGCTAAGCAGAGTCGATTTGACTTGAGAAAACAATTTCCTGTTAAATTAAAAAGTAGGAAGCACTAAAATCTTGCTTTGCAAAAGCGAGGTGCCTCCTTGTAACACCCACACCTCTAGCATTTCAGCTACATCTGGGTTAGATTCTATGGAAAACACTTCATGTCTGCCAAAATGACTTCCATGGACTCTTCCAACTTACATAATAAAATGGTTTCAAGAGCACAAACTTGAGTGTATGTGTTCATGTGAATGCATTTAGCGTGTGAGCAGGCATAATAATGCATCAGGGAGCCCCCGTTTGTTTGTGTTCTCAGATCTGTGTCTTGGTTGCTATGGGCTATGGGAGATGGGGAGCGTGGGAGGGACTGTCGGCATCGCTGACTATCTCCATGTGGCTTTATCCCTCTTGATGTAACAGTGTCAGCAATCCCTGGCCTCAGCTAGGCCATCTAGTGGCTAAGTGTCTTATTTTCCACTCTGTCTCTCTTCTCTTACAAAAAATATACACAAAACATTGCTGTGCATATGGCTGTGTCAGTATGCAATGAAAATATCCTGCACGGCCGTACTACAAGAAAAAATAACAGTTTGCCCTCTGTACAGTCTTCAATTGCTCAAAATATTTTTTATTGTGTAAGTGTAGATTTGCATACAACATTGTATCTCTTCCTCTAAATAAATATCATAAAAACCACAAACAGTATTTTTTCACAGGGATATATTAGTTTTGGAGACAGATATGAACTAAAAAGGCATCTGTTTTGACAAATGCTGTGTGTTGTTGTGAGCGTATGTGCCGTTGCATGATGGCTTCGCGCTTTGCAGCCCAATCACTCTCTGCACAGAGTACATAAGGTTTTATTTATCTCATCCTCTGTGTAAACTTAAACATGCTTTTCTTGATTTTATCAGATCCAACAATGACACTCTGGATCAGAAAGTCTAGACTGACTTGCTGTGGTTTATCGGGCTGAGAAAAGCACTTCATTTTACATTGTGTGATTGTACTTAATCGCTACTTTTTTGATGTATATATGTGTAGGTAATCTAAATGTAAACCGTACTATCAGTCTCTCACTATTAAATAAGATTCTCCATATTTAGGCAGGAAATGTTACCCTGCTTTCTCTGACTTTTCCAACAGCTGCTGTACTGAAATATGAAAATAATGTCATGAACATCCGACAGTTCAACTGCTCCCCTCATCCCTACTGGCTGCCCAACTTCATGGATGTCTTCACCTGGTCTCTGCCATTTGTCGGAGAGAAAGGTATTAAGTATTGCTACAGACTGTCATCCTTATCTGTTTCCTGGAATAGTTCATCGCTCAACGACTTTGCCTCTTTCCTGCTCTCTGTTTCTTCCACAGTCACAGAAATGCTGGTGAATGTGCTGAGCATCTGCTCCGATGATGAACTCATGAATGATGAAGATGAGATATTTGATGGTAAAAAGTTATAACAGTTTAATGATTGATTATTTGTATTTATGATGAGTGATTTTGGGGTTGAAGTCAGACTCTATGCACTAAACTTGCTTATTGATTGATTGAGATCTGAGCACTTAAACTATGCATATCAGAATTAGTAAACACAGGTTTTTGGCTTCTTTTGCATGAGCCAAATTAGTTTTAAAGTTTGGCTACTTTCTCTCACCAACAGACATGTTAGAAAAATTTCTTGATGAAAATTCTCTATAAAAATTCTCTTTTTCATTTGCCTTTTTGAAGGCATTGCCTTTATATACTGCGTTTAATTCACTTTTGTTGCATTACATCAACAAATCATCACTTGACTTAGGTTATGTCAAGAGCACTTAACTACAAAGAAGCGCACAGTTTATCAGTAACACAAAGGTTTGTGCTGTATTACATCATATAAAATAAAAAAGACATCTTTATTGCACCAGAGAGGCTAATACACTCAAACACTGAATCTTCAGTAGAGTCACATGGGCACATAATTACAGTATCCAGTGCATTACAATGGTAAAGAATAACCTATGGCCTATTCATCAAGAAACACATAATCAGAGTATGTTATGCATTGTAGAACTATAGATGCCTTTCTCATGCATGATACAAACTTATAATGACAGCATCTATTATACCAGAGAGTCCTGTAACGGCTGCATGTGTATTCATTTCTTTTCAGCCAATGCAGCCGCAGCACGCAAGGAGGTGATCAAAAACAAGATCCGTGCCATAGGCAAAATGGCCAAAATGTTCTCAGTTCTCAGGTATACTTAGCATTTATGTATGCGAGTGTAAGTATGTGTGTATGTTTTCAGATCTTAAAACTGTATTCTGTGTTTATGTGTGAGTGAGTGTGTTTCAGGTGTGCAAACACACTTTTGTCAGCGTGGGGGCATAAAGTTTTCCTCCAGTTTGATCTGGGTGCAGTGAATTTTTCTGACCTGTTTGCTGTCTCTGTTTCCTGCAGAGAGGAGAGTGAAAATGTGTTGACGCTTAAGGGCCTGACGCCCACTGGCATGCTGCCGAGTGGGGTTCTCTCTGGAGGCAGACAGACACTGCAGAGTGGTGAGTACAAGGCGCAGCATAAGCTCTTTCTCTAACCTTTACTCCATCTTGTTTGTTTCATTTTTTTCATCACATTGTCAGTCCTACCATTGGTCCTAAACTCTCTCTCTCTCTCTTCTTCTCTGACAGTAGCTCAGACAACAGGCTTTTTTACCTTCTTAGGGATAATCTGACAACTGTTGCACTATGCAAGAAGAGCCAAATTTTTAAGGCAAGGCCATAAATGCTATTTCTGTCTAATTTAAAACATTACAGCAGTCCCATGATAACAGGTGACAACTTTTAATTAAAGTTATTGCCCTTGCCTTATCAAAGATCCAATCATGGCACCAGACTAAGACAGAGGTCCAACCTGCACTAGGCATTTTTAGCTAAAGGTGATGCTTTAACATATTCACACAAACATAATCCTATCATCTTTCTAAATTAAAATGCAATGGTTAAAGTACAGGCTACCACGACAACCTAAAATTGCTTATTTTGACATCTAGCAGACAGAACAACATGGGAATCCAATAGGAGGATTATTCATTGACTTCAAGTCATGGCTTGGACCACCAACTCTGAGAAAAAAAATGGTCTCTCTTTAGCTTGTGAGATTTTGTATTTTTTTCTATAACCCTTTCTTTACCTTGGCACTCCAACTCTTTGCAATAACTGCAGTCGGCTAAAAGCTGCAAAGAGCAAAAGAGGTCAGTGTCGATTCACAGTGGGTTTGGCAGTACACGAAACCCAAAAAGAGCCACTTGGTTCAGTGTTAACCTTGTAACACCTATCCGATCTGGCCTACTTGATACCAAAATAGAAAAAGCTCATAAAAGATCATCAAAATAGCCTAAAATCTAAACCCAACCTATTATCTCTGTCAGTCTCAGTATCTTTGTCCCTCTCTTTCTCTATGGATCTGTCTTGATACTATTCTATATTAACACCTATTCTCTCAGTATTAATGCATGGCACTCCTCTGAGTTTGGCTGCATTGCCAGTGAACATATTAATCTCATCTGGCCTAACCTGAGCTGCCATTTCGCTGGAGGGCTGCATTTTACATTTGCATGGCTTTATCAGGAGTAACCTGCTCCCCTCCTCCCCCCTCAGCCACCATTGAAGCCATTGAAGCCATCGAGCCACATGATGAGGACAGAGAAGGTAAACCTGTGCTCCACATCCCCACCCCTCTCAACATATTGTCAGGGTTTTCTGCCACAGAGGCCACCTGTGACTGACAGCTCATGTACTCAACAGCCCACACTAATGACTCCATCTAGCAGCATTTCACAGGACAGTTTGATGTTGGTATGGCTGGCACTTTACTTTGCAGTATCATTGATTAAAAATAATCCAACAAGATAATTAGATTCTAAACTTTTGAGAATAAGGATCTAATTAGACCTGCTAAAGATATTTCGTACAGCGAGATGAATGGTTTCTTGCAATGAAGGTCACCTTATGCACAGCGAGGATTTTGTAAGGAACATCTCACTATTTCCAGTCTTTGTAATGTGAGAAGATGGTTAAGGAATGTTTTCTTGCCACTGTTTTGTTGAGAGGGACCTGAGGAGGTGACTTAAAATATTGATCCTAATGCACTCCTGTTCCTTAAGGTTCCTTAAGGACAGAAATCAAAGGTTCCTCCTTTTGAATTAATCTACTGTTAGCTCTCAACTCCACCCACAGCCTACAACAACAGCATAGAGAGGCATAGCACCAACAATAACTTTAGTACACGTTTGGAATCAGTCATTACAAGCTGAAATAAA
>JAPZDY010000006.1:10696299-10713481 GCA_029783645.1 Ctenochaetus hawaiiensis | reverse complement strand
ACAACAGCATAGAGAGGCATAGCACCAACAATAACTTTAGTACACGTTTGGAATCAGTCATTACAAGCTGAAATAAAAGGAGAAAAAATGCTTAATAGGAAAAGGAAAGGTTTTTTAAGGCATCAAAATGACTTCATATTAAAACAACTGCAAAGTTAAGTGCTGCTTTGAGATGCATGACTAAAATACTTCATTGTTTTGGGGTTTGGCTTGTAAATGGCCTCCATCTGGTTCTCAGAAATGTTGCATGCACAAGAACAATAAAAGGACAAGCACATCAACATGAAAAATGCATCCTGAAGCCTCAGTTCCTCGGGATATGTCTAAAGTAATCATTGCTCACCAACCAAGAACCTTCAGTATGAGACAGCAACTTACAGCACTAAATGTTCCTTTTTATTTACATGCAGATCTTATTTTAAGTAGCAGGATGGTAATATTTGCATTGATTGTTAAGAAATGTGTTTGGTGCTTTTTGTTCTGAGGGGAAGTTAACTGAGTCTTAGCTGGCTGTATTATTTTATTACTTGTATTTGGATCACTTAAAAAAATGTAATGAATGAAAAAAAAACCTTCAAGTGACAGTGATACACAGGACATCTATCTTTATTCATTTGATGTATTTTCTAGTGAAACAGGACACTGGGGAGTGAGTCAGGGACTTTTAAATGTGAAAAGTGACAGGATATCACATAAGAGAGGGACAGTTTTACTTGATTAAAAAACTCTCCCTCACATTTACAAGAAAGCAATCAGTTGGCAGTTTGAACATGCCGATGGTCTGTCAGTGTTGCCATCTTAAAAGACACTTTCAACACTTTTTGTCTTTAATATAAAGTTTGTGTGTTGTACATAATGTTACAGCTGGTGCAAATATTAGAGGAAATCTTCAGTGTTAAATTGCAGCAGCTTCCACTTTGCAGTGTCACTCATGTCAGCTGAAGAGATAACTGAGCCGCACATACTAATAGTTTGTAACCCTGTAAAATTTAAAGCAAAATATCTGACATTTTAAAGCATATAATATACTTACACTTACTGCTGAAAATGCTCCTTCGCTCCTATTTGAGATTGCCCAACTGATCCTATGTCTGTTTTTGCTTATTACTCTTGAAAATCCCTTCAGTATTTGATATTTTAAGGTAAATACATATTATGAGATGATTTCAGGAATGTTTTGAGATTGAGTCATTACCAAGTGAGCCTGATCCTTTTGTGTGCCTTTTCACTTTCCAGCCATCCGTGGATTCTCCCCTCAGCACAAGATCACCAGCTTCGAGGAGGCTAAAGGCCTTGACCGCATCAATGAGCGCATGCCACCTCGCAGGGACGGGGTGAACCATGTGGGTCACTCCATGGGAAAGATGAATATGTCGGAGGCGAACGGCACGGATGACAACAGCAACATCCAGTGATGTGCTGTCTGAGCCTCAGAACCGTGCCGCTGTCGCACTGCGCAGCAAGACATTGCCAAATCGGGAATTCAGGCCTCAGAGCATAGAAATAAACCAGGCCCACAGACAGAACATGAAATCTGCAGCAAATCTAAAACGGGCGAATAAAAAGGTCATTTTTTTCATGACAGCATGTCATCGCACGGTTTGGGGAGGGGGGAGCGGGGTTCACAGCAGAGGGCGGGGATAAGGAGAGGCCAGTAGGTTGCAGCAGCCTGACTGGTTGAAAGTTGTTTCTGCCTGTTGTTCCCTTTTCTCAGTTCAATTACAGACTGAATTGTTGGCGGTTGTGTTGTTCTGAGTGCTGACAAAATGTCTGCTCCTTAATTCCAGGACCTGACAGAAGACTTATTGCAGTATCCATGCCACACAAATCATTTTACTGTTTCATAAAGTGTTTTACTATAAATCACTCACAAATTCACCTTATAAGGAGACTAATTATGTGTTTACCTACATGTGTTGCTAGTATTAACGAGTCACACCACTTTGTAAGCTATAACGCAAAGAGAAAGAGAGCAAACTGCGTATGTCTTAAAACTTACAGTGCAATCTTACCAGTGGACTTAAATTTATTGATTTCATAGTAAGATGCCATCAAGCTGCGAGGGAGATAGGGCTGGATGCTCGCGGCTCTGGCCAAACCGCAAAACTCACTGCAGAGCAAAACTTAGTGTTGTTTCACTACTCTTCCAGGACTGCTCCTTTCCTCACCTCACTCATTACCAGTCATCTCTTAGCGAGAAATAACTTGGAGGGGATGAGGGCAGAGATTGGGGTGGGTGAGAAGAGCGATTGGAAGATTGGTTCAGATGCTTACTGCAGGTACCTCAGCATCACAGATTTAACTTCTAGATTTTATCATCTGAATATGGTTCCCCCTTAAGAACACTCTCTTCCATGAGATGTAACTTCATCTACAGAAATTTATGGATCTTACATGGTTGTATTTTCATCTAGATCATCCTTCAAGTTATTTTCTTCCCCTATATTACATGTTTAAGTAGTTCACATCAGAGATGCATGACATTTGATCAAGCTATACCTCACACAAGTTGTGCAATTCACTCTCTGTAAAGTATACACTTGAGCATCCACTGCTGCAGGAGGCTTTGGATCATGGTTGTCTCATCTCTCCTGCAATGCTATGACTGACAACAAAGTGGCATTAATACCAGTTCCTGGATCACAGAGGAGAAGAGAAAAAGTGATTTTGAAGCTTGAGATAAACCCTGCTTTCACACACCACCTGATTATTTCCCGCCTGCTTGTTGCTAGAGAGAAAGGGAAAGAAGAGCAGTCACTTATGTACACATCAGCGCCCTTTGAGTTTTTGCACTTTTTACTGTGCTGCAAATCAGATTTAATGCCTAAGAGTGACACAAAGTACTATATCAGAGTGAGAAGGAAATTCTAAGTTGTGAATACATACGATTAAAATATCTTTTGTTAAAAGACTATTTAAGAACCACACATCATTGTGTCATTTGGAATATGCAGGCTTAGATCCATCCTGAAATTCATTAAAGGGATTTGAAGAATGTATCCTGACCAGAATTTATTCAATTCATGTTACTTTTAGGAACAAATGCTATATCTGTTTTGTTAAAATTGATCAACATGAATTTAAACTTGTAAGAAGTACTTCCTTCATGACAACTAAACACAGTGTAGACAAGGCATTTGGTTTATTAATCCATCCATGCATCTGTGTTAATCACACATCAATTCTTGTTTTTCTATCAAATTTTCTAATTTAATCTGATTCAAAAGTGAAGCCACACTGTGATTTAAAGTAAAATATCAATTTTGTCAGAATACTTAGATGGAAGGTCCATTTGTATCCTAACAAGCCGTGGTTCACTGAAAGAGTCCTTTTGACTGATAAAGAAAGGAAAAGATACACAACTGTAAAAGGAAATAATCTGGCTCTTTCAAAATAAAGATACAAAAAAAGTTGATACCAGTGAAGCCCCAATTTTGAGCGACGCCTACTATCACATATATTTGTAAAAATTCAATTCATACATTGATTATTTTTTCTATTTTATATTTCATCCTTCTATTTAATGAAAAAGGTATGTGAAATAAGGATGGACTTAAGTGATTTTTAACACAGCATCTATGGTACTGAACGCATCAATGCATGCAATTAAGTTCCTAATTGTTATGTGAGATTATAATTGTGATAGTTGTGTTTCAAATAGTACACTTGAATTATTTTATTTTTGGAATTATATTTGTAGTTTTATTTGTCTTGTTTTATAAATTTTATAAATAGGCTTCCTTTAATTGTTTTTGTCCATTTTTTCATTCAGTTATTTATAACCACTGCTTTTAATTTTATATTGTTTTATTGTATGCAGAGATGCCCTTCTAAGGTGTGAAGCCTTGTGTTCATTTTAATTTTCTGTTGTACTGATGTACAGAAAATGTAATAGTGTGAATGAATATAATCTCAGTGAAAAGCAACTTTCAGGCTGCCAAAGCATGATAGCATGGTTTTCAGATGTAAATGATTTGGACACACAGAGAATCATGTGTCGCACTTACGTTTAACAGGAAACATTGTACTCTGGTTATATTTACTGCTAATATTATTATTGTTACACTTTAGCTTATGGTTACTTTCCTTCCTCTTTTTCTGGTTCTTGTATGGTCTACATGCATATTTCAACAAACAAATATAATGGATTTTATCTTGCAACATTTTTTATTATCTATGGAAATATGTTTTCGCATTTGACTTCCTAAATGATACACACATTGTAAGCATGCCCTATGGGACAAATCACATTTTTTTACTCTTGAATAAAATATGCATGAACAAAAATGTGTTGCTTTGTTTCTAACTTACTGGTGGACAAATCAATGCTCATTTTAATTTAGACCCTGAGTTACATCCTGATACAGGCAATCAAAAAGTTACTCAAACCAAGATAACCTACTTTTTAATGTAGTCAGGACCTAATGATACCATGGTCCATAGCTAAATATGAAGTTTTGTTGGTCATTTTTGTTTTCACTGGTATCCTAACATTTTAAATAACAAATAATGATTACTCTTTTCATTCCGCAGCTGCACTCAATGGCAGCAATTTGGTTAAACAAAAAAGAACCAAAACTATCCATTTGCTGCCTTATTTTACCTAGTAGGCACTCGAATTCATCAGCATCGAGAGTGTCGCAGCTCCCAGTGAGAGCCCGTGAATGCAGCATCAGCATCACCATACACCTGCTAATGTTAATCAACCTTGTGGGTTTTCTCAGTATTATTGGGCAACAGACAATAAAATCAATGCTACATTCATATATTTATCTATGTAAAAGAATTAAACAGTCTTTCTCGATGATAAACAGACAACCAAGTTCGTGCCATTGTGACCTAATTTCAAAGGCGATTTTCTACAGATTTCAGAGTTTAACGTACTTCACAGGAAATGACGTTTGATCTCCTTCACTGCTTAGCCGCCACCTCCTGTCCATCACAGCTGGGGGTGTCCAGTTTAATTTATCGGTGTAGCCCTTTAAACATCGCAAAAAACTGAGAGTAATACCAGTCCATCTTACAGACTTTCTGCTTCAAAAATGTCCAAACTGCAGGCCTTTTTGCAGTCTGACTACGGCCGCCATCGTTTGCGAGTAGGATAACGTTACCGCCAAGGACTGTGACTGCGGAGTTGCACCTAGCTAACGTTACGCAGCTGTCTGAAACCAAAGCTAATCGGTTAGCCAACATTAGCTATAGCGGCTCGCCTTGCCATATGATATTGACGCACTCTACACAGGGACAGACATCTTTGGACAGCGGCTGGATCAGCAAAAATACTCCCGTAACGTTAAAATGGACAAAGACGAAGCAGACCGGCTGATAGAGAAGGCTAAGTTGTGTTTACGGTCCGGACGGAAAGATCGTGCGCTGCAGTTGCTGTATGAAGCCCAGAATATTTACCCCAGCACCCGGGCCAGAGGTAAAATTAGCTGACGCACATTCTGCAGTGGCAGTTTGTCCAGCTAAAACTGGTCAACGAGCAAACTTATCCCACTCGAATACCTGTGGAAAATGTGTGCATTCAGGATGGGTTACAAAACTGCCTTATTTTACATGGGAACAAAATAAGCTAGCATGCTTTGACAATCTTTGCAGGCTTCATGCTCAAATTTAGGGCTGTTGGGTGCTCCCTTCCCCCTTACATAGTGCACAGTGAGCTGTTAAAATCTGACCGTGTCTCCAGTTGCTTTACCTTGCCTAATTGCTTTTTCAGAAACGGCATGTCTTCATCCTCTCTTCCTTACAATGTCTGTATGGCAATTAAATGCCACAGTCTACAGCATGTTTAATAAAAATGGCAGGTTATGTATGAATTACAAAACTTAAGACAAACAGTGCACAATCATAAACATTGTTCTCACGTATATAGACGGGTGATATGTGAAAGAAAAAACAAATGAGATAAATGAGCAAAAGCTTTCCAATAAGGCTCAAGGGGTCACTGATCGATCGACTTCACTACTCCTGACCCCTCCAAGAGATTTTGGAGCAACATGTATTGGAAAAATCGTGCCCCTCCCGTTTAACATAGTATCAGAGATGTTGATGTCACGAAGTATTAAAGCTGCTCAAGAAGCTAATGTGGCCAAACCTGTAACTAAGATGCTACATGTTTTTTTTTCTTTTATATTGCCATAATTCTCAATGTGATTTCGACTGAACTGTCTTGATCTGTCAGTTGCCCTTATACTCTGTGTTCTTGTTTGTAGTACTAATAGATGCCATAGTAAGAAATGGAGGCACAGCTGCTCCAGAGCCAAACCACGTGCCCCCACCAACAGGCTGGAGGGACGAGGACATTGGAAACAATCAAACAAGTACCACAAGTGGTGATGAGAAGAAAAGCTACACTGAGGAGCAACGGCAGGGCGTTCTCAGGTGCGCAGAGATTCTTTACCACTTTCAATATTAGTTTTTCACACTGTTGGGCAGTGACAGACTAACCCCTACCATTGTTCCTCAGCATATAACTGGCTGTGTTATATGCTCTGAGTAACCTGGCTATGGTCATACACCGGTTAAAATGACAGGGACTGTCGGATGGAACTCTCTGTTAAAGGGCACATAGCTTATTATTGTGTAAAGAGTATGAACACTTAATAACCTCACAAGTCTGAGAGAGTACTTCTTTTTAAGCCTGAAGTGTCAGTCTGGTTTGTCATGGATTGTGCTTTTTTCATGCAGGATAAAGAATTGCAGGGACTTCTATGAAATCCTAGGTGTTCCCAAAAATGCCAGTGATGAAGATTTGAAGAAGGCATACAGGAAGTTAGCCCTAAAGTTTCACCCTGACAAGAACTTTGCACCAGGAGCCACAGATGCTTTTAAAGGTACAAGTGTCAGTAGAGGCACACAGAAAAACAGTTTTTTGTGGGTGTGTGTGAGCTAAAATGGTGATGATTATTTTATTATTTGCCTGTTGTTATTGTATCTAAAGGAAATAAAATTCTTTTTGCTAGACTAATTTAACCCTATTGCTGAGCACTACTCATATAATAATGATAATAATAATGCCAAGCAGATTCAGCAGATCCAGCAAGGGACATTCTTTCTTTTAGAAACCACCTCCAAGACAGAGGTCATGTTCAGTTCATAAACAGACCCTTAGCCCTGATAAATCTCGTACTGAAACAGGTCTAAATCTGATACCTCTTGCTCAACAAGTTTTAAGAGGAAGAGAGATGGGACTAATGCTGCATTAAGTGAAACACTCAGGTGCACGTCTGTGCTCCAAAAACAACAAAACAACTAGTAACAGTTCTTTAACTTGCTGAAGTTGTCCATTCACAAGCACAGTCAGCAGCTACAGGGAGCAACTAATGACTGTGATACACAACTCATAGGGCGATTTAGGTTTGGTGAAAAACCTCTCATAACACCCAATTACCACAATTTGTGTCAAAAAAAGTACTTATTCTCTGAGTCATAGCACAGTTAAATCTGAACACACAGAATGACATACAAATTCTAAGATTCATTTATAACAAACTATTTTACAAAATTTGCTTCACAGTTTATGGGCTAACCTCTCACTTTCTATCCTTTCATTACAAAAAAGCAGAATACCATACAGAATTGCAAACACAAAACAAAGCTCTGAGGGTGTCAAGTGTGTTTCAAGGACTTAATTACAGATGCCCATTAATAAAAAATATCAATAAATCTTCTGAGAAATCATTGAAAAATAGATTTATATTAAAAAGGGACACTCACAACTTCAGATCTTGCATGAGAATCCTTACTTTTTAAGTGTTCTTCAGTATAAGCAATGCAGTGATAGTATTGCTTATAGTCCTTGGGTACACTGCCAACAGGGGTTGATAGCTAATTCAGCACAATGTCAATACTATCAAATTGCTAAAATGTAAACAATTATAAACTATGGAGACAAGGCTCAATTGTAGCCAACAACTAGCTAGCTGAATCCATAACAACATAATATTTTCTAGTACATACCCAAAACAAATAACAGGGAAAGTTTTGTTTGTCATATTTTGCTATGATTTAATGTGTGCAAAAACCAAATGTTTCTCTCCTCTCATAACAGCAATAGGCAATGCATATGCAGTCCTGAGCAATCCAGAGAAGAGGCAGCAGTATGATCAATATGGAGATCAAGCTGCAGCCTCAAGTGCACCCCAACACTCCAGCCATAGCCGCCATGGATACCACCGAAGCTTCCACAGAGACTTTGAGGCTGACATTTCTCCAGAGGAACTCTTTAACATTTTCTTCGGAGGGAGGTTTCCCACAGGTGGGTGGCTGTGTATTAGTGTTTTGTTGGATAAAATGCTGTGTCGATGATGACTGCAGTCATCAAATAGTGAAATTTAATATTTTTTTTTTTCTAGTTTGCAGTAATATTTGTTATGGTCTCTGTCAGCTGTACTGCAGGCATTTCATCTACTGTCTTCTTTTATAAGTGTAGACACTATAGAACTTCACGTGTCTCTTTTCAGGAAATATCCACGTGTACACCAACCAGGGAGCCTCCTACTCTCAGTTTTATCAGCCTCGTCGTCGACGTGCTTATGAGAGGCGCGAGGAGGTGGTGGAGGACAACCAGAGTCAGGTCAGTGACTCACAAAACTACAAGACAAATCCCTGTTAACCAACCACAGTATTATGTTATGAGCCACTTGTGGAGATGTGGCTTTATTCTGATCATCAACATGCTCTAAAGAACCATCGCAAAATGGATGCATTTTTAACAGGTCTGAAGCTGCTCTGTTACTGTTTTTCATGTTTGATTTCATGCATACATGTGCTTTCCCCAAAAGTGAAGTGCCTTTATCATGGTTTGCTTCAAAGACAGAAAAAGCACTGTGCTGGCATGAGCACAGTGTATCAACACAGCCTACATACAGTAAGATATGCTTTGTAATCTGTGCTGATTTTATCTTCCCACAGAACACCTTCACAGCGTTCCTGCAGCTTCTCCCAGTGCTGGTGCTAATCCTCATATCAGTGTTTACTCAGATGATGGCCACTAACCCGCCCTACAGTCTCTTCTATAAACCGTGAGTGTGTCCCACTGTCAACCTTAACCACACTGACATTTAGCAGAACCAAAGCTGTGTTCCACTGTGTTTGAAACCATAGCTCTGCTGAATACATTTAAATGGTGGGTTTGTGTTTTTAGGGCCTTGGGGCTGGTAGTTTCCAGAGAAACGCAGCACATGGGTGTACCATACTATGTGGATAAAAGTTTTGAGAAGGAATACCGTGGAGCTGCGCTGGACGAGCTGGAGAAAACCATTGAGAGTGACTACATCGAACACCTGCAGAGCAGCTGCTGGAAAGAGAAACAGCAAAGTAAGTGAGGAGCTAATGCGGCTTAGACTGTTTTAGATATAGTGTAGGTATCAGTGAGTTTGATAAAAACTTAAATCTTGACATTTTATAAGTTTTTCATGTAGTTTCCTGCAGACTTTCAGATTGACATTGCATCAATAGGTCACTGTTGGAGGACTAGTGCAACATTTTGGGAAGGATGCTATTTTTGCTTAAGTGAGATGACAGAACAGATATTACTCTCGGATATGTACCTTTAAATACAAAACAGTCAGCAGCTAGAGGCATTAAGAATCTACTGGTTGCCTGGCAACTGGTCCTACCAAAGCAATAATATGCCACATAACCCCCAAAAACAGTGTTTTTATGTATTTGTACTAAAACAAGATATGTGTTCTGATGTGCCAGGCTAGCTGTTTCCAGTCTTTATGATAAATTAATCAGCTTAACTTTGTATTTATTACAGATGTAAAAGTGTTCCTGACTTCTTCCAGAAATAACATGCATTTCCCAAACATCAGAGTTATTCTTTAAGAGTAGAAAGCTGTTATATGAAGTTGTTACTTATCTTTCTTTCATCTTCATGATTTTTTCAGAATCAGACTTGGCAAACCTCGGACAACTGTACCGAGACGAACGGTTGAAGCAGAAGGCAGAGTCAATGAGGCTGGACAACTGTGAGAAACTTCACCGACTGGTTGGCCGTCAGAGAGGCAAATGAAGACTGTTTGAGAAGCGAAAGAATTTTCTATACAGACTTCACAACCTTGCATTTTATTGAAGTGTATAATTTATCTAATCTGGCCACTTTGTAAAGAAATCTCTTAAAGGTACAGCACAGTCAGTGGGAGACTATGCCCCTGAAGACAATGTGCCTTCTCTTCTCTTAGATGGTTGAAAATAAGAGTTGCATGTTCGCTGCCAACCCAGGCTGTTGTGGTAGCAGCATCAAGTGCAAACTCACTGTGGCAGTGTGTAAGATGTCTCAGAGCCTTTAAACTTTCTTATAGAAATGGCATGACTTATGGGGTCTCCCTTTGGGGTTATGAAGGCAGTTGTATGTTCACACATACGTGTTCAGTTTTTGTAGTTTTATCTGTATTTATTTTCTTGAATGTTTGTGTCCTTGCGGAAATTTTAGGTGTATTTATTTAAGAGTTAATAGAGTGAATGTTACTTGAGCATCTTGGCTCACTTTTTTTTCCCTGTAGGAAGTAATGGAGTACGGTGACTTAAATATTACTGTAGTCTTTGGAAAAATCTGAGAGCTTCTGTTCTGTGAAATGACAGAGGACCTTTTATTTATTATTAAAACATGGACAAGTCAGACATTATAAAGGACTAGAAACCACTGCTGTCATAATCGGGCAAGTTGACCTCTGGCACTGTAGCAAAAGGAGGCACTGTAGAATTTTTTTTTTAAAAAACAAGAGTACATTTTTTTGATTAATGTGCTTATAATAAAAAAGGTTGTGCTTGCCAAAAAGTTAGATGTCTCATACAGTAAAGCTTCCAGCTCCCTGCAGTACTGCTTGCATAGGTGTTAATTACATTAGTCATTAAGCTTCTGCCGTTCAGGAAAGAGTGTTTGAGCCGCAGGCCTACGTTTGAGGTTAAAGCTTAAGAAATGACTGTTTTGTATTAGCAGAAGAGGCCACGTTTTGAAAAAGTAATTTTGACTCGTCACAAGCAGGGAGTCCACTTAAACCAAAAAGCTCATTCACAGACCTGCACAGTGTTATGTATCTGTAAGGATGCTAAAGCTTGCAGTCAATGGCATGGTTCACCTGATAAACATTCTTAATCCATGTGCAAGCTTAAATAATATTACTCTTAGAAAAACACTTTTTGGCCCATATTTTAAACCTGTTTTTTAAGAAATTCTGCACATTTTAATTTATAATGATGTTTTATAAAAATGGCATGTTTTGTTTTGAAAATCTTCTCTTTAACAGAATCAACCACTTAAATAGTGTGTAGAAATTCTATTTAATACCTATGGACATGAACAACTTTATCCCACAGCCATGATCCAGAATTGTGACTTCTTGTCAGGTCTTGTCATGCGTAGGATGCTAATTTTGTGGAGTTGTGAAGTTTAATTCTTTATACCAACCCCAGATCATTCAAACTCTTGATGGACAATGATATTTGTTGCTGTGCACTAAGACTGCCAAACTGCCTTAGCTGTTCTCAAACTTGTGAAATCTTCAGGTTCATCTCAAGCACTTTTAAGTTCATATTTAATACTGTGTTCCATATTGTTAGTTGCATGCACCTTTGTGAGAGTGTTTTATTAGTTCTCTATTTATTTTGTGCAGAAACATCTTCATCACTATGAACACACTTAATTATTAGAATATTCAGGTCCACGCTGTCATTCACAAACATGTCAAATCTTTACTGTGATACACAAAAATCAGGTTTTGATATCAGTCAGTGTGGTAGAACACCTGAGGGACATGTTTTCAGCCAAAAATACAAGAAAATTAAAGATGTAACCAGAATGTTTTGGCTTGTTTTATTTGTTCATTTATGGTTTTATTCCTTAAATGCTTCATGTGTCTGGCTGCAGGTGAACAATGCAGTCAGTGTTGATATCTGTATGTGCAACTTACTTGAGAATTAATGTCAAATTCCATCATTACAAAACTGCTATTATCCTTTTTGAAGTATGAGGTAGTTTTTTTTAAAAGTGGTGTTCAGTTCATTTACTCAGTTTGGACTTTAGCCAGGCAACAACTTAAAGTCTCTATTTTATCTCTTTTTCAAATGATCAATTAATCAGTTTTCATACATAACTTTTGCATGACCATCTTAGCCATATAAGGGTTTACACAGCTCTTTAACAACACAGCTAGAATTGAAAAAGGTGGTTACTGTTGTCATGTGTTTTGGGTTAGTATAAGAAAAAGACTGTTCAAATTCAGGCCTCTTGTTCTAAGTTGAGGGCTCTTTGAAGATTTATTGTTTAAACATTTTAAAATCCACAAAACAGATAATTAACATGAAGTTTTCTCAACAATACTGAAAAAAGATGCAGAATATGCATGTACTGTTTTACAGGAAGTGTAGCCTACATCAACTTAACTCATCACAAACAATACAACCATATATAAAAATGATCCAAGAGATTTTAAAACCAGTAAACTAAAAATAAAAAAAATAAACTTGACTGATTTCATACCAGCAAAGAAACGATTTTGGAATTAGCATGTGCCCCTCTGATCATTGAGAAGTTCTAGGTTTATCAGACTCTTTGGCCTCTGGTTTTACATATTATCACCAACATAGAGTACCTCTTAAAATCAACCACACTAATCTGAAGTTTGGCTTGGCCCCTGCAGGCTTAATTTCAACCCTCTTGTGGGCTCGGAGTAACTTTCATCTTCACTTCTACAACCTGATGCGATTCAGAGCAGGCTAAGTCTTACTGATCGGCAGCTATGTCTATGAAAGGTCTGACCTAGTCTTTCTGAATGTCTCATTGTAATCTGGGATTACACAGTATGTAATCCATATCTGCATGGCTGTCTCAGAAGAAATGACCTTCTCCAAATTAGTCTACCCATCTAATGTAAAGTGCAAGTGAAGGTTACACAGCACATTATGCAGGGTGACAATCTGTACAAACCACAGATAATAAGGTCAGTCTTATGGTATCACACCTTTCAGTTCAACTCAGGGACACTGTCGGATCTTTTTTATGCTGTATGTTCATTTCTTCATCTTGAGGTCGGCTTCTATGGCACAACGGCGCCCTCTGGTGCCGCCATCCTACAATAAATGAAAGGTAAAAACAAAACTATTAGACCACATCCAGTTTGTGACCAGGCCATCACCAGTGTTTAATTTGACAAACAAGTTGTGCTTTAAGATATTAGATGTTTATCAGAGTTCAGTTCTGTATGAATGAGATTTTCATTGTTTTGATGCATACAACAACAAAAGTTTTTTTGTTTTCCTCAGGAAAAAAAGACAGGAAGGATGAGTATAGTACTTACAAAAAGAGAAAGGAGAAAGGCAGGAGAGGACATGGAGACACTGTCCTGTAAGAGGAAATTGATATATATCAGAGCAGCCACTCAAAATTGCAATGAATCTCAAAAAAATACTGCAAAAACAGAGACGAGACAGTGTATTATTATCAAAGACAGACTGAAATGAGCTTTGAAACTTCTCAGGGAACACATTTTCTAGATAAATTAGCATATCAGAAAGGCTTCTTCCTCGCTGCACTGCAATCACACTGCTTATCAACTTTAGATATTTATCTACGCAGCATGACAGCTAGTTTTTCAACATTTAAAATTTAATATTCATCAAAATATTTAGGCTATTGCCGTTACCTTACTTGGTGTTTAGATAAGAAAGAAAGAAATGTGAAAAAAACAAAAGGCTGGCTGACTGGAAAATCATTTTACCAGTGTTTTGGCACTAGATTTACAGAGAGTGAAAAAACACTGAATTTTCAGTCAGCATTACTTTAATTAGTCAAACATCTATTTTAAATTGTCGAAAGAGAATGAGAATTTTAATTATCGAAAGGAAGCTGTGAAGTAAGTGTTTCCTGTACAAACCTGCAACATCAACAGAAGTGGTTTGTAATACCATTCAAAAAATGACTTTCATTGAAAAAAATAGAATTGTGATTCAACAATGCAAATTATCTGAAAGGTTCTTTAAAATACTGTAAAATAAAAAACGAATAGAAAAGAATGGTGTTCTTGAGATAGAATATCAACATTAAAACTTACTGAAACCTTGATAAACAGTTGTCAGAAATTATCTCTATATCTAAGTTATACCTACTACTACTATTATTATTATTATTATTATTATTATTATTATTATTATTCACCATTTTCCAAAGCGTAACATATTCAAAACTTGAATTTACAGCATTCCAATCATATTTGTACCTGCCATCTGACATTTAGATACCATTATAAACTGAGCTTTGGAAAGTCAGATAAACAGTAAACAAAAACTGACATTTTGTAAAGGATACCTTAGAATTTCATTGCCAAAAAAAGGGTACTTCTGGCAAAGATTTTCACTGTGATGTATTTCTCTTACATCAGTGTTTCAAGTCTCTAAAAGTTCATTTTGACAAGAAACAAAACCAATGTGTTCTTTAAAGAACTAATGTCTTACTTTGGAAAATGGCAGGCCTATCTACTTTATCATCACTTTCTTCTACCTTTAAGTCAGCCTGTTGTCTCACCCTTGTCTCTTCTTCTGTACTCTGTGCTTTTGTCAAAATTCTAGTGAAGCACCTTGTCAGTAGAGTCCTGTTTGCGTGTGCTCTCACGGCCCCTCAGGCTCTTGGCGCTGATACCAGACTCTGATGTCTCCATGATGAGCTGTGTGGCTAGAAATTGCTGGATCTGCTCCAGGACGTCCCGCTGCATCTCAAGAGCCATGTGATACACATCATGGTCTAGGCTGTTGTACATGACCGCATTCTGAAACATCAGCATGATGTCCCTTTGGAACTCAGCAGTGGTCCGTATCAAACCATTCTCAATGTTCTTCTTTATGGTGGCAAGGTCCATGGGCCTGTAGAGGTGAGGAGCAAAGAGTGAGGAAAAGAGAGCAGTCAAGTCTGCAATTAGATGAAGGCTCTCGGTTTGCAGTGGTTATTTGTCGTGTTACTGGTATGGAGTGAAAATCTTTAGAAAAAAAACATGACAAATAATCACTGTAAATCCTATTAGTGTAATGAAAATAGGCATAAAATATGACAACAGCAAACATCTTATTCTTACCTGTGCACAATGCTGTGGTACCCTGGTGCAATTTCTTCTGTTACTGGCTGCAGGAAGACATTTGCATACCTACAACAGGTTCACATAGATTACACACATTTTCAGTAATAAAAAAATAAATAAATGCAAAAATAGAAATATATTAGAAGCTAAGCATCAGTGATTAGAGACACTGTTTGAGCCAAGGAAGCATATTCTGACCTGTGATTGGCTGCTGCACGCCACACTAGCATAATGGCTTTCTTCCAGATCTTGTGAGCCTGTAGAGCTTCGAGGTCCTCACTGCACACAGAACTGCACAATAATGATATGTAAGAAGAGAAGAGGAAGGAAGGGAGTATTATCAGGCAACTCCTGATCTGCATTATGGCACAATGAGAAATTCATGATCCAAGCTGAAAGAATAAAAAACAAGCTGTTTAAAAAACATCATAAGCACTTTATAATGCACCACTTCACCACCCTCCTTCATAATCGACAGTTTCTTTCCCTGCTTCATGTGTCTGAATGTGTTTTACTCACAACTGCGATGAAGCAGGACTACTGGGGATAGAGTCTGCAGTTGTGTGAAGCTGCAGAGACGAGGAAGCCGTGTGGAGGCTGTATCCATCCTCGCTCTCGCTGGCTGCAGGTTCTAGCTCCATCTCCCCATCCGGCTCTGACAAGAATCCTTCAACCCCATCACCCTCCTCATCATTGACTTCACTGTGCGCTTGAGTACCTGAGCCATTTTGTCTTCGACCATGACTTAATCCATCCTCTACCTTTATTTCCTGCAAAGATGGGAAAAGATGCAGAGAGATTCAAACAGAGCTCACAGTGTAGTAAAACTGTGGAGCTACGCACTTTACATTTCAGTGCAGCATTTACAAGCAGCATGGTCGCTCTGTCCTCGTTGGGTGCTATACCTTGGGACGCCTTTCTGTCAGTGGGCTATCTTCTAATACTGAGTCTGCCGAGATAATAAAGATGAATAATAAAAGGAAATGGTTATGCAAAATGCATAGGTGCATGCAAACTGCATATTATGAAGCAAGAAAATGCTTATATTTATTCATGGGTGTGCATACCTCCATGGGGTTTACCAGGTCTTTGCCGCGCCCACTTCACACTCTCACATTTTATGGTGGCACCCAGTAAAATTTGGCCTCTTTGGTCCACTTTTTCTCCAGTCTCTCTCATTGCCTCAGGCTGTGGAGGTGCTCCAGTGTGGCAATGCTCCAAACTGTTCAAGTTGCATGAGGATGTGGAGGTGGGAGGAAGGCTCCGCAGTTCCATGGGGAATGCTGTGAGACAGTTTTCTTGACTGTTATACAGAGAAGAGAGTGAAGCTGAAGTTCCACCCTGGACTTCTAACCCTTCTGTCTTCTCCTGCAGGCTAATGTGAAGAGCGGGAGTCTGTAAGGACTGTGGGACACCTGTGGGCACTCCAGGGTGAGACTCGTTGGGCTGGAAAGCCCCAGTCTCCCAGGCAGCAGACAAAGCATGGCCGTTCTCCTCACACAGCGACAGAGCAGCTTCAACTGCTGCTGCATCCAAAGCCTCTGCAGTCTCATCTGCCTGTAATAGAAGAGATATGATTATACTAAAGAATAACCTCTTTTTTTATATAGTTCATTAGGTCCCTAAATCTAAATCTAAAAAACCTAAACTGAAAGAAAAAAAAACTTCACATTATTTAAAATCTCAAGCAGGCATTATAATTCATTGAGTGCTGCGAAAGTAGAAAGAATTTGACTAATTTCTGCACCTTGTCCTCAATGATGGCAATAATGTCCCCAACCGTCTTCAGGTCCAGCTCATCTCCCATGTAGGACACAGTCACATCCTCCTCACTGAGCTCTGATACCTTATCCTCTGCAGCAACAGACTGGCATCCTGGAGGCACAGACGCCACCATCACATCCAACTCTGCAAACAGACAACTGATTTATCACCATGCTTCTTAGCCTTCCACTTTTAGTTAAATGCTCACCTTCCATTGAAAATTTTAAGACAAATCTTAAAACATACTTGTTTTCAATGGCCTTTGATTGTTTGTAATGGTTTTAATTCTTTATTATATATTTTTAGTATTCCAGGATTTTTAATGCTTTTTTTTGTGGGGGGGG
>JAPZDY010000006.1:10665253-10696199 GCA_029783645.1 Ctenochaetus hawaiiensis | reverse complement strand
TATTCTGTTAATATTTGTGTTTTGCAATATTTCTGTGCGCTATTGTTTTACTCTGTGCAGCACTTTGGTCAACTGCAGTTGTTTTTAAATGTGCTATATAAATAAATTTGATTTGATTTGATTTGATATTCAATATTGAATTTTGGACAAGGATCAGTAGCAGTTGGTATAAGCACTAATTTCCATCGTGAGGCATACTTAACTTAAGATTTATCATTAGCTTGTGTTTAAACCTTGAACACAATAATTCTGAACTCTTAATTACTTCAACCTTTGTGATGCTTTACCTGTTGTTTTAACCTTTAACAGTCATAGCTGTGACACTGTCTGAAATTCTCTTGCTATAAAGCAGATGATATTAAGAATGTGAAGGTTAAGCCTTCAGATTGAGCAATAAACAGTTTGGATGCAGGTCAAAGTGGACAGACCTGTGCTTGCTGAGGCAGTGGAGTCGACAGGAGCAGGAGTGGCAGCAGAGAGAGGAGCGCTGGAGGCAGGGTCTGCACTGACCATGAAACCTAATGGGGCAGAAAACTGGGAGGGACTCGCCTCCAGGAGACGAGACAACATCGGGGCACCTGCCATGCAAGCATTTGTACACATTAAAACATGAGGTGCAGAGTGCACATAATGCAAGGGTGAACATATGAGCAGACATATTAGACAATAATAGCACTTTTGTTTAGAAAGCATACATATATTTAGGAATCAAAAGTTAAAATAAAGAAACACAAAACATTCCAGCTAATACAGATATAGCTCTCTAAAGAGAGGGGCCAAATATTTAATGTTATGCAATCAAATATTTTGTTTTTACTTTTAGATGAAATTTCCATTGATCTATGTCAAGAAAAAATATCTGTATACATTGTAATTCAGCGTTGTAAACAAGTAAAACTTAAAACACTTAAAATGGTTGAATACATCTGATCAGGCATGAACACTGTGTCTGTACCTGCTGCATGAGAGACAGGTTGCCCAGGTGGAGCGAGCTGCAAGTCATGTGCTCCTGTTGTACCAGCGGACATGTCACCCTCCCCAATCTGGGATAAAAATGCATACAAGCATGTCAAACAGTTTATATGTCCTATGTCTAAATTCTTGTACCTGAAGTGCATGTCAAGTATCATTATTTGTTTTCCAGCCTCTTGTAAAAAATCTGAACTGCCAATTCACATGTAATAGTAAATTATGTTAAAGGATGTTCAGTATGTTAAATGCACAATACATCATTTTATAACTACTACAAACGTGAATAACAATTGACTGGAATTCTTGAGTGTTAGTCCAAACATATTTATTATTCAAAATTTTAGTCTAAAACCTACAGGTAGGATACAAGGCTCTAGTAAAGGATAATGTATTCTGACTTGTTGGGCCTTCACAAGGGCACAGTGAGCTTTATCTGATGAAAATGAAAAAAAAAAACATGTGACAAACAGGAGGTAACTGTCCAGTAACCATTTGTGAAGAATCTTGGTAACAGACTGACTGAGTGGCAACTCATGGCTGCAATGGGAACCCAGATGTACAGGAACCATTGATGATATATGACAAAAGCTTTGGGACAAAAAAAGTACATGGAAAGAAACTAAAAGTGTGAAGAAAAAAATCAGCAATAAAAAAAATCTATTAAATGATACAAATTTCAACACAAACCATCACAAATACAGCCTAAAATTTATAAAATACACAAGAATAAGACCAATATAACATTGACTTTGAACACCAAATTTGATCAATTTTTCTTTTAGTCCTAGTGGATGATCATTCTTAATTTGAGGAAAGTCCTCCAAGATGTTCTTGAGATATTTCATGTATAGTAATAGGACAGACGGACAGATGAACAACCCAGAAATATAGTGCCTCTGGCCACAGATGTCACTGGCGCGGAGGCATAACAACAAACCACAGCTGCCAAAACCACAAAATAGATTAGACAACAAAAAAAGATTTAATAGTTTCTAAACACACTGTAACCTTCCAAGAGATGAGGTGGAGATGACATGCCCTGCAGACGGGAACAAGTTAATAATACTGGCATAATACAGTAAGTCTCCTCCACATACCAGTCTGGCATTTGTGGCCAAGATGCTGCCTTTCTTCAGCAGCTCTGACAGGAGTGGTGATGGTGGTGGTGTGGCTTTTTTGCACAGGAGCTTCTTTTGTGTTGAGTCATCCAGAAGTGACCCATGGTTCAAGTCATCATTAGCAGGTCCAGGGGACTCAGGAATTGTCAATAATTTTACAGACCCTGAAGCCTAGAGACAAAGAGATGGGAATATAAATTCACATTGCCATAACAAAGTTTTCAGTGATCAACCTGTAATCAACTCTCTTTAGTGTCTGGAATTGTCAGGAATACTAGACCCTTTTTCTAAAAGACAATTAATAAGATCATATTATATTTATATTTTAGTAACTCACTCATATAACATCATGCTTTAACAAAATCAAAACTTAACAAATGTACCACACACTCAATGTCTCTCTTGTTAATTCTTAGTACCTGTTAATACCAGTCATGCATTATGAGTTCAACTTCTCAATATTTTACAGAAGCACTTTGAAAAATTGTTTGTCCTACAGCATCCAAAACTGATTGGCCAATTCAAGGAAAGTGAGAAATGCTTCAACTTCATGAAAAGTTGAACATGTTTACTTTCAACTAAAAGCACTTGATACAGCTAAATAGGCGGTCAGCCTAACACTAAATTTCCTAATATTTGTCTTATTGTCCACTGCTTTACCCTTTCAGCTTCAAAATAGCTGAACTGGTATTTCTGGGCTCAACAGACTGCTTTCTTCGCTTTCTCTCCTCTCTGCTGCCAGTGCTGTCAGAGTGATTGACCGGTGACGGCAGCAAAGGTGATTTGTTTTCGACCCGGTCCACAGAGCGACAGGCCCACTGGGATTTCTCCCACTGCTCCAATGGCCAGTCTGACTATGTGCCTAGAAACTGAGGATTTTTTGGGGGAAAAATTAAACCTTAAGTGCCCCCTTTGTTAATCTGTCACTGTGGCTGGTAGGTTGTTCAAATTCACTTGCCAATCACAAAGTCACTTAACAGGAGGAGGATGCTATTCCTGTAAACCTGACTACTGCACACCCAGCTGCAGATAAAAATCATTGTTTTAGGTTTAAGTACCAAAGTTTTGTTCACATCATGTTATTCATGTGTGCTGAGTTCATTCCTTATTCTCTGACTAGTTTAATCCTTGTAAGCTACAGGCAACCAACAACAACACAACAAAAAAACAAAATATATAACGACAAAATATATAACAAAGATAGGGACATTTTTAAATCTTAATGTGGAAATGTTACATATTTTGCTTTTAACAGGCATTTCACTAACAGAAAATACTAGAAACAACTTTCTTGTTCCAAAAGGTGGTATGCAGGGTAGACTTTGAATAGTTTTGAACCTCCAGTGACTTACATTCTTTGTCGGTGTAAGATCTAGTGTCACGCACTCGAGTGGGTCACCTGGTGAGAACTCCTGGCTTGGGGAGCTGCAGCCTGAGGGTGAATGCATGGTGATGCCGGGCACTCGCTTAGGTGTGATCTTTGCCACCTGTCTGGCTGGAAGGGGAAGGGCCAGCACAGAGAAAATCTTAAATGTTATTTTTTAAGCTCACAGAGAGTGTTCAGCTCCAGTGAAAAATAAAAAATTCATAAGGTATCTCTCCTGTGCATTTTTTATCAACTACAGTGCAAAAGCAAGAGAAGCTTATCTATACAGTATTTTCAATCAATCTGTCTTCTCTAAAAACTGTTAAACTTCCAGCTGAGGTTGAATAATAGATAGTGTCTCCAGCAAAAGGGCTGAGAGATTGTAGATGGAACAGCTGAAGATGTTTCAACAAATCATTTCACTTAATCTTGATTATTTTTTTTTCCAAAAGTACACATACTATTGTGAAGCTTTAATGAAATTACTAGAACACAATTCTAATACACAGTTCAAACATTTATATATATATATATGTTTTGCCACCAAATACACCTTAAAACTGAAGAAGATACCCTGATAAGCAGCTTCTGTGTTTTTTCTTTTCAGCTCTGCTTCCTCCTCTTCCAGTTTCTTCTTCCTGACAAACACAAGATCATTCATGGGTGATTCTTGTGTCTAAGTTGTACAACCAGGAAATAAAGCCCTTGTCATTGTGTTTTATCTGCAGACTAAGCAGCCATTTGTCAATACTTCATAAAAACCTTTATTTTTGTAGTATATATGGGTTACTTTGACATGTCTGATTTGACACATTATGACAAAAAAACTGATTTGATTATTTTCTGATATGAATTAATTTAACTTAGGAATTTTCTTTCTACAAGCCAAAGTACATTTACACAGTTTTTGTTGTATTAAACTATAAAAAATGAACATATTAAGAGTCAGAACTGCTCTTTGTATTGGTTGTTGTTTTTCAGGTGAACAGTTGGGTCACAGCCATGAAAGATTAAATTATTCATCTTTGTTCACTACTTTTAGTTGCTTTTACTTTTAGATGTGCAAATATATAGGCTATAATTGAAATTCTTTTTAATAAGAGGCAGGTAATTACTGGTTATTGTCTGCTAAAATCCTTTTCATGCATCTCGAGATGAGACACAATTTTTTTTTCACTTCTTACTGCAGAATTTCTTCCCATATCTCCTCCAGCTTGGAATCTAGATGTCCTGCTTGAATTAACTCAGCTTCTCTCTTCAGCTTCCTATGAAAACAAAAACACAACCACTCTCATCAATGCAGTTTATGATGTAACTGCTTCATTTTGTTCATGCTCTTAAAAGCCACATACCTGTGCTTCTCCTGAGTTTCTTTGATCAACTTTTTTAGTTCATCAATCCTGTCAGCTGTCAGCCTCCGAACTATCACATCCTCCACTGTCTCCACCACCTCACCTTTCTCACCGCGTTTGCGCCTAAAGGCAACAAATGCTGTATTAGTTTTAAGACATTGTTGTTTGGCATACACTGTCAAAGCATGTGTCAAACTGTTAAAAAAGCTATGTCATCTATTTTAACTTGCAAGTCTACAAAAGCAAACTCAAAAGTACAATCACTTATGTACTCACTTTGGGGCCTCTGTTGTTTCCAGGAGCTCAGAGTACTTAGATGCACAGTGCTGTGAGGAGTCAAAGGAGATTTGTGACAGGACAAAAAATAGAGTGGCAAATCTGCTGCATTGATCATGAACTTGATGTTCGTGTTCTGTAGTAGAGTGAGCTTGGATTTTATCATACCTTTTGAGAGAACCAGTCAGGAGGTCGTCCAGATTCTGCAAATGGTTTGATGGCACGACTGACAGATACCCTGTTGAGATTAAGATGCTCAGCCTGCTATTTCTGTCCTGGTTTATTATAGTCTTGAAGAAATGTCTCCAGTCTAATTTCTTTTTTTTTTCTTTTACATTTGTTTTAATTATTATTGGATTATGTTGTATTGTATTGTATTATGTATAATACAGATGCACATTAATGTTAAATAATAATGTAAAATTAAAGCTAATAAGGGCAACATAACATAACATAGCAACAACAGCCATGTTGAGTGTTTTTCATCTTAGGTGCTAATCTTAAGTAAAGGATGGATGTGTAAAACATTATGCACTGCCATATAGCATATCATGTGAATAATTGGCACCAGCTTTAGATTTAAGTGGGAAGACACATCAGGATCACAGTACCAGTTCTGGTCTCCACTCTTCATGACAGATGTGGCCAAACACAGCTTCTCCCTCACTGACCATGGCTCTGTTGGTCCAATGACAAGCAGCTTGTGTTCTGCATATGTGGGGAGGGAACAGAAAACATGACACATGGTTGTAGTTATATGTGCACACAATCAAACAATGCCTATGTCATGCATGTTAAACTGAATGTCTGCATTCGCTCTCAGGCCTCGTACATTCAAAATTGTTCATCTCCAGAGCTTGGCTTACATTTTTTTTGCCATCTAAAGCTGCCCACCATGCCAGCAGT
The DNA here is from genome assembly GCA_029783645.1 of Ctenochaetus hawaiiensis. Taxonomy (NCBI): domain Eukaryota; kingdom Metazoa; phylum Chordata; class Actinopteri; order Acanthuriformes; family Acanthuridae; genus Ctenochaetus; species Ctenochaetus hawaiiensis. Next base: position 10,690,209 of record JAPZDY010000006.1, on the reverse strand, counting down.
TCACTGTAACACAATCACTGCTTGAAATCAGCACACAAAGGCACGCCGCCTATACAGTTGATAGTAAAGAGGAGCCACCACTAGTGCAATAGGAGCTGTCAACTCGTGATAACAGCCATTAATCCTTGCAGGCAACCCTGCGGGGAGCGGAGGCTGCCTTGCTGGAAGTTAGTAGTGATAACACATCAACACAACGACACACGTATCGCTAACGGATAGCATGTCATGGCATTTGCTTTGTACCAACGTTACTTACTTCCAACCCCGTTTGCCATCTTCCTGTCATCCCGACATCCCATACATCTTGGTAGATAAAAACCCAGCAATTATTAACACTGACGAGATCCGAAAACGATACACATGAATGACGGACGTTAACATAAATGAACGTTAAGCTAAAGATGTTGAGGCTTTCGGGATATATCTTTCTTGCTAGCTCGCCGAATCACCGTTTTCCGTTGAAGTCTCGTGTGTCTCAGCTATGAGTAACCTAACTTAAAGAATAACGTTAACTAGCTTGCTCAAATGCTAACCTAAGCATGTCTTTATCTATAGAGACTCCCTAAAACGCTTTGGTTTCGCGTTAACATCAACAGACCCAATGATATTTAGAAACAACCAGACGGGAAAATTTAGCCTACTGTAGTCACTAACGTTATTTATAATTTTAGCTAGCAGCAAACTGTTCGTACACGCCCACCACAGCAGCCCAGAGATGGTACAACCCTGGATGCTTTTCAATATTCCTAACTTTACTGTCAGCTAACTCGCTTGTTTTTGAGTTTTGTGTATATGCCCCTTTTTATTTAGTTGTAGAACAACAACGGTGACAGAAATAATGATAAATTAACACATATTTTAAAACAAAAGACCCATTTTTTCTAACATAGAGGCTAAAATGTAGGGAAGGTTTTTAATGCTACTTTTGTAGTTTGTTTAAAATTGAGTGAAAAACTTTAACATTAACTACATTAACTAACAGAAAACTCTATACTGGTTTGAAAGACATTTAAGCTGTTCGTGTTAACTAGTATTATTACTCTGGGAATATTGTACAAGTTTATAAACTCACTATTAATATGTAGCCACATTAATATGGAAGATTGACAGTGGCAAACAAGTTAAAGAAATAAATTGATATAGACATTCTTAAGGCCTATGCGTGTCTTTTTTATGCTGTGTCTAAGGTCTAACTGAATTTAAAATGTCAAAAGGGCATTTCTTTTGCTTTTTGTTAATAATGTTTCATTTTTTTAAGTTTTGAAATGACTTAAAAAGAAATTCGACACAAGACAGAATGCAAAAAATATTTCCATTAAGCAACTTTCGATGATCTGACTCAGTGAAATGTTAATTGTGTTTTTCATATAATATCAGTGAGTCTGTTAGCTTGGGCTACACATTGAGAAGAAGGACTAGAAAAACTGGTTTGTGACCAATATGATCAGGCAAAATAAACAGTCAGGACATTTAGAAGAACTGGTGTCTAACTGTCATAGAGGTGACTGTTCTCTACTATTTTTCTCTATTATTCTGTAATAACATAGTACAGCTTTATCTACAAATTGTGGCAAGTTGCAGCCAACAATCTACACAAAAGGAACCCTTTAGCTTTCTTTCCTCTTAAAATATTATTTATTATATATTTTAGTCACATCAGCTTCAGTCAGAGTGACTTGCAAATAAAAAGAAAAAGCTAATATAAAAACATGTTTGAACAGTCTTTTGCAAAGTAGACAGGAAAGCATTAATCAGTTCATGTATCTTTGTGCACCTACATGTTTTCTGTGATCTAATAAAACAATAAACTCTGTGTGTTTCGTTAACTGAGATTGTAGGGATATTAAGTTGTATTAAATATGACAACTAATAAAGCCACTTAAATCTAAAAAGAGGAAATGTAGCAGCCCCTTTTCACCTACAGATTGCCAGATTGTCTAGTTTTTATTCACCATAATTTTTTTCTGCCTGCCTGCTTTTCTCTGCCTCACTCCTCTTGATTCACCCTAAAATTTTTAATTTTTGCCTTACTTTTTTGGACAAGTTGGTTTCCAACTGCTTTCTTAAACTTCACCCTTGCTTGTCTTTTGATTTAGTAAATGTGAACTTTTTAAAATATATTTGATTAAAGTTGCGTTGTGTTTTTGGTCCAAGTATGTACATTTTTTTAGTCATTAAGCTTAAACAGATGAACAATGTGAGACATGTTTGCTTGGCTGGATGGATGATTAGAGTTTATACCTATGAAGCACGGGCAACATTAAATTCTTAATTATGCATCAGAACACAGGACAAAATATATTTTTTGGCCCTTGGTGAAATATGATGGTTTGGTGAGGTGTCACTTCTTTCTACTTAAATGGTTTCACATCATACACAGAGAGAGAGACCAATTACAACAGAAAAACAAATGTTAATGAGGCACTTGACATTTAACTCCATAACACTGCCACTTTGCCCCCTGCAGCTCTGTGAAATAACTGTCAGCTCTACAGGAGAGACTGGCAGCTGTGTGGAGGAAAGCTACAGCCTGAGACAAATTAATAATTCTGTTGATTGAGAAAACTCACACCTTGACTAATCACTTACCCTAATAACTAACTTTTGTACGTTTTAAGTTATCTCATATTCAAAGTAGTAGAGAACTGAGCTCTTAATGTATTTGTTGTTAGCTTAATAAGACCCTATTGAAACACACTGATGACTTCTGAAAGACTGAAAAGACTTTTTAGTGCTTTAACATTAAATTTGTTATAAATACTGATTATTCATTTTGAGTGTTTCTGTCATAAAACAACCCAAAGTGCTTAAAACAAATAAGCCTGCAAAATTTATTGTAGTTGTAAAGATTGATATTTGCTAATGAATTAATTACAAGTAGGAAAATTAATTAAAGTTATGAAAAACAACCTTGCCTATTCTCCTGAGAGCGACCTCATTACAGTCTAATATCTTTTTATATTGCTGTCAGATGTTATAAGTTTTGTTTTAATGTTTAAATGCACAAATAGTTGTTAAAATTTGTCATTTAAATCTAATTCCTATTTAGGCTCTATGTTTATTGCTCCACTTAGATAAACAAGCTTCTGTCTTATCTCAAGTAAACAAGTGATGGAGGCTCAAGAGATGAAGGTCACACCACATGTTGCCTTTAACTGTTGCACAGAGCTCATACAGGGGGCAGAACCACAGCTTATTATATGAAGGAGGGAACCTATTGGAGCCTTCCCCCTCATCTTTGCCATTAATCTCACATCATTTGTTACTTTAAGTTGGTGCAGTGAACCCTGTGGAAGACAAGTGGACTTTCATTCCAGGAGCCCAGCGTTTGCTGTTGGTGTTGGGGTAAGTGATATTATTTCTTTTGACAAAATTAATTCTGTTTTAGCTCATTTTTACAGATTCATGGAAGCAACCCACATCAAACCATGTATCTCTATACATCTCTGTATGTGTGCTGAGTATAAATTATACATGAAAAAAACTATTTAAGAGAATTGAAAAATAAATTTCAAATTTCACATATTGACAATAGCTTTTCTTTTCCTTTGCTTTTCATTTACTGCGCTCTAAAAGGTTTAACAAGATAACATTTTTGCATCAGTCAATGCAGCTGATAAACGTAACAGCAGCTGTAGAAATGGTTGGGAGATTAATAGACTTAAATCTCTACATCTGTGGTTTCTGAAAACTGTATCCTGAAAGAACAACAAGTTAATGTAAATTTTAGGTGTATTTTACCCTCTCAGCCATCGGATGCCCTCCCCTGGGGAAGCTGCTCTGCCTCCCCTGCCCTTCCCCTTTGAGACCCTCCCTGTGCCACTTACAGCTGAGACCCAAGGAGCAGAATTAATGAGCAAATTGAAACAGACTCTAACCATGACATCAATACCTTTAATAAATTTCCATGCACTGCTGTTTGTGTGCTTTAGAGGTGTAGCCACATTTAATTTTTTTTGTTCTATTTCAGTGATGCATTGTGTTATTTCTTGTCTGACAAGTCAACATTTGATGTTCTGCTGCAGGCTCGCTGACCTTAGCTTGGAAAGGCGCAGGATGTCCAACAACATGGCCAAGATTGCAGATGCTCGCAAGACGGTAGAACAACTGAAACTAGAGGTGAACATAGAGCGGATGATGGTGAGTCAACCCATAATAGAACCACAAAGCAAACAATAATTTAAATGTTTGGAATCACTTTAGATTGTGAGTATGCCAACATGTCCTGTGTTTTATTATGGAGTAATAAATAAATGAAAAATGCCCTTTCACTTTCAGTCTCAAAAGAAAATTTGTCTGCATTTATGTTTTAACTTATATCTATTTTCAAATTTATGTTCACCAAGGAGAAGTCCTTTTTTTTGGTTGTCTTAATCAGTGGTAAAGGACCAAACAGAATTGTAATTGTAACACACACTAATGCATCCTTTTTTTTTTGCACAGATATCCAAAGCAGCAGCGGATCTGATGGCCTACTGTGAAACTCATGCCAAAGAGGATCCTCTAGTAACACCAGTGCCTTCTTCTGAGAACCCATTTCGGGACAAAAAATTATTCTGTGTGATATTATAAGTATGTACAAGACAAAGGTCATTAATACTCATTGCTATTTTAATGTCTGAATTCAATGACAAATGTGATAAGAAAACCTTTTTTTATTATTTTAATGTTTTTGTAATAAAAGTAGGTCTCTGGTAACTTATCTATGGAATGATCATCATTTGAACATGATAATGATGGCAATAAAGATTTGTTGAAATGGGTGCAAAGTTCATTTAAGGCCTGCACAGCTGTCTCTCCTTGTGAACAAAGTTTGTATCAGAGTTTATACATTAACTAATTTTTATTGTTAAGAAATAGGTCTTACTTATGTGTCTTTTGTGCCTCTGAGTTTTAAAACAGCTATAACAAATATTTGTTTTCCTATTTGGCCTTATTGTATTTGATGGACTGATTTCATGATATGAAAAGACAAAATAAGTTATAGATTATAGTATTATATTTGATCTACCTTATGATTTCACAGCATGAAGAAAATACAAGCCAAGAACATGTAAAAAAATTTTTTTGTAGTTTATTTATACCTGAATAAACAACACAATTTATAGTCAGGTATTGTTTTGTGCCTCAGAGTCACAGCTGTTTCCTAGGAGGATGTCCCTTGGCCACAGCAGCGAATGCAAAAGGGTGGGGCTTGGTGATGTCAATACAGGTTAGAGGTGCAGACAACAGGTGTGCACAGTTTACACAGACCAGAGTGCTCTTACTCTGACAGCAGCCAGCAGTCATAGATTTCCCAACAGCCTCTCAGCCTTTGGGAATTAGCAGCAGAGAATAAGGTATGTACATTCTATCAGCTATCTATCATAACCTGTGAGAGGAAAGGTGGTTTTTACGTGTCTGAACAGGGACTGTTCAGTTTACAGCTCGCCTACAGTATGCTTCTGTTGAGCAGAAACTATATAATGTACAGTGATATCCAGTCGGTCTGTTGGATTAAAAACTACATCTGCTCACAGGCCTGTATGTTCTTGATGATTTATGTGGAAATGTGTGAGACGGTGTAAATGTGTGAGAGGAAGAAATGTGTAGTATCATCAGGTCAGGCAGGGCTAGTCAAGAAAAACTTGTTTGACTGAACATGCAGATCTCAACACACCCGTACCTCAGGTACTAGCCCAGTATCACACCAAAGCGTGTGAAAGACTCACTGGTCACAGTGGATAACAGCAGGAAGTTACAGAGTCAACACTGAAACCATGAAGTGACCATGCTGTAAAACTAGATGAGTAATTTTTAACTCGCACCATGGCATCGCCGCATTGAAGGCACATTTGCTCAGCTTTTTATATTTTATCAGCATACTTTACTAGGTACAACCAATATTGATCAAACTGACAGACAAATAGTTTAAGTGCATTTTTAAATGCAGGTGAGCAGCAGGTTCACTTACCAAACAGCCCTGTTTGATTTGAATTTCATTTTTGCAAGCCAAATGAGAAACTCTTGTGTGGATCAGAGGGCTTATAATACCAGACTGGCCTGATCCCATAATCCTATAAAAACACAGGTTCTAGTACCAAGTAATAAATGTTTGCTTGTTGTCATTGTGTGATTGATCTTGGCTGACAGGATTTAGTGATATTAATATGACATGAAACTTACCAGTGTTTGACAAAACTGCTGTTTAGGATTAAAATGAGCTGCATCTCACCTTATTACAAGTGATGGTTTGATATGGGAATATATTGATTCTTTTTGTTTCTGCCTTTCATAAAGATTTTTAATAATTACTCTATGGTTATATTACTATATAAATTCTGTTTTAGTTTGTAATGACTTTCATTTGCCAGCATCCTATTATTATTGGTATATCATTTACAGCTGCTCTTTTTTGACCCTATCTTTTAAGTGACCTATAATTGCTTGTCATCATTATGTGACTCCAACCACAATAAAATAAATACAAGCTTGTACTTTAACCTCAAGAGAGTCACGTCACCTATCAAAGATCAAGAGAATTGACTTAAGAAATTATTTTATTAAGTGCTGAGGTGTATTTCTTCTGTTTCAGGCATAACAATGGCCAACTTTGGAGGCCATGCCATCCCTGGCTCTTTTTTTCTGCTGTTTGGCTTTTGGCTGACAGTGAAACACATTCTCCATCACTTCTGGAGGGGCAATCAACCTAAAGGAAGACTGATCAGGCCACCTTTCTTAAAGCGAATGGACTACTTTGAGGGAGGATTTGCAATCTTTGCTTCATTTGTCGGTCAGTTTTGCTCTAAGTCTATCTGCACACACCTGCAGCTCTTAAAAACCTGCTCTTGACTCATCTCATTTGGTCTGATGTTGTCCCGTCCCAGGCATTATGGTTGAACAGTTTGTGGTGGATGGACCACATGCCCACCTCTATGACAAAGAGGCCAATTCATGGGTGAAGCTGATGAACTGGCAGCACAGCACCATGTATCTGTTCTTTGGGATCTATGGAATAGTGTTGGTTGTTTGTACTGCATCCAAACTGGTACCAGTCGGCTCTGACTGCCTCACTCTCTCCATTGCTCAATTTGTTGAAGGTAAACTATGAGGAAGCTAGGTTGTACTTACACATATTTTTACGTGATATAACCACTTAACTGATGATTGTTTGAGCCATGTTTTGTGTTTGTCTCTCCCATGTCATCCAGGGTTTCTGTTCTATTACCATGTGCACAGTCGACCCCCTCTGGATGCTCACATCCACTCCCTGCTGTTAGTGGCAGTGTTCACCGGATCAGCCAGCACCATGTTGGAGGTTTTCATTAAAGACAACGTTATTTTGGAGCTGCTAAAAGGAACCATGTTCATCCTGCAGGGCTCGTGGTTCTACCAGGTAAAAATGAGAGACGACGCGTTGGTGATATTCTTGAGCTTATAAAGCTACTAACATTACTAATATATAAGCTACACTGTATTCAAAACCCATATTCAAGCAGTAAAGCTCATTGAGTCAATTTAGTTAAATGTGTATTTACTTTGCATTACTATTATTCACGCGTCAGTTTTTTCCCATTTTCCAGACAGAATATAAGTTGATTTCAGTAGTTTTAATTGATTTTTAAAGCTTTTTTTGCACCAAATTAGCTCAGTCTCTATTTCTTCAAAGAGACTAGAAAATTGCTTGAGATTTATCACCCAACCCACTGACCTCAGGCCTGTCTCTTATTCAAACACAAAGACTGTTTTTTAAACACTTACAAATTTAACAGATTATTTAGCAATTTTGGTCTTAATTTTACTCTTTGTCATTTCAGATCGGATTCGTACTTTACCCATTGAGGGGACCAGAGTGGGATCTGCAACTGCATGACAACATCATGTTTGTCACAATGTGTTTCTGCTGGCATTTAGCAATGGCCATGCTTTTAGTCACCTGCATCTCCGCTGTGGTTTGGTTGTAAGTATCAAACACTTAACTGTGAAAATGAATAGTTATGTTAGCCATAGCCATAGCCATAGTTTTATGCTGAACTGGGTTCATTTATACATTTAAAATGGACTAAAATAACTTGTAATGTACATGTTATCCATTCTCCACTTTCATGATGCTTACATGACAGTAGCAGTAAACTGGTAGACTCATTTTTAATTTATCTAATATGATTCTTTCCTACAAAACGCAAAACAGAATTTTAGTAAAACGGGTTGTTCTCATTAGTTCACTTAAGTTTTCAGAGTATGGTGGCTGAGACTCAAAAGGGAAGTTTTAACAGGAAGCAAACAATAACAAGTTAAACCGAAACTGGAATGCAGAAATACTACGTGCTTGTCTGTCTGGTGGCAATGTAGAGACAATCAGCCAAAACAAAGGATGAAAGAGTCTATACATGTTGCCTTTGTAATAAGTCTCTTGAGACATTTAGGCTGCTACTAGTCAGGACCAAAAGTCCATTAAAATTATACACAAGGCCACGAGGCAGTCTCTTGTTCATTAACGTGAAAACAAATGTAGAGAGCATAAAACACCAAAAAATACACAATAAATCAATTTATTTCCCAGATCATTTGGGGGCTTCTGGTTTAGGCTTGAAATGCTTTTATATGTTCTTGCACTGTGTATCAACACAAGATGAAGCAACTAGCTTTCTTTGAAAAGAAAATGGCAGAACTTTTGAAGTTTAATTCTAATGCCCTAACCTTCTTTTGGAAGGTTCCTGTGACGTTGTCAGAGTCAACATTGGTTTGCTGATATTTAACATTTCTTACCAAGACGTACAATATGCCTGAGGTCTGCTGAACAAATTGAATGAGTGTGTTAACTGCTATGTGGATCCTACTTAGTCAAACGTTTAAAATGAGTGCATTTCAATGCAATTTCATGGTTTACTTTGAGTTGACTTGGACAGGTCTTTTGAGGATGAGTAATTTTTCTTTTTTTCTTGTGTTTTTTTTTCCATAGCACATTGAAGCGATTTTCAGGAAAGGGACAGGATGTAGAAATTGGAATGCGAAGTACGAGCTCCAGGAAAGCTTTGCTCGAAGAGTCGGATGAAGAGTAAACGCATGGTTAAAGTTGTTTGAATTTTTTCTTGTTTTTGATTCATATCCCGTGTTGATGTGTCTAACACATCTGTCATTTTGCACAAAGTTTTTGTTTTATAAAAAATAAATAAAACACAAATCTGTTTACATAATTTGTTATTAGTTTTTTTTATATAAGACTCAGTATAGTCTACTATTAAATAAAATAAAACACTTCATACGAGAGCAAATGATGTATTACAACAAAAATGAACGAATCACGACATTAAAATAAATCACATTTAAGTCCCACTCACTTCACATTTGCTAATATTACATCAAACATTTAAAGATGTGACAAACAGTTAGACAAATCAATATGTTCAATATGAATTGACAGGTTGTTATTTGCAGTCATATTTAGATGAAGTATCAGCAGAGCTACTGGTCTTTTCATAGAACTTTTCACAACCTCAACTTTTGTGCAGACGGTCTGGATATTGTGGCCACCAGCCTGATGAGCTTTCTAACATTTTATATGTAACAGTGGAGTTTAAAATTAAGGAGATGAAATGCAGTTAAAGAATATCGACAAGTTCCAACATACTGGTGATAATGGATGCTTTCTAGAGATCAAACAGACGAAGGGGTAAACCTGAACACAAGTCTGCTGATCTTACAGAGGAATTATATTTCTGGGTTTTAATGGGTATTACCTAAATTGAAAAGAGATAAAGGCACATTACATGATAAAAGAACAATTACAATTTGGTGTGGGCTGATGAGATAGGATCACTGCTGAGGAGCGGGCGGAGGATCCGGGGCACATTTGGGTGAAGGTGCTGTTGTGACTACAACTGTAGAGACAGATTTCGGGGAGCCTGTCGCCATGTGCTGCTGGAGCTGCTGTGTTTGCACCGTCTGGATGCGAACCTGAAGACACGAGAGCAATCAAATGACATTATTACAATATGGAATGGTCATGTTTAGTAACAAAACGACACACCTGAAAACCTGAAAACTGTTCATTGGACAGGGGTTATTAAATAACTTCAAACTTTTTCATTTGCTTCATAAAAAAGTGAATCCAGAGCTCACTTGTGTGGCCTGTCCTTGCTGCTGCAGCTGTTGGAACTGTTGTGCTGTGACAAAACTGACTGGTTTGTTCCCTGCGATCAGCTTCGTGCCAGCAGGCATGGTGGTCAGGATGATGTTCCTGCCCAAACTGCTGATACTGTTTAAAAAAAAACATAGAAAAAAGAATATAAACATGTCATTCTTTCAACCCTGTAAATAAAAATAGATAACATAGCAATAACATATTTAGGAGGTTTCCACATTGATAATTCTGCCACTACAGTGTAAAACAATGAACAAACAGTAGAAATAAATAGTTGCAAGGTTAAAGCATCTGGCAAGGGAGGCCCACTGGAGGTTAAAACACTGAATTTCACTACAAAATACATTAAAATTTAGTGGAAATAAATCATACCATCTATAAAACTTATTTAACAACATTGAGTTAAATCTCACTTCTAAATTTATTTTGGTAATGTCTCGAAAAGGTTCAAAATATTCTCATAAAAAAGATAAAATGCAAAAACACATGCACGCATAATGAGACTTACTTTGTGTTCAGACTTCCTTTCACAATAGGTGTGGTTACAACACTCTTGCTCTTAAGAGGTTGGTTGAGGACAGAGAGTGGCACAGTTATTCGTGCAGGTAACTTCCCCTATAATGTTTTTATGGAAGTAGAAACAAAGACATGTTTGAGAAGAGCTTTTTAGATTAACAGCACAAAAGGGATCAACTCACATACACACATGTAAGCATATCCCTGAACTTATTTGAGTACAGATGACTTAATGTTTACTTTACAGTTACATTGATTTACTGAGTGATAGTAGACTTTGTGGTTTGATAAAATTAAATAAAACTCATGATCTCCTTTCAGAAGAATTTAAAGTATCTAAAAAGGAATTTATGCAAATCAAAGAAACACTGAAGAGGACGAAACCAGGTGTTTTGAGTCAAACCTAAGAGCTCAGATTCAGATACCTAATCTCAAAATGTGTCTGTTGTCCAACTTGCAATTTAAGTGACCACTTCTGACTGATTTCATTTTACTTTCTTCCTTTGACTGCTAATTAGCAGGAAAAAACAGATTTATGCTAAGTCATTGCTATCTGATTTTTCATGATGTGGATGGGGGACCTTAAACGTTGGGTGAACCTGCTTATCAACATCAGTCAAATGATATTATAATATGGCCTATCAGTGCAATAAAAACTTTGTACTAACACAAGGTTAACTGGAGTTCTGTAATGCAGGAGAAGTAGCACAGTGCTATAACATGAGTTCTTACATTATATTGCCAGCTTGGTCAGCTGGGTATTGAAGAGGCACATGACATATTATGTACTAACAGGAAGCAGCAAAAGGAATTAAGACAGAGTTTTACAGCCCAACAGAATATATACAATTCTGGAACATACCCTTACCGTTGGTGTAGTAACCACTGTAGCAGGGACCTGCCTCACTGTGGCTGTAGCCGTTCCAAGTGTCAGAGGTGAGCCCGAGGCTCCTGAAGCCACTGTGATCCCCTTGGCCCCTGCCACAACACTGGCAGCCATGGTCACTACATTAGCACATGTAGACGCTGTGAGTGGTTTGCTGCCAGTGGTGGTTGTCATAGTGATGGTCTGACCCTGTTTCTGTGGAATAACACCAAGGCCTGGCATTATCCTGATGGTTGCACCACTCTTGTCAGGGGAGGACACGGTGGAGAAGGTCCTAGATTTCTGGTCACCCACAGTGACAGCCAATGTGGGCATCAGACGTATGGCTGTGTCTCCTGCAGCCTTCAGCAAGGTGGAGGCAACAGGTCCTGCTTTAGTGGTCTGTACCTCCCCTGTACAGGATGTGGCACTGGAGGTAGAGGAAGGTGAAGGGTGAGGCGGCGTCACATGGAGAGTGGCTGATATGCTCTTGCTGCCTGTGGGGGCAGTGCTCAGGAAGTCAGGGGTGAGTTTGACAGTTGCAACTGGGGATTTAGCGAGAGTTGCCATCATGTCCGGGGTGATACGCAGCACCGTCTGGCCTTTAGCGTCCGTGGTGATGGAGGATGGTGGAAGACGCAGGACATCTTTACCCTGGATGCGCAGGTTTGTAGCCGTTATTGGGATTCCTGCTCCTCCTGGAGTCTTCATTCCCAACTGGCCTGTGATGGACACCTTTCAAGACAAAAAAACACACCAGAAATATTAACATGGCAAATTTTGTGACTTGTTCAAGGATATATTTTAGTCAGCTCCACAACCTGTACATTTTTTCAACTGAAATCAGAAAAAGCACTAATTTCACATGTGAAAGACTGAAGTAAACTGAAGGAAATTCAGCACTTGTGCTGCTGTACTAAATAAGTAGTCAGTTTTATGCTTTAACTGTTCATTAACATTTGGCAGTTTTTTATCAAGGAGATGAAATTTGTTTTTCTACCTTCCCACATCTTGTGGTCTGAAGGTATAACTTCCTCCACACATTTTCAATCTACATAATAACTTGCCTCCAGTCTGGTGGAGACATTTTTGCAGTTTAAGTCTATCCTACAGGTTTTCAACCTTGCTGACAAAATAGCCAGTTGAAATAAACTGGTTCACCTGTTTAATATTCGGGCTGGTGACCCCCTGCAGCACAGCAGGGGAGGCAGGGTTGTTAGCCGGGCTACCGGGTGATCCAGTTTGAGTTTTGGCTACAGCAACAGCAGAAACAGACAGGGTGGTTGGCACCTGGACTGGACTGCTGGCTGACTGACTCCTCAGAGGCACAGAAACCACTGCCTGTTGACAAACACAATAACCACAGACAGATTAAATAAAATATGCTTTCAATAATATGCAAAACAACAAATGTAGCCTTTTAGCTAGTTACCTGTGAAATGCCCTTGGCTGCCACCGATACTGGCATCCTGATCTGGTGGGGGGTCTGATGTACCAGTGTGGCCTGCTGGCTTCCTGCAGAAGAACCCAGACCAGGCTGAGCAGAAACTACCCGCACCTGAGGCAGGGAGCCCGCCGCCAGGTGACTCACTATGCGAGCCGAGTGCTGAGATGTGACCGGCTGTGAAGCTGGGGGGCCAGCCTGACTGCTGGGTAAGATGGCGCCCAGCTGGGGCAATGAGGGAGGGGACACAAGAAGAACACTGGCAGAGCAAGAAGGGACAGGCGCAGTAAATAAGTAAAGAGTCCATTAAAAAATACACATACGAAACATGTTTTTTTTTCATTAAACATTAATGAAAAACAAAAGAATCTTGTGTCATACTGACCCTGGGCTGGACTTGATTGCATCTGGGACTCCAGTCTTTGTTGGCGTGGTGGCTGTGCAGGGTAAGGGTGACTTAGGGGTTCCAGGTGTAGTAATAGTAGGTGTAGTGGGGGTTGGCGACATGGGGTTGGGGCCTACATCCTGTCCGGCCTCCAGACATCCAGGGGTTTTATTACCTCCATCTTTACTTCCAGACTTCTGAAAAATGAACAGGGAGCAAGATTCACAGTCAGCAGCTAAAATACTCTTCCTTAATACTAATAAACAACTCAAAGCAAGAAAACAATAACCTCTATCGCAGGAGCACAACTTCACATACTTTCTAAACAATAAAAAGGCTAACAAGAAAATTCAGGAGTAAAATAGAAGCAGTGGACTCACAGGCTTGGATGCAGGTTTGGGTTTCTGCTGTAATGCTTTTCTTGCTTTTGCAGCAGCAGCTTGAGCCTGGTGGATCCTCTCTGAACAGATGGAAGAAAAAACATGAATAAACTTTTTTTCATATGACAATGATCTTAGACAGAGAGGATTACAACAAAGCAGACACTCTGCTCATTTACATGAAAGACCATCATTTAGATTGTACAAGCATGAAGGAATAAAAGGCAAAATAGTCAGAAACTTTCAACACATCATAGTTTTTAAAAAGCAAAAGCAGTTCTACAGGGTATTAGGAAATTAAAATAATTATCTGATTGGATGATAGTTAAACTACACAAATGGCACCTTTCTGCCTGTTTTTACTCATAAATTACAGAATTTGAAAAGTTTGCACTTTTGCACAAACTACAAAAGTGGACAACCCTTGAATCAACACGGTCACTAACCAAACTCCTCTTGACTGCGGCTGCGGTGCAGGTAAATCCAGAGTTTGCGGCCAATGTCATACTTCACACAGGGGTCTTTCTCATAATGAAGTCTATCCAGAGCCCCACTGACAACTGTGTTCACCTAAATGGCAAATAAAGTCCTTTACTCACAGGAAATGTCACCCTATGGCATTGAATCAAAAGTCTGCATCTTTCTATGGAATGTGGCTCCTACACAAGCCAATGTAAGTTCAGAATCAGTTTAGAATCAAAGCACCCTGACAGATTAAGTAACAGAAAAAAAACACACCTGTGCACTAGTGACATCTGGGGCAAGAAATTGTGAGTCTTTTAACAGTTCGCAGATCTCTGCCCTCGTTCCTTCTCCATTTGGCAACCTGGCCGCTGCGTCCCGCACTACAGACAGAAGAAGTTTAGAAGTTAGAGTCATATAATTAGATCTCTTGCTCACACTTTCCCCTACAACAAGAACTTTAGAGTAGAAGAGAAGGTCTGACCCAGAGAGAGAATGGTGACGTAAGGTGGTCGGTCTGAGCGGAGCAGTGTGTGTTCCCGCGCTTTGTTCAGAGACATCTCCTTATCAAACACCCCTTTGACAGGCCCCACTACAGATTCGAAGCCATGCATCCTAAAGGTGAAGGCTTTATGTGGCTGGTTATATCGCTGCTGCTCCTAAAAGACAAGCAAAGACACACAATTTCCAGGCAACAGATGCAAAAATTAAAAATACTGTAAGAAAAATTCAGTTTCAGTAGCACAAACAAACCTGGATTTGAAACACTTGTCTCTCATCTCCAGTGCTGGGCCGCACCACATAGTCAGTGGAACTGTTTGGTTTGAGAGAACACACAGTCAAAAACTATAACACTGCAACTTAAATTTCATCTCTCTTCTCAATTACTGAGTAAGGAAAAAAAGCCAGGTAGTTTGTTGCAATTACTTTATGTTTGCAATTCTTTATAAATAACTGAATCTTACACTCTTGGTGCTGGAGAAGTAATCTCTAACATGTCTTCATTCTCTGTCTGTGAAAGAGAAAGAGGCCTGTTAAATTTTCTCACAAATAAAATAGTAGGAAATATAAATACAGTCAAAAAGCCCAGTTCAAATTGTAGAATCTATGCTGAAACTATGTTTGTGATATAATATTTGTTCTACCTTGACAACGAAGTCCTTGGAGTCCAGCCACAGCTGACAGAGTGCACTTAGATCCTTCTCTGTGTCCTGAGTGGGGCCTAAAATAAGTGATTGACTTTAATCTTTAAGAATATAGGCATCTAAAATATCAAGCACTATATCAGTCAGGAGTTTAATAGGTGATCCCTCTTACCAATCCACTTCCACTGCTGAGATTCCTCTGAGAATTCCACAAATGGTGAGAAGCCACTTGGGAGTGCCATCATGCCATCTGATTAACAAACAAGCAGAGGGAAAAAACACATTAATAACATGAGGTGGGATATAAAGGCACATTGTTTCATTGTGAGTTACCATTGTGACTTACTGTGACTTACCTTTAGTCTCTCCTGCAAGAAACTGCAGGGCTTGAAGAACCAAGTCAGACCAACAAGGGACGGATGAAAACCACACGTTGAGGGAACTGGCTGGAGACGACTGCCACATTTGAACTTTATCTTCCAACTGAAAGATAAAAATGTTGGCTTTTTAATATGCGCTCACAACTGTGATCGATTTTAAACTATAAGAGACTTTATTCAGGGCAAATAAATCGAAGGCAACTGGACTTAGTGATATGTCTATATGATAAGTCCAGTTGCCTTCGATATATTTGCCCTGAATAACTATGACCTGGATGAATGAGAACATTCACAGATATAAGAGACTTTAGAATAAGATCATACCATCGATGTACTACAAAGATTTTCTGCCCTTAAGATGGTTTCCAACAAATTGAAGAAACTGACAGCTATTTCCTCAATGGCAACCGGGCTGCTCTGAGACTCCTCCACAATTCTGCAACAGTGATATTTTTTACATTAAAATACAAACACACACAATTATGTTGTTATTTTTGACACCAGTGTGGCACTAGACTCACTCCTCTTTGATGTTAGGCAGTGGAGTAGAGGGTGTGTCCGGCAGGGAGTTAATGAGGTTTGCTGGTGGAGCTGATTGGGAGTCTGAAGGTCCAAGAGTTTCACAGGGATCCTCACATTCCACCTTAATTGTTCTCATTTTCTTCTTCCTTCTCTCATCTTTAATCTTCTTCTTAGGCAGCGACAGATCAAACAGAGCTGGGGGAAAACAGGAAAACAGTGTGTCATGAAATCAACAAAAACAAGACTCTAAAGATATATTGCTTTCTTTTTTCATAAATCTTTTTACTTACGCACAGTCCCCTTTCGACCAATATTTGTTCTTGAGAGTATATCTCCAAGATGGATATCAGATGTCATCAAGTCTGGATGGTCCTGAATAAATCAATCTTTAGTGATTTACAGTTAAAATTCAGATCAAATCATATGTTCACTTTTATTTTTCTTACTGGCTGTCGCTTCCTTTTCTCCCGATGGTTTTGCAGCATGGCTCTTAGGTCCTGCTCCCCTAGTTCAAATTTTTCTGTGGCGAAAAAAAAAGAGACAAGGTTTTATAGCTTTTGAATATTATATATAATATGACCAAAATTCTCTTGAACATCATCTGGATTTGCAGAAATTACTGACCAGTAGTCTTCATATCTTGAGTAGAGAGGCTGGGAAGAACTCTGAGTGAGACCGTGGGTGTTGGAGAGGAGGGCGACTGAGGTGCCGGAGTCCACAAAGATAAGTCTACAAACACACGCAAACATTAAATAAGATATGCAAAAGCACTGGTTTGGTCTTTTTTTGGATACTGTATATGCTGTTGTACTAGGGCCTGAATAAGCTTGTGGAAACTGTTTAGAGTTGAAAAGAACAGACTGACCGTCATCATCAGACGAAGCATTGCTGTCTCCACATTCCATTTTGACCTCCTTTAATATGCGGCTTAATCTTCTTCTCACCCTTGGCTCCCTCATTTCAGCATGAGTCTTGTATGGTACTTTTCTTTTTGGTGGAAAGTCCAGACCATTCTGAACTGCAAACTCCAGCAGCTCCTACAACAAAGAGGGCATATTAAGAATAACTGCAAGAGGTCATGTGCCTTGTACTTGAAAATTTTAAGACAAATACCTTTCTGGAGACGAGAATCTGCTTCAATAGTCTGTGGTAATACTGCTGAAGGGAGTACAGCTGTCGCTTTCTCTGGGACTTGGCACACAGTTGTCTGTACTTGACCACCTCAGGATTGAAGTAACCATCTGGGTCAAGATAACAATCAGAGAGTGTTTCAAAAATTCACTCAGTATGACATGATAATCGGTTGGTGGGTGAATAAGTGAATAAACAGATCACCTCTGAATAGCTTTTGTGCAAGATGAAGGGGATTTCCAAAGTTGAACTCCCTGTTGTTGAATAGGTCACTGATGGTACTATCCTGCTCTGCAGCATTGTTGTCAGGAAATTGTGGCAAAAACTGACGAAGATGCTGCCTCTGGGAATCTGTCAGAACTTCACTCCAGGTGCTTTCACTCATAACAGAGAAGAAAATTTCAGGCTGTTCAAACGAAAGTAAATGGCAAAAAATTAGAATCGTCATGTGCAATGTGTTCACCTATTCGCAAGAAAATGCAGCTCTTCATCACTGTGCGCCAGGTAACTCACGTCCTCAAGTAAATCTTCAGGGAGGCTCACTCTACAGTTCCCGAGCATGCATTCCTCTGTAATTTGTTCATTGTTTTCTTCTTTGGGATCAAGAGGATCTGTAAGCATGTGGGTGAAGGCATCCATCCTTCACCTCTCTGCCAACCTTTAATTCCTGCAGACAGAAAAACAGGCTTGAGTACAGAGTCATACTCGTTTTATTCTGCAGACTGACGACAGATCATGCGTTTGCTTGTAATCTACAAGCTTGTATTTGCGAAGGAGGCTGGTCATTTAATGCAGCTAACGAAAAAGGCAAAGTTAACTTGACCAAACATTCATGTCATAACATTGGCCACTTTGTACCCTGAGGTAACGTTATCGTTGCTTAGCTAGCTAAGCTAGCAGCTAAGTTAGCATAAGAAACAGTTAAAATGACTGTGTTGCTGTTTCATCTTTCAACGCCTGCATACTGGTTCTGCGCGGTATTCTGGCAAATATGCGTGTGACATGACAGGGTAAATTCTGCTGATTAAAACTGCTAATATTTCTTACCTGACACTACTCCTTGTTATGTATTTTGGAGATTAAGAGGGAACTGTTTTACCGATGCACCGTTTTCTTCTTCTACTGGTTCATAACAATCGCACGCCTTTCGCCTCTCACGCTTTGCTGACCTCCACAGTAAAAATGAGGTAAGTATGCCTATTCGTTCATAAAATATATTTAATATATTATATATTAATATATTAAATATTAATTGTGAACAAAACAGTTAAAACTGTACACAAACATAATACCGTGGTTTTAAAAAGCTTTTTACGTGGCTCTCCTTCACTTAGCATTGTTATTCTTATTTTGGGCCGGAGAAGAGCAGGTTTCTCACTTAACACATCAATTAAACGAGGCTAACGGTCGCTTGGTTGAAGTTAGACGTTGCAAGTGCTAACGCTAAGTATTTTGCTTGTTTTGTGTTTAGTTACTGTAGTCTTGTATACTCTTTACAGAGAGCACAGTGATGGGAAAGCATAGGAAGCTGACCCCACAGGTGAGTTAATGTTCATAATAGCCATGTAGCTTTAGCTATACATACAGGGTTAATATTAGGTCACCCTTTAAAATTAGGTAACGTTAGCTAACGTAGCTAAGCTAATTATCCGCAACCTAGTTTTTCCATGATACAGTATCTTTCTGCATTTTATTCTGAAAAATTTATATTTTTTTCTAATTTATTAGTTTATTATTTTACTCTCACAATACAATATATCTGAATTACATAAATGTATATAGCGTCCATAATGAATAAGTGTACCACAAATAAAATCTAAATTCTTCACCCGTTTAACTCTTTGTCCTTATGACATTTTATTCTTGCCTAAAATTAACTATTTAAACAGAAATGATAACCGAGGTGTTATCTGATCAGAATTACAAATCCTATGAAACAGACAAAAATTACCCCCAACTCAATAGATAAAAAATCGCAAATAATAGAAAATTAATTACAAGAAGAACTTTAACAAGCATGCAGATGTTAAATATCATACTCCCAAGACTTAAAACATTATGAGTTCAGTCTATTATTCTGCCATGAATTTCTGTGGCATTAGAGAGCTCTTGGTTAAATTGGATGTGTTTTTTATAATGTAACAACAAATGTAACAACAAAACAAGCATAACAATTATCTAGATGCCATAATCTGGGAACTTTTGAATTGCTGGCTCAGCATTGTAAGCTTGCTCCACCTCTTCATGATGTTGTAATGAACAGGAATGAACAGTCAATCCCTCTGCCTTATAACAGAGCCAGATAGAGG
This sequence comes from Ctenochaetus hawaiiensis, assembly GCA_029783645.1. NCBI lineage: Eukaryota > Metazoa > Chordata > Actinopteri > Acanthuriformes > Acanthuridae > Ctenochaetus > Ctenochaetus hawaiiensis. The sequence goes on along the minus strand of JAPZDY010000006.1, from coordinate 10,670,547 downwards.
CAGAGCACCCACAGTGCCCTTCACAGGCTTCCCTTAGCATTGTCTTGCCTGTGGTGGGCACATAGGCAGCAGGAGTTACAGAACTGAGGGACAAACATTTTCTCATTTCTCTCAAGGTTTTGTTTTAATGACTTGGGAGGATGGCAGAAGGTGCAGATGGAGAGGAAGAGATTCAGTTCCTGCGTACGGTAGGTGATGCTGCCTGCGTCCTCTTAAATAGTTTACAACTAGTGGACTTATTCAGTCACAATGGAGAATAATTAGCTTTCTGTATATTGAATTTTTGCATTAAAAAAGATAATAAACAAACATTCATTGTGTGGGGTTGCTAACTTAATGTAGACTGAGCACAGATTGACAAGCACAGGTGGCAGGTTTGGTCGGCATTGTTATCTATTTATATCCCAGTGGGACCTGATATGTCACTGTTTTGTCACAGAGAGTTAACTTCTGGTTCCAGTTAACACATATTTCAAATTATGAAAAGCAATCAGATGCAATTCATTGAAACTATTTTAACTTCTTGACACCATTATGTTTACTATATTAGCAATTATCCCAATTAAATATCTCTGTTAAAGATTAATCACATGCTAAATTTTCTGTTTTTTATTATTGTGCAATGCAAGATTAGAGGCAGCCAGACTCATCTGCTAACAAATGTCAGAAAAATTTGTTAGTCGTGAATGGGGGTGTGACCTACTGGACTCAGTTTTATCATACTTAATGTTTTAATAGGAAAATATAGGTTTATTTTCTTGTTTGAGGATCTGCAGATTAATACTGCTTTGAGATGCAGTATCACCATGTTTGATGCTTTATGTTATTTTGGATTAAACTTGGTTCGGTTATTTTTATCTTTCAGAGAGAATGAATACAGTTTAAGTCTTCTCTTGTGTGACAGCAATCATGTTTGCATCACAAATCCACAAATCAGTATTACCTAGATTAGTGCTTTATGTCACGAGGAATAACAACAAATCACATTCTACCCTCTTGAAATAAAATGGCACTTGACAAATTATAGTGCCCCAAATTTTTATTTGATAGCTGATTACTAAGGGACTCAATTCCCAAAATATAAAAATGTAATGTGTGCATAACAGAAATCCACAGGGTGTCAGATTGTACTCAGGCCTTTGTTCCACTACAACCTTAGTCTGTGGTTTTGGTATCATGTTATGACATTATAATGTTGTGCTGAGGGGGGTTTACAGTTAAGTTTCACTGTAAAGTTTTCAGGCCTTTACTTGATTGATTTTGTTGCCATGTTATAAAATATGTTCAGATATTCAGGTTAAATGGAGTTTATTTTTGCTGCATTACTCAACGCTGAGATATCAGATTTCCTGTTCAGATCTCTGTGTCAGAGCCTGCAGAAGGGCATTATGGCCTTGCACACGGTCTACTGTAACACTTTCTATTTAGACAGTCAGAGCTGATACCCAGCTATTGTAGATGTTCCACATAGTGTGACTTGAGTTTCTTTGGCCTCTGGTAACTTTAGCCCTGTAATTAGCATAAGCCAGCCACAGACTGCATTATAAGTAACACTTCATTTTATGTTGTACATTCTGAGGTGTGACTGCAGTCTTTTTGCTTACAGCAACTTTCACTTAATGTTTTAATGAGCTTAAATTCATTCAAATGTTTTTCTTTCACACATTAAATCCTGCAGCTACATACAAGAACGTTTAAAAATGTTGAATGTTTTCAGTTGTCATTGTCTAATGGCACTAAGGTAAAATATGTTAACAATGTGTCATAAAGTTATTGTCAGTCTGTTGCTGTTCACCCTGAACTCAGCTGACTTCTATATTTACTGTGTGAGGATTAGCAGGTTTAACGATTGGCCCATTTGAGCACCTGCCTACATCAGTCCATGTGGAACTTTACTAGTAGTACTGGCAGTGTCCCGTCTAGATGTTGATTTCAAAACATTTGGTCAATTTTTTTTAAGAGCTTTAAAGGCAAACCTTCAAGCATAAATTGATGTAGATTTAGATAAACACTCAGCTATTAGTCTCACATTGTTGTGACGGAGCCTGTTTTTCAGTCAGTCTGTCGGTGTATCTGCTTGTAGACTTGTAACAGAGAAACAAAACATGCAAAAACTTAATACTTCATATGCTACAGTAGTATTTTCAGTTTGTTAAATGTACCTAATATTTTGCTGGATTTTCGTTGAGGTCCCAAAACTGCTGTTGCACTGATTTTTTTAATTCAGTCCAGTGGCTGATGCAAATAAAAGGAAACCACTGACTTACATATTATGTCAGCGGTCTAGAATAGAGATTTCAGCTGTCCATGCGTTCAGAACGTGAGATTGATGAAGAGGAAGCAGACTGCATCAACTCCCCTTTGTAACAGTGCAAACAGTTGTACATGCACAGTTACAATTTCACTCAAATTCATGTTTTAGCTCTGCAGTAAAGAATCAAAAATGTGAGTTACAGTGGCAGAACTGCTTCACTGAACTGCAGCTTTAACTTAAAAACAGATTTCTCAAATTCCTATTTCTTAGTTTGGAATTTGCACACTTTCTTCATAATTGCACGTTTTTATTCTAAATTTGACAGTCTTGGTTGTGAAAATTAAACATGTTAACAGTCTGTTAATGCACTGTGGGTGAGAGTGCTCACACTACAGAATTTTAATTTTGTACATACCGTTGTAAACTAAGGCCTATGAAATTAAACGTCTCTATTTTCATTTTTTCATCATGCACCAACTAGTTTAATTACATGTTAGAGTTGTGCAAATCTTTTTGTTATAATTATTTATTTGTTTAACCAACTTAACACACAGTTGACAGCTATGTTGAGTTTTTTTCTGAAATTACATGTGCTTCCTGACATTTGCATTGAATGACCCAGAAGCGTTTACAGATAAAAACAAACAGCTGCGCATGAAGTTTAGAGCTGAGGTAACTCAAAGTGAATTTTTAAATATTCCTCTCCTCAGCATACTGACTAATTGCATTATCAAGTCAGTGTAATGTGGGCCAATTTTTTTTTTTTTTTTTTTTTTTCCCTGGCTGTCAAATCCTAAATATCTATTGCTTTCCAGAATGGGATGTGTGAACAGCAGGTGCAGCAGCCTGAAATAGAGAGCTGGGGGGAGGGAGTGGCTGGTGTAATGAAGCCAGAGAGGTGGGCAGATTAGAGCTGGACCGAGAAAGACACAGAGATATACATTAACAGAACATTAACAAGTAACAGTGAGAACAAATTGTGTAAGAAAGCAGCTGTCTTGAGGTTTCTGTTATGTATTTACTGTCTCAATTATCTATTTTTGATTTTACCTATGCAAGCAGTGTCTTCTTTCTTGATTAAGGGTCAAAAACTATAATTTATGTAATGATATAAAATCCTACATTTACTTTATTTGTGTCCCTTTGTAGTCACTAGTTTCTTGGTACGTAGATCCCTTTATGCAAACCCTCGCAAATACAGACACAATGTAGGTCAAGATCTGACTTATTGGAGAAATAAATGTCAAGTTTATTATGGTAACCCAAGCTACATAAGAGACATGATGCCATCTAAGCTTTGCAGAATTCCCTACCGAGGAACTGAACTGGACACATCAAAGTCTGTTTACAGGTCATGAAGAGTAATACAATACAGTATGTGAAGAAGTTGTTGGAAACCTTTTATGTCTCTGAGGGGAGCTGTACAACGTGTACTAGTCATTGTTTGGTGCTGAGAAATAAGACTTTTCCTGGAAATTATAAGAATCCAAAATGCTAGGTTTCTCTCAGACCATTCTGTCCTTGGATCCTTACTGCATTTGGCCCTGTCTCCATGTTTTCCTGCAAAAATGTCCCTTAAAAAACCCTCCACCTTCACTTTTGGCTTTTTATGTCCTTATAGGATGATCAAGTGGTGCTCCAGTGCACTGCATCCATTCTTAAGGAACAGATCAAGCTGTGTTTGTCGTGTGAGGGATTTGGAAATCGTCTGTGTTTCCTTGAGACCACCTCAAACGCTCAGGTAATTAAGGGACACTGTGCTTAACACCTGTTATGTATTTATTTTTATTTTTTTGAAGACTGCAGTTTCAGTATGTCACAGGGTTTACTTGTTGTTCTGTGTTTCAGAATGTCCCTCCAGACCTGGCTATCTGCTGCTTCATTTTGGAGCAGTCCCTGTCAGTGCGGGCATTACAGGAGATGCTGTCCAACTCCTCTGTGGATGAGGTGAGACACAGTTAAAGGGAAATTAGCACAGTTTGGTCAAAAACTACTTTATTAAATAATGAATAAACAAATGCAGTAAACAAATAGAAACCAAAACTGTATACAAAACTGTATTGTTCAGTCAGAAACTGTGACTCACTTTGTTTCTTTTCTGACTTGACTCCTCATTCTCTTTTACTATCCCACCTGCCAACCACAGGCTGTCGATCTGGACAAATGGGTATGTTTGCTCATTCTTCTCTGTCATTTTCCCACAAAATTTCTGTCCACTGCTAAGGCCTGAGAGTGTTTTTACATAACTACACTGCAGCTACCTTTTACAACTTCATAAATTGTATCTGGAAACTCAACTCACAGTATCTCTACTGACTTATGTCAATCGCTTTAAAAAAGCCTCAGCCGAACCAGTTTCTTTTTAAACATCACATAAGTAAATAATAATAGAAAAAAGGACATCAAAATATATCATAATCACATCACATTGTAGCACTTAATAAAACCTGGAGTTTGTAGACTTGCCCTCTGTTTACACAATAACCTCCTCTCATCCTTTGTATATTAAATAACTCCGTCCCTACATTCTTTTTCTAGTCGTCACAAGGTGGCGGACACCGAACTCTGCTGTACGGACATGCCATTCTCCTGAAACACACCCATTCTAGTATGGTAAGCCAACTTAAAGTCAAAAGCTGTAGCTGCTGCTGCTCTGTCTCTCCACTAAGCAGCACTTCTCCTTAACAGTCAAATATTGTGAGTGTGTGTCATCTCAGCACATTAACTTGTTAACTCTCTCTTCATGCTGCAGTACTTGAGCTGTTTGACGACTTCTCGCTCACTGACAGACAAGTTGGCTTTTGATGTGGGCTTGCAGGAAGACTCCACAGGTGAGCATGCACTTTACTTTTCACATTATGTGCCACGCATCGATGTAAATTTCTGTATTCTAAATCTGTTTGTCCATCACAGGAGAGGCATGCTGGTGGACTATCCATCCAGCCTCTAAACAAAGGTCTGAAGGCGAGAAGGTCAGGGTGGGAGATGACCTCATTCTTGTCAGTGTTTCTTCAGAGCGATACCTGGTAACAATGATTTT
>JAPZDY010000006.1:10638864-10658073 GCA_029783645.1 Ctenochaetus hawaiiensis | reverse complement strand
TAACTCCACCCCCTGTTGTTCCCACCATGCCCCGCTTAGTGGAGGATGTGGTTCCAGATGACAGAGATGACGTTGACATCATCCTCAACACCACCACAGTATGACCAAAACTTGAATTTATATGGTTATCATACTTATGAATATAAAAATCACTATTTCCTCATTTGTACTTCAAGTTTTAACTGCACATGCAAAAATCAACATACAGTATAAACAGTGTTGCTTTGATTACAAATAATTTTCATTTTTAACACGGTAAATCATCTTCTCCTGAAACTACTGATGCTTACTGTCCACCCACCCTCTTCCATTACCAGTACTATTACTCTGTCCGAGTGTTTGCGGGCCAGGAACCCGGTGGGGTGTGGGTGGGCTGGATCACACCTGATTATCACCAGTATGACCCTCATTTTGACATCAGCAAAGTGAGAAATGTGACAGTCACAGTAGGTGATGATAAAGGCAACATTCATGACAGGTATGTCACTTGAAAACAGAACAACAAAAAATAAATAGTGTACAGTACTCATTCATTTAAACAATAAACATGAAATAAATGTTATCATTGTTTTTGTCTTTCTCAGTATAAAACGCAGCAACTGCTACATGGTGTGGGGAGGAGAGTTCAGCAGCTCCCAGCAGACCCGAGTCAGTCAAGAGGATTTTGTGATCGGCTGCCTTGTTGATTTGGACACGGGACTTATGACTTTCACGGCTAATGGAAAAGAGATAAACACATTTTACCAGGTCAGATAAGCTTCAATCTGATGTCCATATGCTTTTTTAAAAAGCTTTGTGTATTTATGCAAACATGTTATCATCCCTATTTGCAGGTGGAGCCCAACACAAAACTGTTCCCAGCTGTCTTTGTCCTTCCCTCCAGTCAGAATATGATTCAGTTTGAGCTCGGCAAACTTAAGGTCAGCAACAAAGAAACTTACTCTTTATCAGTCCTCACAATCAAGACTACAGTAACACACTACCTGCTTTGTGATGTAATATTCTTGCTTTACTTCTGTTACAAGAACATCATGCCAATCTCAACCGCCATGTTCCGGAGTGAGCGCAAGAACCCCGTCCCTCAGTGCCCTCCTAGACTGGATGTCCAGATGTTAACTCCAGTCATCTGGAGCCGCATGCCCAACCACTTCCTGAGTCCAAAGACGGGACGTATGAGTGAGAGACTAGGCTGGATAGTGCAGTGTCTGGAGCCACTCACCATGATGGCCCTCCACATTCCAGAGGAGAACAGGTCAGAGCTACATCCCAGCCGCTAGGAGATATTAAAATATGTTGCTTTTTGTTCTTCACCCAAATTAACCCCTTTGTATCCTCCAGGTGTATTGACATTCTGGAGTTGTCTGAACGTATGGACTTGCTGAAGTTCCACTATCATACTCTGAAGCTGTATGGCTCAGTTTGTGCCTTGGGAAACAACCGTGTTGCTCACGCACTGTGCAGCCATGTGGATGAATCCCAGCTCTTCTATGCCATCGAGAACACCTACCTACCTGGACCAATGAGGAGCGGCTTTTACGACCTGCTCATCAGCATGCACCTAGAGTCTGCCAAGAGGAACCGGCTGGGAACCAACAAGGAATTCATCGTTCCAATGACAGACGAAACACGAAGCATCATGCTGTACTCTGACAAATCTCACGCTCTACCTGGAGTTGGCCTAACCACATGTCTTCGTCCCAAACTCCATTTCTCCCCTGTTGGGTTTGTGGGAACAGATCCAAACATCTACACGCTGAGTCCTGTCATCCCCTTACAGGTGATGTTGAACAGGTTTGGTATTTTTTTGGAACTCTCTAGGCATTAATAATCATAAGTTTGCTTGCATTTCCAGGTGCTGAAGACCACGGCCCTGAACATGCTGACTGAGGCTGTGCAAGATGGAGGACAAGCCATGAGAGATCCTGTGGGAGGCAGTGTTGAGTTTCATTTTGTTCCAATCCTGAAGCTCATCAGTACCCTCCTCATCATGGGTGTGTTTGATGATGAAGATGTCACACACATTCTGAAAATGCTCGAGCCCACAGTTTTCAGTGGCAAGAAAGCAGAGGAGCCAGCTGAGGAGAATGCCAACTTAAAGGAAGAAAAGGAACAAAAGGCAACCCCAAAAGCCACAGCAGTGAAGGAAGAAGAACAGGCAGCTGTGGAGGAAGAAGAAGAAGAGGAATATGAGGATGATGGCTTGGGTGAAGAGGAGGAGGAGGAGGAGGAGGAAGAAGAGGAAATGGAGGAAGAGGAGGAACCAGGGAACACAGAGTCCGTCATGCCACATGAAGAGATGGTGGAGGGGACAGGGCCAGTAAACGGTGAGAAAGGAGCTGAGGAAACAGAGAAAGAGAAGCCTGTAGAGACAGCTGGGGAGAGTAAAGAGGAACACCTAGAGCAAGGACTTTTCCAGATGAAGCTACCAGAGTCTGTCAAGCTGCAGGTATGATTGGCCTCAAAAAACTCCTTTTTCTAATTATCCTGTTAATATATTTTTAGGGATTCACTTTCGTTTTTGTCCTTCAGATGTGTACTCTACTGCAGTATTTCTGTGACTGTGAGTTGCGTCACAGAGTGGAGGGCATCATTGCATTTTCAGACCAATTTGTCAGCCAGATACAGTCTAACCAGAGGCAGCGGTACAATGAACTTATGCTGGCCTTCACCATGAGTGCAGCTGAGACCGCCCGCAAGACCCGCGAGTTCCGCTCCCCACCGCAGGAGCAGGTACAGACAGAATATACGGCTCAAAGGATAAATGACACTTCGTCTAATTATGTCATTCATGTGTTTGGGATGGGTTTGTATCTGTTTTTTTATCAAAACTTTAGGTCAACATGCTCATGAACTTCAAGAACTGTGCTGAGGATGAGGAGTGCCCTGTTCCCGTTGATGTCTGTGAGTCTTTGCTGGCTTTTCACAACGCTCTGCTCTTACACTGTGGTAAGTTTTCATCTACAGGATCAAGTCTGCCGCCATCAGCATTTAATTATAACACTGCAGATGCAGCTTTCAATGAAAAAAAAAGTTTCACTTTATTTAAACTTATGTTTTAAGGTGTTCATATTGAAGAAGAAGAACAAGAGGAAGAAGTCGATAATTCTGTCCGTGGACGACTGCTCCGTTTGCTGGAAAAGGTGAAAAATTTCCGTGAGAAGAAGGTAGAGGTGGAGCCTGAGCCACAAGTAGATCAAAAACCAAGTGAGTCTTTTACATTTTGTAAAATACAATATACAGTTACAATAAAAAAGAAATATTACACCTTGTTAAGTAATCAAAGAGAACCTTTCCAGTCTGAGTTCCTTTCCAGTCATTTTAGAGAGGCTTATGTAGTTTTTGCTGCTAATAAAAAAAAACCTCCTCTATATTCACTTTAACAGTATCCTTTTGTATTGCTTAACTTGTCGTTCTCTGTTTACCAGGCACATTGCAGGAGCTCATTTCCCACACAATGATCCACTGGGCACAGGAGTCATTTATCCAGAATCCTGAGCTCGTGCGTATGATGTTCAGCCTCCTTCACAGGCAGTATGATGGCCTGGGTGAGCTCATACGCGCCCTTCCAAAGGCCTACACCATCAACGCAGTGTCAATTCAAGACACCATGGACCTGCTTGAGTGCTTGGGCCAGATCCGCTCTCTGCTCATCGTCCAGATGGGTCCAGAAGAGGAGAGGCTCATGATTCAAAGCATTGGGTTGATATAATTTTCTTTCTTCCAAAGTTCTTGGCTTCAAGTAAATTCTTTAATAATTGCTTGTGTCAGAAATTGTGTGTCAATAATACATTTTTGTCTTTCTTAGGAACATCATGAGTAACAAAGTTTTCTATCAGCACCCCAACTTGATGCGAGCTCTGGGCATGCATGAAACTGTCATGGAAGTCATGGTTAACGTACTGGGTGGTGGAGACTCAAAGGTAGGTTTTTTTTTATTATTATTATTTGAATTTTTTACAAATAGGCCTTGCTTTGTACTAAAACTAGGTAGTTGACAAAAAAAGACAGACTATATTACTCAACTTGTAACATGCTTTCTTTTAACAGGAGATCAGATTCCCTCGAGTGGTGACAAACTGTTGCCGTTTTCTTTGCTATTTCTGTCGCATTAGTCGTCAGAATCAACGCTCCATGTTTGACCATCTCAGCTACCTTCTTCAGAACAGCGGCATCGGTCTTGGTGAATGTCTTTGTTGAGTTCCAGTATCATTCATGATGATTTATTCTTGATGTGTAAATTGTTTTAAAGTTGGGTGTTCTGTGCTGTTCTTTAGGAATGCGAGGCTCCACTCCCTTGGATGTGGCTGCAGCTTCTTGTATAGACAACAATGAGCTGGCATTGGCCCTCCAAGAGCAGGATCTAGAAATGGTAAACATCAAACAGTTTGCCTAAAACAAGTAGTATGCCAAATTCTTCACCACTTGAATCCACTGCTGTCTTTCCAGGTGGTGAAATATTTAGCTGGATGTGGACTTCAGAGTTGTCCAATGCTGCTGGCTAAAGGCTACCCTGATATTGCCTGGAATCCTTGTGGTGGAGAGAAATACCTTGACTTTCTCCGCTTTGCTGTGTTTGTTAATGGTCTGCTTTTTAATTTCCCACACCATGTAATATTAATTATAGTGCCTATGTTGTTTTGTTTTTCTCTCAACAATAATGGTCAATACTTCTTTTTCTCCTCCCTCTTGTAGGAGAGAGCGTTGAAGAGAATGCCAACGTTGTGGTACGTCTCCTCATCCGCCGGCCTGAGTGCTTTGGTCCTGCCCTGAGAGGGGAGGGTGGTAACGGTTTGCTGGCTGCAATAGAGGAGGCCATCAAAATATCAGAGGATCCTGCGAGGGATGGACCCAGTGTTAAAAAAGACAGACGCTTTCCCATGTAAGAGATCCTAGCTTAGCTTCTGATGGTATTTGGTGAGGCCCAAAAGAGTGAAGCATCTCTTCCAATGATAATGAAGCAGAAGGATTTAGTGCATCTCTCTTTGTATTTGGTAGGTTTGGAGGAGAAGAGCAGCATGAGGAGAACAGGGTGCACCTGGGAAATGCCATCATGTCCTTTTATTCTGCCCTTATTGACTTGCTTGGTCGCTGCGCTCCAGAGATGCATGTAAGCTGTTTAGTGCCTAAAAAACTAGTTCTATGAAACAACAAAAAAAGTTACAGTATTGGGAAATCCCTAAAAATGTATTCAATATAAGAAACTGGGCCTTTTGTCTACAGTTGATCCAGGCTGGTAAAGGTGAGGCTCTGAGGATCAGGGCCATCCTGAGGTCTCTGGTCCCTATTGAAGATCTGGTTGGAGTCATCAGTCTTCCTGTTCAGATTCCTTCTTTTGGAAAAGGTAAACATTTCGGAGAACATGTTGAAGGAATTAAGTCAGTTTAATATTTGTTTATTTTTTCAAACAGCACCGAGTGTATAATGTCAGTATTCCATGTAGTTCTCATTAAGTTTAACCAGGTTTTTATCTCAAATCTCTTCTCTCCATTTTTACACATTGTTAAAGATATTTCTCAATTGTGTTCTCTATATCATGGTTAGATAACAGCATCATAGAACCAAAGATGTCAGCAAGTTTTGTGCCAGACCACAAAGCTCCCATGGTTCTGTTCCTGGACAGAGTGTATGGTATTGACAACCAGGATTTCCTGCTCCATGTGCTGGAGGTTGGCTTTCTGCCTGACATGAGAGCCGCTGCCTCTCTGGACACAGTGAGCCTCACACAGTTTACAAACAAGTGAAGTCATATATAAAAAATATAACTTAACTGCTGGACTTGACTCACTGCTTGAGTTTTTGCCCATCAGGTTGCCTTCAGCACCACAGAGATGGCCCTCGCTTTGAACCGCTACCTGTGTTCTGCTGTGTTACCGCTCATCACCAAGTGTGCCCCACTCTTTGCTGGTAGTGACCACCGCGCCATAATGATTGACTCCATGTTGCACACGATCTACCGGCTGTCTCGTGGTCGAGCTTTCACAAAGGCCCAAAGAGACATCATTGAAGAGTGCCTCATGGCTCTGTGCAAGTGAGATTAACCTAATAGCAAACTTTTCATTTTATTTAATACTGCCAGGTTCATAACTGAGGCTAACTTTGTTTATCTTTCATTCAGAAATCTACGTCCATCCATGCTTCAGCACCTGCTGAGACGGCTGGTGTTCGATGTGCCTATTCTTAATGAGTATGCCAAAATGCCACTGAAGGTATGAGGACCTGTAACTATTTTAAAATTATTTAACAAATTTCCCTTTTAGTTCTTTTGGTGTTAATTTTACTTTCACTTTTTCTTCTTTTGCATCCTGCAGTTATTAACTAATCACTATGAGCGCTGTTGGAAATATTACTGCCTCCCTAATGGTTGGGCCAACTTTGGAGTCGCATCAGAAGAGGAGCTGCATTTGACCCGCAAACTGTTTTGGGGGATCTTTGAATCACTAGCACACAAGGTTGAGCTTCTGCATGGGGAGATTTTTCCTTTTCAGTATATTTGATGAATTTTGGCATATTGTAATATGTTGTTATTGTGATTCCAGAAATTTGATGCTGAGATTTTTAAAATTTCAATGCCATGCATCTGCGCCATCGCTGGAGCGATTCCTCCCGACTATGTAGATGCCAGCTACTCCTCCAAAACAGAGAAAAAGGCATCTGTAGATGCTGAAGGAAACTTTGATCCCAAACCAGTAGAAACCACAAAGTGAGAGGGTTTTTGTCATTATGCTTTTCAAGACATAAAGTGTCTCTCTGTTTAATTAAAGCTAAATGTACTTTCATTCTTTCTCCAACCCCAGCACCATCATCCCTGAGAGACTGGATCCTTTTATCAACAAATATGCAGAATATACTCATGATAAATGGGCCTTTGAAAAGGTAGATCATTTTGTTTTCATTTACTCATCACTTGCATTAGTTTAAAGCTGTGCTTCAGTATGGTGGATTGGTTTGATTTGAAGAGCTATAGTTTATTTGCCGGAAACCACAGAATTTATAATTCCAAGTCTTGTACACACTTACTGCAAGTAAGAGGGAAGTCACATCATATTAATTAGTATGAATGTATGTGCATGTGTGTTTCAGATCCAGAATAACTGGTCATATGGTGAGGTGCTGGATGAAAATGCAAAAACTCATCCCATGCTCAGGCCATATAAAACCTTCTCGGAGAAGGTAGGACAGCATCCATACTGTGCTTTGAACCTTTGTGTACTCTATCAGTCCCTGTTCTGATCATTCTTACTTTTCTATTGGCAGGACAAAGAGATCTACCGTTGGCCAATCAAAGAGTCTATCAAAGCAATGCTAGCGTGGGAGTGGAACTTAGATAAGGCTAGAGAGGAAGAGGAGTCAGAGAAGAAGAAGGCAGCATCACGAAAAATCTCTCAGACTGCTCAGGTATCAAACAGTTGGACGAAAGTACAAATACTTAATAATGTTGTTACAGCAGTATTCATTGTATAATGTATAATGATAACTCCTTCTGCTCTAGGCAACCTATGATCCAAGCCATGGCTACAGTCCACAGCCCATTGATATCACACACATGGCTTTGTCTAGAGACCTGCAGGTACAGCAGCAAATATATGAAGCTTCTGGGCTACAAGCCTAGCATATGATCAATATTTAAAGTTTAATATCTATTCACAGTCGATGGCAGAGCAACTGGCAGAAAATTACCATAACACCTGGGGACGCAAGAAAAAGTTGGAACTGCAGTCAAAAGGTATGATGTTTTTTAATTTATTTTGGAGGAGCAAATTTTGACATATTGGAAAAAAGAGATTAAGACTTTGCTCATTTTATTCAAGAGTTGTATTTGTGCTTTTGTTTCTGTAGGAGGTGGAACACATCCACTGCTGGTTCCCTATGATACTCTGACAGCAAAAGAAAAGGCTCGAGACAGAGAGAAGGCTCATGAGCTGCTCAAGTTCCTGCAGCTTAATGGATATGCTGTCACAAGGTAATAAAGCAGAAGAACAAGGTTCTTTGACTATAGAGAGACAAGTATTGAGCATTATTGTTTTTGGGAAAGTCTTTTAGTACAAACTCTAAAGGTTAACTCTGTTGTCTCTGTTTCCACTTCAGGGGTCTGAAAGATATGGAGTCTGACATCTCATCCATCGAGAAGAGATTTGCTTATGGTTTCCTACAGAAGCTGTTGAAATGGATGGAAATTGCCCAGGAGTTCATCGCTCATCTTGGTACTGTGGAGCAAGAATGAAGAACAGATTCACAAACACATGACAGAATTGTGTTGGTGTAACTTTAAGCAAAGTGGATCTCTGTTTGACGGGGTTACTGTAATACTTTCATATTTCATGATGTGTTTTACAGAGGCTGTCGTAAGCAGCGGACGAGTTGAAAAATCTCCTCATGAGCAGGAAATCAAATTCTTTGCCAAGGTGACACTATTGTGAAAAGCCAGAGTGGTCACAATATTAACACGATACAACTTAACTCCTCATTGGTGCACTAAGTGTGAAAACTCTTGCCTCTTAGATCTTGATGCCTCTGATCAACCAGTACTTCAAAAACCACTGCCTTTACTTCTTGTCAACGCCTGCAAAAGTTCTGGGTAGTGGTGGCCATTCTTCCAATAAGGAGAAAGAGATGATTGCAAGGTAATCATAAAGAGAAGATATGTGTCATATTCTTTTTGTGTATTATTTCCGCCTTTTATCAGCATTTTCTTTTTCTTGCACTTTCCTTTCCTTCTCTTTCCTTTGCTTCTCATCGTAGTATCTTCTGTAAAATGTCTGCTCTGGTGAGACACAGAGTTTCTCTCTTTGGTAAGATGTCAGCTTCTTTCTGAATCTTTGCACTCCTTTCTGTTTGAGCAAGTGCAGTTGCTTTCATTTTTTTTAAAATCTGTTTTCAGCATGTAATGATCTGATTTCTATAGAAGATGTACTAATAGTAAACCTGTTTTTGTATGTGCAGGAACGGATGCTCCAGCAATTGTCAACTGTCTTCACATTCTGGCAAGATCATTGGACGCAAGGTTTAGTATATACTAATTTTATCACATTACATCATGAAAATCATTTTGTTTTTGTATGTTCTTGTTTTTCATTGAATTTTTACCTCTTTGCATAAATAGGACAGTTATGAAGTCGGGGCCTGAGATTGTGAAAGCAGGGCTGCGGTCATTCTTTGAGAGTGCTGCTGATGACATAGAGAAGATGGTCGAGAACCTGAAACTGGGCAAAGTATCCAAAGGCAATCAGGTAACAGAAGTGAAACTTATTTGAAATATTGACTATTGCTACTGATCTCCTCAGCACTGGACTTTATATATGCAGAGCCTGTGACCATTTGCTGCTTCTCTCTTTTAAAGCAAGTAAAAGGTGTGTCCCAGAACATTAACTACACAACCATCGCCCTGCTCCCAGTGCTTACCTCCCTGTTTGATCACATCGCTCAGCACCAGTTTGGAGATGACGTCATCCGTGAGTACTTCCGCATCAGTACTGTCACTGATTTCTTGTAATATTTATTTTAAGCATCTGTCTTGACACTGCTTGACCTGTCACCGTCCTGCACACAGTGGATGATCTCCAGATGTCTTGCTACCGCATCATGTGTAGCATTTACTCTCTGGGGACTGTCAAGAATCCACATGTTGAGAGGTAACTCCATGACTGCAAATATTACAATTATAGTTTTTAGGGTAATTTAGACGTAGATACTTAGGAGCATTTTTGCACTTGTCCTTTGCATTTACAGGCAGAGGCCAGCTCTTGGAGAGTGTTTGGCCCATCTTGCAGCAGCTATGCCAGTGGCCTACTTAGAGCCCCATCTAAATGAGTTCAATGCTTTCTCCGTCTACACCACAAAGACTCCCAGGGAGAGAGCCAGTGAGTGCATTCGTCTTTCCTCCAATTTATTTTGCATCTAACAAAATCTTGTTTCTGACATTTCACCACTTCTCTTGTGAAGTCTTGGGCCTTCCTAATGAGGTCCAGGAATTATGCCCAGACATTCCAGAGCTGGATATTCTCCTGAAGGAGATTGGAGACTTGGCAGAGTCAGGGGCTCGTTACACTGAAATGCCTCACGTGATTGAAATCACCTTGCCCATGCTGTGTAACTACCTGCCTCGCTGGTGGGAGAGAGGGCCTGAGAACTTCCCTGAGATGGAGGGTCGGCTCTGCACTGAAGTCACATCAGAACACCTCAACCAGCTGCTGGGCAGCATCATGAAAATTGTAGTCAACAACTTGGGTATTGATGAGGCCTCTTGGATGAAGAGGTTGGCTGGTAAGCATTGTCTTAAACTGTAGTGATGTTTCCCAGGTTTACACCTGAGGATGTTTGTGTGCAGGTGACAGGACCCCCTTTGTTCTTCTCTCCTAGTTTTTTCACAGCCCATTGTCAGCAGGGCAAAACCAGAAATGCTCAAGTCCCACTTCATCCCAACAATGGAGAAGCTGAAGAAACGCACCTCGAAGGTGGTAGCTGAAGAGGACCATTTGCGGATGGAGGGGAAATCGGAGGGTGATGAGGAAGACGGCACTATACGTGATGAATTTGCTGTCCTCTGCAGAGACTTGTATGCCCTCTACCCTCTACTTATTCGCTATGTGGACAACAACAGGTAAAATAAAATTGCAAACACCAACATATTATGCATTCCGTCTAACCTGGCAGTTACCAGAATTGCTACTTAATGTACTTATCTTTTGGTGTGTTGCACATTAGCTTGGGAGCTTTAAGGTAATTTGTTCTCCTGCAGGGCGAGATGGCTGACGTGCCCAGATCCAGATGCAGAGGAGCTGTTCCGAATGGTTGGAGAGGTCTTTATTTTCTGGTCCAAATCTCATGTGAGTATCCTCGTTTGGCCTTTAAATGCAACCATTTGTAGCAGATCACGTTATTTACTGTGTATTTTCCAATCCTGTCTCTACTGTAGAACTTCAAGCGAGAGGAACAGAACTTTGTGGTTATAAATGAGATCAATAACATGTCGTTCCTCACTGCTGACAGCAAGAGTAAGATGAGCAAGGTGAGTTACTGAAAGGCAGAGCCAGTGCTGCAACGGCGCTGGTATCCTGTCAGATCTGAAATCAGGCATATTGTGTAACATTAATACATGCTCCTTTCTTTGTATCCTCTTTTTTTAGCACAATTTTGGGTTATTGTTATTCTGCCAAAAAACTTCAGCTAGTTCATAGTGACTGATTAAAAAGTATTGTACTTCTAGTATGCCCATAAGAGATTTAAAATATTGTATAGCTGATAAAAATGCACCGTCAAAGCAATCTAAAACACAAAGGCACCATCTGTACCAGTTTACAGGATTACTTCTTTTTTATGCCAAAGTTTTTTTTAATATTCTTTTGTATTGGGTCTGGATAAACAAATCAAGCCTGTTTTAACTTCTGGAGGCTTGATTTTAACTCTCAAATTTGAGAACCTAGCAGTTGTGTTAACAATATTCTCTTTTTGGCTGTCCCTTGTCCTCTTCTTTTGGGTTGCGGCGGGGTTTCCAGGGCGGGGACTCAGAGGTTAGACTTTGTTCCTGCACGACCGCTGTGCTGACCGCATGGCACCTCACTTTGAGGGAGCTTTTCATCAACCTCTCCAGCACACTGGCACATCTGATCCATATATATCAACAGACACACAGACAGACAGACACACAATATACTCATGGGTACAAACACTTTCAGACATTCCATTTAGAGAGACATGACCCCAGATAAACAATTTGGTGACAGTTTCAAATGCTTTTTCTGTACATGCAGCTGTTTCTGCTTGGTCATGAATACTTTGCAGTTTATAATGAGTGGAGCAAGACTCAGTTGAGAATTTGTCAATGCTATAAATATGGAGTTATTTATACTAATGGAATATGAAAATCCTAGCCAGAAGTTTCTTCAAAGAGGCGACAGATGGAGCTTGGATCTAATTACAGCGCCAATGTGTGAGCCTCTGCATTTGTACACTGAAACACAGTCTTACATTGGATCGCTCCATCCCTTACACATAACTACTGATTTATGCCTACATACTGCAGACTGTAACGAATAGCAGAAGGATAAATTCATATGATTGACACCCATATCATTCTCATATAGGATCAAAGGACAAAAAGGAAGGCCCTATCTGCAGGCCATCCCCAGTCCTGCCAGTGTGTGAGGGGGGGAGTCTGGAGGCGCTTGATGAAAGTACTCAGCTGTAGAGTTGGGCTCATGGCACTGGGCTTTACACCAAGCCCAAGGTGGCAGTGAGAGCGCAGTGCCATCATCCTGTCACTGAGTTTGCTCTTTTCTGATCATAGTTGAGTTAGAGTCTTCTAGTTTGTCTTTGGTGTCTTTTCCTTGAAGGATGGTTGTCTTGTAGAATTTGTAATGCAGCTTTTTGCCACTAGGGGATAATGTTAGTCTTCTCTGTGCTCTTTCTTCTCTCCTCTCTGGAAATGCCATTTCACATCATGGTTTAGTGTCCTTTACACTCCCTCGTTTCCACACTAACGCAAGACTTGATGCTTAACATCACTGAAGCAGATATCCAGAAAACATTTGTTGGGTTCCCTCTTTACAATGTGCACAAAGTGACCATGAACCTAACCAATACATTAATTCACTCTTATAATTTAAATGATCCCCGAGATGCTTTACACCCTGTTTCCTAGAGTCTCCATAACACACTTGCATTTGGCACTTAACTGTTGCAGAAGCAGTGGCTTATATGCATCTGCAAATAATAGTGTTTATTCTTTAACTTGTAAAGGGGAATGAAGGGCCTTAGGCATTAACTTAATTCTTCATGCATTACCTTCAGAGATCCTGTAACTGGCCTATTCTGTTCATTTTCCCATTTACCTTCAGTATATATGTCTACATATATAGTCTTTATATTTCTGGTTACAAGTAATAAATGAACCGACCTACCTGCAAGGCAAGCTTAGGGTTTACACACCAAAGTCCCTGTAAATGATACCATAACAACAGACTCTGGATATTGTAAGTGGCCAGTGGATGATATCAGGTGCTTCTTATACTTCTAGCAGCGATATCATTTAATATCTGAGTGGTAATGAATACTATCAGTATCAATCATCAATACACTTGCCAATTCCCTGAGTTAGAGTTAGAGTTATATATTTGACTTTTTCAGTTTGTCCAGTAACTTTGCAGTTACTGGACGTTGTTCATTAGTGTGTGGCCTCATCTACACTTCTGTCACTCAAAAAGAAATTACCCTGAGACCCATTCACTGAGCATGCATCAAATAGACTTCCTATTCATATTTTAAAATGCATTAAAATTAGAACGCCCTCATATGCATTTGCACATCTCGGAGAACTCCAGAGAGAGCAGATAACAGAAGAACTGAATTCTCAGAAACAGAACAGGAGTTCAGGAGGCGAGCACAGGGGCATATCCCATAGATCCTATAGAAAGTATGTTCAACAGTAGTTGTGTGTGTGTTTTTTAACAGCCTGCTACTAATCTGTCTCACTCTAATGTCAAGAGTTTTTTTGTCTATAACTTCATCTAACATCTTAATCTCTCACTGAGGCTACAATTGTTACAAAATTGAATTCCCGTTTAGAGGAAAACACAAGTCTATTTATCATAATCAAGGAATGGTGAATGGACTGGCACTTGAATGAAATCTGTTCTTTGTTGCATGTTTTGTAAATGCTATTTCACTGATTTACTTTCTTATAAGACCCATTCCTTTCAGCTTCCCTTTCCCGAAGCTAGCTATACCTTCACTGTGCCCTCACATTTTCACTATACCCTCTACTTACCAGTCTGAGCCCAGAGAAACAATGACAGAGTTATACATGGCAAAGAAGAGGACATAGATATTCAAATAAAAGCACTTAGGTATTATTCATACATTGTTGACAGTAAAGTGTTTTTTAAAAAATCCCCAGTGAATGTCGCTGGATATTTTTACATGAAAAGATTTACCGTTGTTGCAAAATAAACAGCTTGCAGTCAGTCATTGCTGAAAGGAGGATGATGCTCAATAGTAAGTATGTACTGTTGCTTACTGCATAAAATCAGTTGCATTTTTGATATTGTGAACTTGCAGTCATGTTCAGCATTTTAGGAAAAGAATAATTGATTGCTAATAAGGGCTTACATCCGTGAAAATGACTGCCTGGTACTGAGTCAAGGCTGTTATGTGTTTGATTCAAAGAAGTGGTGTCACATCTGTGGCATTTTATGAGATACTGTGATGGCTTTTTGGTTTATTGTCCTTTTTCTCAGGGTGGAGGTTCAGATACTGAACGTACCAAGAAGAAGAGACGGGGAGATCGTTACTCTGTGCAGACTTCACTTATTGTAGCAGCGTTGAAAAAGATGCTCCCCATCGGCCTCAACATGTGCTCTCCAGCTGATCAGGAGCTTATCAACTTGGCCAAAATCAGATACTCTTTGGTAGTTTTTTTTTCTGACTTTAAATGATTCTGCTTAACATTTGCTCTCTGATTTGTATCATGTTATATAATGTAGTATAGTAACTACTCTACAGTAGATTTACCTCCCAGCCATTCTTAGTAGGACAGTGGTTGACAAAACTTTATACCTCACAGAGAGACACTGATGAAGAAGTAAGAGAGTTCCTGCAGAACAACCTTCATCTTCAGGGCAAGGTATAATTCTAAGTTATTCTTATGAGTGTTGTTTTTACATCTGTGAACTCGATTTGTGATGACAGATAATAAGTAGCAACATATTTCAGAATGAACTGTATCCCTGTTTTGTAAAAAAGGTGGACAACCCATCCATGCGCTGGCAGATGGCTCTGTACAAAGAGATGGCAGGAAAGGCTGAAGACGCTGACGCTCCAGTGAAAGTTGTCAAGAGAGTGCAGGAGGTTTCTGCTGTCCTCTACCACCTTGAAGTGGTGAGCGGCTATTCTCAGCCACAGTAACTGGAGTAGCTGCAAGATGTTTCTCCAGAACAGAGATTGAGGAGTGAATGCTTACAGAGATAGAGAAAGGAAATAGCTTTGAGAAATAAAGTTGTACTTGAGTAATTGTATCTCTATGAAAATAATCACAGGTGTCTTTGTCTTTCTCTGACATTTTAGTTGTCAGTCTGGTTTAACCATTGTGCAGTGTTTTGTTTTGTTTTGTTTTTCCTGACGTTCACAAAAAATAGTAGCAACTCTTTTAGCTACTTTGCAAATCTCTCCCCTCTCTGGTACAGACTGAGCACCCATTTAAATCCAAGAAGATGGTGTGGCATAAACTGTTGTCCAAGCAGAGACGCAGGGCTGTGGTCGCTTGCTTTAGGATGACGCCACTTTACAACATTCCCAGGTAAGAAAGCTGCCAAACTGAAATGCAAAACATTAACTTTTCAAAAAATAGCCAGCACATATGTGTATGAGTGCAAGTACAAGTTGCTTTTTGTTCTGTTTTGTTTTATGCATTGTAGGCACAGAGCCTCAAACATGTTCCTTGAGGGATACAAACGCAACTGGCTCCACACAGAGGGCTACTCATTTGAAGACAGGATGATTGATGACTTATCTGTGAGTGTCTGCTCACATCTGTTTCATCTGAAATAGTTTTTTCCCCCCTGCCATTATTTATCCTTCCACTGACTGTGTATCCTAGAAAGCAATGGAGCAAGAAGAAGGAGATGAAGAGGAGGAGAAGGAAACGAAGCCAGATCCCCTCCATCAGCTTATTCTGCATTTCAGTCGTACCGCTCTAACAGAAAAGAGGTTGGATAGATTCGCACTGATAGGACACTAATATGTAAAGACGTGATGTAAACACAGGGCAACATGTTATTCCTAACTTATTAATTGTCGTCTGTTGTCCCCATTTCAGTAAACTTGATACGGATCATCTTTACATGGCATATGCCGACATTATGGCAAAAGTGAGTCACTGCAGAGGGTTTTGGCTAGTTATTAAGGTTTGATATGTCTATAATGTGCTTTGAAATGCTCATATTCGCTCCTCTACCTCTCCATGTATTCAGAGTTGCCATATTGGTGAGGAAGAAGAAGGGGGAGAGGAAATGGTGGAAAATGCTGAGGATGAGATGTCCTTTGAGGTGCGACAGTCAGAACTGGTAATGGGCGGCCAGGGGCTGGGGACCAGGAACACAATGGAGCGGTAGCTCTCAACGCATTGAGTGACCTCATCATCGGCACATTACCTCTCTTCCACATCTATCTCTTTATCTCTCTCTCTCTTTATTTGTTTTGTCTCATTACCTCTGTCTGTTTTGTCTATGCGCTGTCTCTTCTGTTGTATATTGTGTTTAATTAATTGTGAGCTGCTTGATTGTGAAACTTAAAGCTCCAATCCAGAGATTTATTTTACTGTAACAGTTACTTTATGTATCTTAAACTTTTTAAATCCCAGTGCACCTTAAGACAAGAAGTGGTTGTTCTATTAAAATTATGATAAAAATATGCAAATGTACCATTAAGCTTTTTATCCTGTTTGCTCTTTTATTGTGCCTTGCATCTGGATTGGGTCAAATTAGATTAAACTAACTAAATGTACAAGGGGTGATTGATAAGTTTTTGGCCCAGCGTTGAAAAAAGATGAGTTATCCAGCTCTCATTACAAGCATGTGCATGTGCACCTCTTTGAGTGATTATGCAAAGAGTGTAAATGTAATTACCTTTGTAGTATTCCAGTTTCGAGTAATTGAAAATTGCAAGTAAGCATTGTGTGACAAAATGGCTTACAATTGCCTTTGTGCTGTCATCTACTACTTTTGTCTCACTGAGGACATCCACAAAGACACATGGGCAACACAAGAAAGGTGCCCGTCTCACAGTATGGTGAAGAAGTGGGTTGCTGAATTCAAATGTGGCAGTGAGAGTTGACAGCAAGAAGGCTGGTGAAGTCCATTTTTGATGACTGTAAAATAACGTACAACAGGTTTTCAAATGTTAAAACTTTCGACATAATCACTCTTAGAGCAAAACTGCATGTACATGTAATGTGGGATGTTTAATTCATCTGCCTCTACCTTTGGGTTATGAAAATATCAACCAAACCTCGTAATCTAACTTCAACAATAATAACAATAATCAAAACAAAACTCATCACAATAATAATAACTAACTTTTTAAAATCAGTTACAAACACAGATGGATAGTGTAAACCAGTTCTGAAAAAGTTATTAAAATTCAAACTCAGCGCTTTTCTGCCTGCCACACCACATAGCCTTTCACATTCCTGTCCATTCCTCCAGGTTCACTCTGAATAGTTCATAGGATTGAGTGGACTGGCAAGGCTTTTTATACTTTATGGTTTACTTTGAAAGACAAGAGCAGCTGCCACTGTGCAGGCCTTTACTACATTCCCTGTGTCATGTTTATAAGTCACACACTGTTCTCATTGATACACCCAGTGCTGACTTCACTGTTCGAGGTAATTGGAGCTACTCTATTAAAGAACTCCAGTGAGGTTTTTTGTTAAACTGTAAATCGTTTTTGTGCTCTGTCAACACATATTGTGGCTTAAAACTACTAAAAAATATTTATGAATTTGAAAAATGCTTTTAAAGCATGAGGGCTTATATTAAACTGGGGAGTTCGGCATGATAAAATACTGTGCAAAAAGCATGGAGATAACATCGAATGTGTTATATAAGACAGTTCAAATTCAAATCTCCACTGAAAATGTCTGTGATGGGGTTTAATACAAAGTCATTAACTAGTGATGTCATTGCTCCCAGTTAATATAGCTGTTCCATTTGTCTTTCTCTCTGTCTCTTTTCCCATCACTTCATGTAATCCCTGTCATCGTCATAACACCAGTCTTTATTAACTGCATGCTACTGATCAATGTTCCCTTCCCCCACTCACATAGCATACTGACAGACTACAGTGAAAGCCAGTATAGAACATGCAGTGCTAGAAGCTAGATATTCATACACATAGTCATAGTGTGAAGTCAATCTACGCACATAATTTAGTGCATTGTTCATAATTAGGTGCCATTAGATAGTCAGGGACAGCAGTGTAAGTTTGAGGTCAAACTGCACGACACATAGTGGGTAGAGCGTGGCCAGGCATACGTGGGTGGGCGGGTGGGGGGGTTGGATGCGGGAAGGGAGGGAGGGAGGCAGTGGGTGGCAGGGTGGGGGTTGTTTTAGGGTCAGAATGTGGGATACTGCAAGTTCATTTGTGATATGGCTGCACAGAGGAATGACACAGAATGTACAGAATGTCCTCTGGATTCAGAGATATTCATTTGACTGCCATTTTCTTCCAATAATTGGCATTTCATTCCCAGTTGGCTCAATGCTATAAAAAAAGGAGCCGTACGGAGAAATTTGTTTGCATGAATATTTCAAACCATTTTTAAAGCAAAGGTACACTACAATGAAATGCCAAAGCAATATCTCAGATCCAGAGGGATTATAGCTCCTGTCCAAAGTATCTTATTTGCAGGGCTGCTGCAATAAAGAAACTTCGGCAAACTGTATGGCTAAAATGCTAAGCCATTAGGACTGTTTCCTGTAGTCTAACGCTTGCTCCAGCCAGCAAACGTGAAGAAGTAGTGTAACAACTCCATAACTAATGAAGTTGGGTGAAAGAATGTGTGTGAGAGTCAAACTGGTCCTTTAAATAGGCTATAACAAACTATGATGCTTGTAAATATAAAACAATGCTGTGCATAGAAGAGAAATGCAAACGATGAGTAAGTGTGAAAATATTTTGATACTATGGGAAAGGAAATAGCATAAGTTCATTAATTGGTCATTTACAAAGCTTACCAATTAAATTATACTTTTTTTATTGAATTCACCTTTTGTAGATATGTCTAATGCTACATTTATGGACCATGTTAAAATGTGATTTTTCTAGACAGTAAAAAGGTAAAAAGTTAAGGACTTGAGTGAAAGGAGAGTGAATGTGAATTAAAACTGAGAATGTAAATGGATAGAGTGGACAGCTCTTTAAAAAACAGTTTTATTTACTTTTAAAGATCTGGAGTCTGCTGCACCAGCTGTTTGTTAGTTCAAAGTCAGCATAGTTCTGATGTATGTGTTTAGTAAGTAAGTAGTAAATTTGAACAGGTTGCACCTCACAAACTGATGTTAACTGACAAACTAATGTTGACTTGAAGAACTCCTGAAGAATAAGAGTTCATCGTATTGGACCTTAAACTTGATAAAAGCTATTTGATAATTACATAAATTTTGTTGATTTTAAATTACAACTTACAAAAACAACACAATATTTCTAAAATAGTGAAGA
>JAPZDY010000006.1:10620826-10638764 GCA_029783645.1 Ctenochaetus hawaiiensis | reverse complement strand
CTAATTGAGCACATAACATCAGCTGAGTTTGCATCTTCAAATATTCTTTTTCATTCTAAACTGCATGAACACTATTGTATCATACTTTAACTGTATGTTTAGTATGACTTTACTAACTGAAATAGTTTCTCTATTTTTGCATAAATACAACAAAGTCATGCCTACATGTATTAAAGATATTTCTTTAGTGCCTCTAAAACTAATATTTGGAAGTTATGCTAGCTTGATAGGCTACAGTGACTTCCTGTTTATTTAGCTCATTGCTCTTGACCAGAGAGCACTTTTTTGATGTTTTAAAGTAACGTATTTACACACTCCCAACTTACCAACTAATTTCTTAAGTTTTAATGTTGTAACTTGGTTTAATAAACCGCTAGTTTGAATTTAGATTTTGCAAAAAGCTTTGGAGGGACTACATTCAAACTTATCCATGGATTTATAAATAGCTGATGCAACCGAATTTGGATGTATTGCGGATTGCCATTAAATATTTCCTTAAATACCTGAGCTGAAAGAGTCCACTGTATCTGTTTAAATTCTTTGTGATAAATACAAATACAGTAGTGGCAAATACTCATCATTTTTGTGTCCATTGCAGGAAAAAGAAATGGAGAAACAAAGGCTCCTGTACCAGCAGTCCAGGCTTCATAATCGTGGTGCTGCAGAGATGGTCCTGCAAATGATCAGTGCTTGCAAAGGTTCTCCCTGTCTTCAGTAAACACTTTTTGCCGCAAACCTGCCTCCACTTAGATCCAGATTACACATGCCAAGTTTATGACTCTTTTTTTTATGTAGGTGAAACTGGCCCAATGGTGACTACAACTCTAAAGTTGGGTATCTCTATCCTTAACGGTGGAAACAGCGAGGTTCAACAGGTATGTATTCTAAAAAAAACCCCTTTAGATTATATCATCCTGAATTTGAAGTAACCTTTTTAAATGAGCACTTTTCATGGATTTTTTTCCTTTCTTTTGTCAGAAAATGCTGGAGTACTTGAAGGACAAGAAGGACGTAGGCTTCTTTTTAAGTGTCCAGGCATTGATGCAGACATGCTGGTCAGTTTTTAAATCAGTGAATACAATTTTCAACATTTACACTGTAACGTAACAAAGGTATATTGCTTTAAAAAGTGGAGAGTGCGCATCTGAAAATGGGTTTATGCTCTCCACAGTGTCCTGGATCTCAATGCATTCGAGAGGCAAAACAAGGCAGAGGGGCTGGGCATGGTTTCAGAGGAGGGCACCAGTAAGTCTCCATACTCCTACAACAGACAAAACATCACACCAAAGCCATTGTTTAATATCATCATGTAATAGTTAATCTGCATTGGTTGAGAGCACAGATTTAATGGTTTCCTCAACCACCTCATTCACAATAATAGAGTCGGTCATCACCAGTGGGGTACAGGTGTAGTTGGGACACCTTTCCTCTAAATGAGGAATCAAATATATATTCTGCATACTGATTTGCTGTTCTGTGTTTGCCACAACAACAAAGTGAACACATTAAATGTAAATCCGGCATTTGCAGAGACAATTCAACAACCTTAAAGTAAGCAAGTACTGAATATTACAAGTATTTATTGTACTGTAACTTTTTCCTCAGTGTATCTGTGAACAATATTTTATAATTTGTTTGCAATTGCAGTAAAAAATTGATGGTTTAGGATTGGCAATTGTGCACAACAAGCATGGCAAAATAAGCTGAATGAAATCAATGTCATACTTGTTATATATGATTAAAACAATAAGGTTTACATATGAAAAAGGTCTGGTTATCTTCACTTGATTTGAGTATTGTATATGTCCAGACAATCTCAAATAAATTGAACCTGCATACTTTGTAGATTAATTATGGAGCAAACAACTCTGTTCTACCTTGTATCGATATTAATTTTTATGGTTTATTGAGTCAAAATGGTCAAAATGAAAATTTAAATTAAGAAATGATTGGTCAAGTGATGTCTCATATTCATGACCGAATATGTTATAACAGGCTTATCACCATTAACATGGAAAACAAATAACTAAATCAGTAAAACAATAAGACGTGAATTAATCGAAAAATTCAAGTCAGTCTGAGCATCTTTTAATTCATCTGCCATCTGTGACATTTACTGTGTAAATTTTAATTTAATTGAATGATTAGTTCCCTAACATTAAATACTATTAACACTTGATAACTGTTAAATTATTAGATTTAAGGACTTAATTTAGTTAATGCTTTTTCCTTAGTATGTCCAGTAGTTTGACTTGTTGACTGGGATTCACCTACTGTTTTTTACCAACTTTTGTCATCTAATTCTGGAGGTTCATTTGAAATTCTACGTGAATGAATTTGCCACGGAATGTTGTTAATCTCCCCCTCCTCATCTCTTAGTCCTCTACTGTTGTCAACACACTGATCCTCTCTCCCTTCCCCACGATCACTGCCACCTCTCCCTTGTTCCCTCCTTTCATGGTCCTCAGACTTGAACCTAGATCGGGGTAAATCATGTTTCTGTCCATCTTTCTCTGTTCTCCTATTCCTCTTTCTCCTCTCTGTCCCTCTTGCTCTTTCCATCACTTTTTTTTTCTAACACGCTAATTTCACCAAGAGAGGATTGGATGCCTCTGTCCATCTTTCATGTTCATGGCTAGAGCCCCCTCCTCACATTTCTTGTTCATTTCAAAAAGCAGTGAATGGAATCTGGTCTTTTTCATGGTCTTTCTTCTAATAAAAAACTACTGGGTGGGCAAAGAGTAAATGCATAGGTATTTTTCTCATTAACTGTGATGGAGCTTCTCATTTCACAGCATTCATAATCTCTTCCACTACTTCAGGAGATTAGAGCACTCCAATTCTTAAATCTAGTCTTTTAAATTCAAGAGATTGAGTTCTCACCATGGGACTTTTTAATTTTAAAAATCAAATAGTATCATCTAAGTGGAAGTCTGCTGGAAGTCATTATCTAAATTGTGCCATCTTTTTCTTTGTTGACTTTCAAGTGCTGGATTCCCTTCAACATTTTGATGGACAATGCCCCCAACCTCTCTGACACTTAACTCTGCTGCTTTAGAGCAAAGTTAATGTGTGCTGCATGACTCTGTGTCTGTGTTTCTGTGTGTGTGTTCATTACCACCAGAGGTGGACTGGGATTTTAAAAAGACAACAACGAAATCCAGTAATCAAGTAAATGTACATAAGAAGTACACAGCTTATGGAGTATTTCAAATGCTGAAGTGATTCTATTTATGTATGGAATGACACACACTTTAAATCTCTGGTGTTTCTTTAACTTCTCTCTGTATACATTAAGCATAATGGTGAAGATTTAAAAATCAGCCCAACAGTGAAAGTCCAGATGACCAGTTCACCCCTGTGTACTGAATTGTTTCAACTAAAATGCTGTTTTTCTATCTCAGTCTATATATGTTGTTAATGTGACCGTTTGTCTTATCTGTTTTCTGTGGTCATTTTTCACTGCTAGACTTGTTTATATGTTAACTGTATGCATGCAGTGTTGATTCCTCCTGTATGTTGTTTGACTTTTGGTAGTATGTCAGGCCATTGTTGGCCCACAGTCACTTTATTTATTTTATTAATATAATTTATACAGTTCAGTTTGACTAACTCTTTAATTCGATAGTAAGAAAAAACAGCAACACTCGGCTAGAGGTTGTTATTGAGGTATCTTTTACTAAAGTCCATTGAGAGATGATGGTGAGTTGAGCAATGATTTTTATTTATGATCTTCACACTGCCTCTGCTCAGAAAAACTCTTTTCAAAATTTGAGTAAATACCAGTAAGGCCTCTTATAATTATATTTAGTCTGATCTCAATCTCAGGATGTAATTTAATGCTTTTGTTTATTTATTTTTTTTTTTTTAGATGAGAAAGTAATGGCAGATGATGAGTTCACCTGTGACCTCTTCCGTTTCTTGCAGCTGCTTTGTGAAGGTCACAATAATGGTGAGAATGATTCATATTTTAAATGGAAGGAAAATTCAATTCAAACTAAGTGATTCATGTCACTAAATTGTCAGAATGATCTTTATTTTGCTGCAGATTTTCAGAACTATTTGAGGACACAGACTGGCAGCACAACTACTATCAACATTATCATCTGTACTGTTGATTACCTCCTCAGACTCCAGGTGCAACTTTGGTTTCAGCCTATAGACGGTGCAGTGTTCAGAAATTTAAAAATAGAGGTTGGAAGGCTAAAAAGGAATTATATATTCACAAAAACTACACATGCCATGCAGGATGTGCCATTATATGTGCAGCTGTATGTTCAATGTGCACACCCAACTTCATAATACAACACTGCCTTTAATTATGGTTTCAGTCATTTTATCATCCCAAGGCTTTTTGTTCGGCAGCTCAGACAATTAAGAAAATTTGATAATAGTATATTAAGTAACTGTGCATATTTTAATGGTATAATAATACTGTGCTTGCTTTTCAATTTCATAGAGTCATGCACAGAAACCATGGCTCAAATGAAGCAGAGCGATCAATACATAAGTTGACCAAGAAAGCAATGCCATATGTTGATAACAAACACACCCACACTTTTTTTTTTTTCAATTTTAGGAGTCTATCAGTGATTTCTACTGGTATTACTCTGGCAAGGACGTCATCGATGAACCAGGCAAAAAGAATTTCTCCAAAGCTATGACAGTGGCCAAGCAGATTTTCAACAGTCTAACTGAATACATTCAGGTAAAATTTGATCAAATCAGGCATTTTCACCATTTTTTTGTTTGTTTATTGTGTATTAAACTCAGTTTCTCCCTTCAGGGTCCATGCACTGGCAACCAGCAGTCCCTGGCCCACAGCAGGTTGTGGGATGCTATTGTTGGGTTCCTTCATGTCTTTGCCCACATGATGATGAAGCTGGCGCAGGTATGCACATACAATTTCATTAAATATACTTGACAAATTAAGACATTTACACTCCGTATATATGTAAAATAAAGCAAACACATACCTAGTTTCACCTTGTTTCCCTCCTACAAATTCATGTGTAAACTGAACTCAGTGATCTCAATTGATCAGAGTCGACTGACTAAATCTGTTACACAACTTTAATCTCATGACATATTTTATTTTCAGACTTACCATGTCAGAAAATCTGTAGAAACCGCGAGAGTTCAATTGTGTTATGTTGGATGAAGCTCATTTAACATCCCTTCACTGCTAGGCTTTCAGGAATGTCTATCTGTAAAACATTCAGTAGAGTTTATCTCTGCTGGCTTCATACACATGCATGAGTAGAATTATGTTGTCACAAGCCTGATAGTAAGCATGCTTGCAAACTTTTGATTAAGAAAAGGCTAGTACACACTGCATAGAGTACGCCTGAATATTACGTTACAAGAGCAAAGTCACTTTGGATTTCAAAAAGTATTTCAACCATTTACTTGCACATCCTGTATAGACTGGGCTCAGTGTGGTTCTTCACGTTCACATTCATTCTGGACAGGCAGAACTTTCATTTTGTCATTGTTGGAAAAACACAGGTGTAAATAATAAAATCAATGACGGCTGAATTCCACTTTGGTTTCAGGGTGCTGGTGTCATTCACACTGCCCTGGCTGAATGGGGCACTTGAATAGAACAGAGTCATTGTTAATGTTATTAACAACAGCTGTGCTTTTTCTTCTATGACAAGTCAAAACATCTGTAAAAAAAAAAAAAAAAACTCTTTTATGTTTACTTAACGTAATGGTCATTGTTACATAATTTCGTTGTGGCTGGTTTTATTTAGCCCTTGAGAATTAGAAGAATGTAATTTTTTATTAGAACATAAAACACACGTAAGGGTTCTGAAAACAGGGAATCACACTGATTTCAGGCTTTACGGTGCAACTTCATTGCTGCAAATGAAAGGTCAAAATACTTCTATAGATCAAGGAAAATCACATGACTTTCAAGTTCAAAACAGGCAGTCATCTTCAATGGATGACTGAGGCTAATGGTGCACCTTTATTCTTAGCACAGTGTTTTGCATGCATAACCTTTTAATTAAACATTCAAGTTAAGAGCCAAGCCCTACTTCATCCATTACCTCCAAGCTCAGCAGACGCTTAACACACATGATGCACCTAGCAAAATATTACTTTCCCCATGCACTGTCCTACATGACCTGATACTCCCACAAATATCTGCTTTTTTGTTTTGCAGCTCTCATATGCTGAGTACTTTGGCTAACCAGTAAATAGAGGATATTTTAAATGTCTAGTTGCAGAAAACTAAACTTAAATCATAGTAAAATATGTAAAAGATGTGAAATTTAATGCAGAAATCTATACTAGCTCAAACAGTGTTTTACTATAAATGAAAGAAATCATTTGTAATACACAAGAGTATTTGAAATGTAAAAATGTTTTTAATTGTTTAACAACTGAGTAATTTATCATTTAAATTGTCTTCCACATGGTCAATGCAGGGTAAAGTATGTATCCATTTTATTTATCTATTTATGTGATAATGTGTTTACTAGCTTGTAAATGATTCAATGTTGGTTTTCCTTATCAGGTTGTTTTATATTCACCTGCTTTGAATATTGATAAAGAATACTTGTTAAAATTACTCCATTATGCTTTTTTATATTTTACTAAAGATGCACAGTAAGTTCAAGTTACAACATGGAAAATAAATCAGAAAGTGTATTGCACTTCAGTGTTGTCCAGCAGAGGGTAGCTTAAACCTGACAATGCCTCATAGGTGTCTTGCATCGTCAGATCCATCACCTCAGTACTGTTTTTAATTTCTTTAAACCAGTCCCAATTGTTTACCCTCTTGATTTAACTTCATTTTTTAAATTGATTTGATTTGTTTACATTGAACAGGACTCAGTAAAATCCAGTCATTTTTTAATGCTGGGCTCAAACCTCAAACCAGCATTGTTATCATGTCAACCAACCTTTTTCAAGTCATCTGATCAAACTTACACATGAAAAAAATAATAATATACCTGAGAGATCTTGCTGAAAGGCTTACCTTAACGACATCAGTTCATTTTTTAAAAGTCACAAAGGTGTTTGGATTTTGACCAGGAACATATGTCTTTTGCATTAAGTTAAAATGTAATGCAGTGATGGGAAAGGATACTACATGTAAACTGTACATTCATTTTCCACACTGGTTATTTAACCCCTTTTACAACTTTTTAAAATTTTGAAATGTAATTTCCGGTTTAACACTGGTTCCTTAGAAGGAAAATCAATACAACGATCAGTCACTTATTTTCCCTTTTAGCCACAATTCATTGCAATGGTAAACTTCAAAAAAAAAAAAAAATCTGTTTTAAGACATATAACACTGAAGTTCAGCCATTTTAAGAACAAGGTAACACCCACTTGTGTCTCATAAATCATTTGGGAATTTAAAAAGAATTTACTCTGTGACATGGCACATGACACTTACTGTCAATAAATGTCAGGGCACGCCAGATTACCACGGGGTTAAGAATCAAATTATAGACATCATTATTCAAGAAATCACACACACAGACAGATCCATACTTGCCTGTTCACAAAGTTTCTAATTTCCCTATCGTTAGGTCAGTGCCTGTTTCTGTAAATACTTATGTAATATTTTGAGTTGTTTGCATTTGCATATTAGAGCACATTGGGCAAGAGGCAGAACAGACTCAATGGGAATATCAGACACAACTTTTTTTCTCCTTACTTTCCTGTTTTTTCCTTTTTTTCTGAATCAATTCATTCATCTCAAAGAAGCAGGTGATTACAAAACACCCTGAAAGAGGGGCCGACTTTTAACCTCCACTGTTGAGTACACACTTTAATATGAGAATATATGGTGTTCGAAAATAAATTTTAATATGAAATCTTCTTTGTGTGCACACATTTAACAGGGCTTATAATTCTGTTGACATTTTTATTCACTAATAATTTAACCTGAAGGAATATGCTTTTCATACGGTTTTGTTGCTTTGTGGCTTCTGTTTTGTTTTGGTTATAACATTATTTAAGCATTAATATAACATGAGTGTATAATGTGACCCAAGTATTATTTGTATTTTAGTCATAAGAGTCAAATCACAAACCATAAAACTAGAAAAAAAATTAAATGGAGCCAATATCCTTAATTTGTTTGTTTTATTATCAAAAATGATGAAAATATTAATGAAGATAATAATATCGGGCCACTGTCACTTAAGTATTCTGGTCTTTATGTCCAAATGATGTTATCAGAAGCCAAGATGTCCATTCTGTGTCACAAAAGCTTCACCTTTAAAATCATATGCTTACTGTTTTGAAGCTTAAAGCACTCAGGATTCGTGTTTGTATTTCATATATATAGATACAGGAAGGTTATGTTAGGATGTAAACAAATGTGATTTATCTAAGCTAGAAGAGATCAGTTAATTTTAATTTTGACGTTTAAACCCCTTTTACAGTTCTTTCGGCATGAGGGTTTGGTTATTTAACTTCTTTTGGCAGCACCTTATCTGTTGTGAATGTGACTGTATGCAACACATAGTATTTTGAATGTACACCTCATATCATAACAAGTATCTGGGTTACTTTATGTGAAAATAATTTTGTGTGATAACTGCTGAGACTTTTGACTGTGTTTTTCACTGTTGCATCACTATGAATCCAGGTTAACCTCTAATATTTTTGCTATCTTGTCATTACTGTAAGATTTTGTGCATCTTTTCTGGTCACAGGACTCCAGTCAGATCGGTCTGCTCAAGGAGCTTCTGGACCTACAGAAAGACATGGTTGTTATGTTACTCTCACTATTGGAGGGTAAACACATTTTAAGGTTGTTTAGTTTTCAGCAGTTTTCCCCTGCCTGTCTTGTTCTTTTCAAACCTGTTTGATTTCACTGTTTTATTTAGGAAACGTGGTCAATGGTACAATTGCCCGCCAGATGGTAGACATGTTGGTAGAGTCTTCCAGCAATGTGGAGATGATCCTTAAGTTCTTTGACATGTTCCTTAAACTGAAAGACATTGTGGCTTCAGACGCTTTCCGTGATTACGTCACTGACCCCCGAGGACTGATCTCCAAGAAGGATTTCCAGAAGGCCATGGACAGTCAGAAGCAGTACTCGCCCTCTGAAATCCAGTTTCTTTTGTCCTGCTCCGAAGCAGATGAGAATGACATGATCCACTATGAGGAGTTTGCCAATCGCTTCCAAGAACCTGCCAAAGACATTGGGTTCAACATTGCAGTGCTGCTCACCAACCTGTCTGAACACGTCCCCCATGATACCAGGCTACAGAACTTCCTAGAACAAGCAGAAAGTGTGCTCAATTACTTCCGCCCCTTCTTGGGCCGCATTGAAATAATGGGTGCCAGCAGAAAGATTGAGCGCATCTACTTTGAAATCAGTGAAGTAAACCGCCGACAGTGGGAGATGCCGCAGGTCAGAGAGTCCAAACGGCAGTTTATCTTCGATGTTGTCAACGAGGGCGGTGAATCAGAGAAGATGGAAATGTTTGTCAATTTCTGTGAGGACACCATCTTTGAAATGAATATAGCCTCCCAAATTTCCGAGCAGGAGGAAGAGGAAAAGGGGGAAGAAGATGATGAAGGAGAGGAAGTTGGAGCCGAGGGAGGACCAGGAGGGGGAGGAAATGGAGGTGGTGATGAGGAGAGTAATGGAGAGGAAGGGCAGCCTGAATCAAGCTCTGCCTTTGCAGACTTCATAAACAGCATGATAAGCTTCTTTAGCATTTTCACCTTCCGTAACCTTCGCAGACAGTATCGCAGAGTGAGAAAGATGACCATCAAGGAGATTGTCGTGGCTTTGTCCACTTTTTTCTGGACCATCCTAATGAGTATCCTCCACTTCATTTACAATGTGTGCAAAGGCTTCTTCATGATCATTTGGCAAACACTGTTTGGAGGTGGCTTAGTGGAGGGAGCTAAAAACATCACTGTGACGGAGATACTAGCAAGCATGCCAGACCCAACACAGGACGATGTGCACGGAGATGGACCAGGAGAACCGAGGACAGGGGAGGAACAAGACACTGGAGGTGTAACAGACACTGGAGAGACTGGGAGTGGAGAGGAGGAAGAGGAGGACACCCAGGAAAAAGAGGGTGGCAGGATTCCAGGTATTGATGCCCCAGGTGGACTTGGAGACATGGGTGTAGAGTCACCTGTTGAACCTCCAACTCCTGAAGGAACTCCCATAACAAAGAGGAAAATGGTGAGTTCTCTGAACAAGGGTAACTTAAAATGTATGTAAATATCAGCTTATTTGCTGGTTGGTTATCAGTCCAATTCCTAAGTGGTTTGTAATCCAGTTTGAAATTTCTACTAATTTTTAAATTTACAGACATCTACCAAGTCTCAGGTCTTGCATAGTACATTTGTTAAACAACAAGGCAGAAAATTAGCAAATATGATGAGAGGGAAGACTAAAGTTGCCTTTATCTGTGTTTTCAGCCACCAGAAGAAACTGACACTAGCCAGAAACCGCCTGAACCAGTTCCCGTAGAGGAACCTCCTCCTGAACCTGAGAAGGCTGAGTGGGTGGAGTTTTCTTTCGTTCGTGTTGATTTGGTTTTAACATGAACTCTATAGCACAGTGGATACAAACATTTAACCCAAATGAACTGTCATAAATTAGTTGTAGAAAGTGCCTTGGATCATTTTTAAGCGGCAGTTTCTCGTGAAAACTGCTAAAATATTGTACTTTCAATATTGCTACCAGTGTAATATTGTACATTGCACTTGTAGTAATTCTGTAGTGTGATATAGAACAGGATCTCTCTGTTGAGATTGTGGAAAAAAGGGACAAAGGCAGACACATGGCAAATTCAAAGGGTTGTGCATCTGGAGCAGTCACAGCCTAATGCATCATCTCTTCACTTTGTTGTTGATGAAATGCAGAAATTAAACAATAACTCTACTGTGTTTGGTTGTCAGTGTTGAAACTGGAGAGAAATTGGAGAAGGAATCTCAGAGCAAGGAGGAAGTTCCGCCACAGGAACCAAAGAAAACTGCAAAAAAAAGAGAAAAGAAGCCAAAAGGGGAAGGAGGTTTTCAAATCTGGACTGAGCTGGAAACCCAAAGAAATAAATTTATGGTGACACATTCACTAGCTCTCTTTGAAACTGACATGCTAATACAACTACTCTCTAGTTGCCAGCTCATTACTCACTTGAACAAATATTCATCTCTGTTTTGCAGAACTACCTCTCCAGGAACTTCTACAACCTGCGATTTTTGGCCCTGTTCCTTGCATTTGCCCTGAACTTTATTCTGCTGTTCTACAAGGTAAAAAATATCACTTTGACTTTAAATAATTATGTTCTATAGGACGAGTATATATCCCTCAGTGTTATATACTTTTATTAAAGAAAATATCAATACTCAAGCTTAGTATTTTATCATGTCTGTTTGATAGATAGTTTAAGTGAACTCTGCTGCCTCGTTCTTCCTATTTTTTTTTCCTTGCTTGTGTCTACATATTTGTGGTCTGTTCAGGTGTCTGAGACTCCACCTGAGGGTGAGGAGATGGAAGGGTCTGGTCTGTCAGAGGGAAGCGGCCTGTTCGAAGGCTCCGGGTTGTTTGAAGGCTCAGGGGAGGAGGCAGAGGGATCTGGAATGAGTGAAGGAGGAGATGAAGATGAGGAGGATGTCCCTATTTATTATTACTTAGAAGAGAGTACAGGCTACATGCAGCCCACATTGGCCTTCCTTGCTGTCCTGCACACAGTCATTTCCTTTATCTGTATTATTGGCTACAACTGCTTGAAGGTATAACTGGCATACAGTAGAAGTAGTAGTAGAAGTAGTTAACAATGTTAAAAACACTTTAAGGACAGATTGGAAATAACTGCCATTAAAGTGTTGCATCTTAAACTATGTTCTGTCTTACAACAGATGATTTCAAAAGCTTGCATGTCTCAGTTAAACGACATTTGTGACTGTTTTCGGCAGATTCCACTTGTGATCTTTAAAAGAGAGAAAGAACTTGCAAGAAAGCTTGAGTTTGATGGCCTCTACATCACTGAGCAGCCAGAGGATGATGACATTAAGGGCCAGTGGGACAGACTAGTTCTGAATACACCGTATGTGGATAAAGAAATGATTGATTTCATATGAGATGGGGTTTTTTTGTTAAGATCAAGTAGACACTCAAAAAAACTGCCTCATAAATTTTGTCTTTTTTTCTCAGCTCCTTCCCAAACAACTATTGGGATAAATTTGTCAAAAGAAAGGTGAGTTATGTTTGGTTTAGTCTATTTCAAATTGGCTCTGCAGAGGAGGTTGATGTGTAATGTGATGTATATATTCAGGTTCTGGAGAAGTATGGAGACATCTATGGAAGAGAAAGAATCGCTGAACTCCTGGGTGTCGATTTAGCCTCCCTGGACGTGAGTCAGCAACATGAGAAGAAACAGGAGGAACCAGACAACTCTGTGTTTGCATGGTACAGAATGCATTCCGACAATAATGAGCAGATTGTTTTCATTTAAAATGGACACCAACCGATATTGTATCTTTTTAGGATGACCTCCATTGACATCAAGTACCAGATTTGGAAGTTTGGTGTTGTGTTCACAGACGGTGTAAGCAAACCCATATTTAATTGTATACGGCACAATACTATACCATGCTTTGCTGTATGAACATTATGTTAACTCTAAGAAATGACATTACCTTCCTTGTTATTTCTATGTAGACTTTCTTGTATCTCTGCTGGTACATGGTGATGTCTCTGCTTGGGCATTACAACAACTTCTTCTTCGCCTGCCATTTGCTTGATATTGCCATGGGTGTGAAGACTCTGCGCACTATTTTATCCTCAGTTACACACAACGGCAAACAGGCAAGTGTAAAAAAAATGACAACTCAATAGTGTTTATTTAGCTTCAGTTTGAATGTACTTACCCTTGTCCCTCTTGTCTCCGTTAGCTCATGATGACAGTGGGCCTGCTGGCTGTCGTTGTGTACCTTTACACTGTAGTTGCCTTTAATTTCTTCCGCAAGTTCTACAACAAGAGTGAGGATGAAGATGAGCCAGACATGAAGTGTGATGACATGATGACTGTAAGTTGCTGGTGATCCCAGAATTTGCACTGTGTTACACAGTTGTCCACACACTTCCCAAATTACATGTTTTCTTTACTTCACAGTGTTACCTGTTCCACATGTATGTGGGAGTGCGTGCTGGTGGAGGAATTGGAGATGAGATTGAGGATCCAGCTGGGGATGAATACGAGCTCTATCGAGTGGTCTTTGATATAACCTTCTTCTTCTTCGTCATTGTCATTCTACTGGCCATTATTCAGGGTAAAGACAGCGCTGGCCTGCAAGACACTTTTCACGTTTTACTTACTTAAACCCGTTCAAAGGGATTTTAATGTTTGATGATTTTATAAACACCCCTGATGATAATGTGTTTGTAGGTCTGATCATTGATGCCTTTGGAGAACTGAGAGATCAACAAGAGCAGGTCAAGGAAGACATGGAGGTACAGTGCAATACATAACCTTGGCACTTATTGCTACTGACATGTATACACACTGTGACTTTAAACCTTCTCACCTTTTTTTCTGTGCAGACTAAATGCTTCATATGTGGCATTGGAAGTGACTACTTTGATACAACCCCACACGGCTTTGAGACCCACACTTTCGATGAACACAACCTGGCCAATTACATGTGAGTGTACCCCCTCTGTGTTACTATGTGTGTGCATGTGTGTGCTTGTACAAATGAAAAAATACTGACATTGATTCCTTTTCAGGTTCTTTTTGATGTATCTAATCAACAAAGATGAGACAGAGCACACTGGGCAGGTCAGTCTGAAGTGTTTTGTACAGTTTTATTATCAGGATTTCCTCTGACTAACAACACATAGTCTGCGTCTTTCAGAATCTGGACTCAAGCTGTGTCCTTCATTGAACTGTTGTTCTTGCATCATCTGTTTTAGGAGTCATATGTGTGGAAAATGTACCAGGAGCGCTGCTGGGACTTCTTCCCTGCTGGAGACTGTTTCAGAAAGCAATATGAAGATCAACTTTCCTAGTCAACATGTATTTGTACACATATGTTCAGAGAGAAAATGACTGACATTGAAATATTTGTGTTCATCATTCCTGGCAAAACTCACCACAAACTGATTTTGTCATGAAAATAACAGAAAAAAATATTCTCTTGAAAGATTAATGTCATAAAAACTCAATCTTTAACAGAAAATTGCTGTGTCCTTGAAGTGGCTGCTGGTTAAGATACTTTTTTATCCTTTCAAAACTTACAGTTTGATCACTTAGGAGGAGAAGATAAAACCACTGTTAATGTGAGGATGTGATCAAGTGCCTTAGTATCAGCAAGAACATATGTAGCAGAAAAGACTCAGCTTTACACTTTGCCTCTCTGTCTTTATATGTAGTCAACTGTTTTCTTGGAGGTCACCATATACCTTGTTTGTGATTATTGTGTTTTTTTGCCTTTAGCATATTTATATGTCTCAATGAGTGTTTTTTTTCTGTGGTTATTTTTCTTCACATACTGTAGCTTTAATGTTTGAATTTAAATTATTTTATTTATTGTTTTTCAAGACAACTTTGTGTCTGTGATGATTAAACATGTATAACAACAAGCTTCACTGTGTTAAGACATTGATTTGTCCTTGTGCTTAGCTTGCTACATGTAAAATGTATGTACATGATTTTAGTTTTTATTTACATTTAGATTGCTGGTTGGTAGCTTTGCAAAGGTGTGGATGATTATACATGTTTGAGCTACATTGAAAACTCTGTTTTCACACTACGTAAAAGTGTAATCTGACTAGATAGCAGCCTTTTAATTTGCAGGATTACACACGAAAAGAGACTAAACTGCACAGGACAGGAGTGACCAAGGAGTTCTTTTATTGCTGTGGAACTTTTGAGAGATTAAATATCATAGACATGCAAGTACATGAAATGTTTTGGTCACTGTTTGCTTATAGTTATCTGTTTTATTGATTTCAGTAACTACATGTATTGATGTCTCAGCTGTTGTTTTCTGCACCACTTCGAATTAAATGAGGGAATGAGTTTAAGAGATTCACTAAAGCTGAAGCTTCAAAATGACTTGTAATTTCGTTTTTATAAAACTTAAGTGCTATTAAAGGTAAACATTACAAAAAACAATAACATCATGCTGATAAATCATTTTAAACGGGAACTCTGCACACACACTGCACTTTGTAACATCTCATCACAACCCATTTTCACTGCAAGCTGTTGAATCGTGGCTCAGTGGAACATCCCGTCTAAATGCGGATTAAAGCTGAGCATTAAAACTCACATTGAGCCTCGTGCTTTTCAATCATCCGATCCCCAAACATTTCAGTCAGAGCCTTCTTAGAGTGGAACTGTTAACATGAACGTCTCTGGGATCCACCATGGGATGCTCAGGATGTATGGTAAGTTAAGCCTCTTCTTCCCTGAGCAAGTGCTGATATTTTGTGAGAAAATGATTGCTCGTCTTAAATGTAGCTGTTGGACTGTTTTGCAGCTAACAGAAGTATTTATGGTGCTTCTCTTGTTTGACATTTGTTCACTTAGGCTTTTACAGATGCTTGTGAATTACTTTTTAGCAATATGGAATTTAAACTGGGATTCTGCATCATACAGGTGTGATGGTGATGATGATGATGATGAGTAATTGAGTTTGGAAAACCACTAATATGATGAATGTATCGTCTCAGTGTTTGTCCAAACTCATGAATTGTGTTTCAAAATGACAAATTACAACGTGATATGATGTTTTTAAGTGCTTTGAAAACCATGTATGACTTTAAGATAAAAAAAATATGGTTGAATTTCTCTGCAAAATAATCAATCACCAAACAAGATAGAAAGGTTTTTTTTTTTTTTTAAAAAATACAGTGATATTGTATCAAAAGCAAACAATTAGTTTGCACTTCATAGCCACAGCTGTGTGGCAGAGCCTGATACAAACTACCTCAAGCTATAGCTGCAAAACATCAAAAAGATAAATAAATTGGAATAAAGCTTAGTTGCTCTGTCTCTAATTACCATTTCTTTGTTTTGTAACTCTGCTTAATAAAATGTGTCCATGTGGTTTTACTCTGTGTGCATGGATTGAGTAGATCCAGATGTGGACATTGGTAGACATGGTCTGATTGGTTGAGTCTCACATCCACAGCCCCTTGATCCTCCAACAATATGACTGCCTCTAATCTGTGGGAATGATTGAATGACAGCGTTCATGCTTTAATCTCAGCAGTAAACTGCTCTGTGACTCCGCTGTGACCATGCTTAATATTGTCAATGAGCTTTTCCTGTTGGGTTATGATTAGACATGTTTCCCACTGCATCTTTTCCAACAAGTAATATTTACTGTTCAGTGTCTTTCTCTGTTTTTTTTTTTTTTTTCCAAACCGTCTTCTCTTATCCAGGTGGATTTATTTTCAAACAGTGGAAGAAAAGGTTTCTGCTCCTGACAGCTGATGGCAGTCTCCTTGTTTCCCACAATGTATCGTCTCCCCCTGACCAGCTGGTGCTGTTGCAGAGCAGTTGTGAGGCCATTGTGGAAGGCAAAGAGATCCTTGACCTGCCCAAGTTACCCTCCGGTGGATGCAGGGATTGCTGCTTTGCTCTTATCCTCGCCCAGAATAAATACCTGCTGCTGCTGGCTGACACCCCTGCAGACTGCAGGTCGCTGCGCTTCCTTAATTACTTATTCCATTGGAACAATACACTGTCCACATCTTGATTCAACTAAAGATCAATGAGTTACTCATTGTACCATCTGACTAAAAGTAATTTGGAAAATCTACTTTTTCACATGAGAGTTGGATGAGAATCTTTATACCATGCCTGGAGGTCTGGCTAGCAGAAACATCTTTGTCTGGCTACACCAAAGTGTAAAAGTGACAGAGGAGAGGCAAAAAATAGTCTGCCACATAATTCTCATGAAAACCACAACTTGTTTTTCCTTTTCTTTTTTCAATGTGGAAAAAACATAATGGTGTAATGTCTTAAAAAGTGAGGTTTGGATGGAAAGAAGATATTTTCAACCTTCTCACAGAGCTAAGCTTGCTGTTTCCCTCTTTTTCCAGTCCTTTAACAGTTATCAGTTGTCTTATTCATCTGTTTGTGGACTAATGAACAGAAACAACGGCAGTGGTGGTATATTTTTTTAATCTAACTTTCAGCAAGAAAGCTCAAATGTTTATTTCACAAAATTTTGAACTTCTTATTTAATTTTTGTGCTTATTGCTCATCACATAAAGCTCACTTACTATTTATGTATCCGATAAAAAAAGAGCCCTATCCCATTCCAGATCCTCTTTTGCATACAGGCTGTGTTTCCCATTCCTACCTACCTTTGTCTGTACATGTCAAGCAGATAACAGTAACTCAGTATTATGTAATGTGGTGTGCTAGATTTAAGGTCACTGCGCATGCACTTAAGCTGATTTATTATTCCAATGAAAATAATAATCGTTTTTATCCCTTTTTAGTCAATGGCTGACAATGCTGAGAAAGGTGAAAAAGGTGAGCTAAGGTATTTATTAAGGTAATTGTTTTGGAAGACGTACACCACCAACAAAACAAAGAGTTTATAGCCATGCTAACAGCTCTGTTAGGCTACACTGAAGAACGACTGTGACTTAGGCTAAATGCTAATTTTAGCATTAGACTAAAACATCAAGCTTACAGTGACAACAAAAACCTGTTGTGCTTGTTCACTATGTTTATTTTTCAGCATATCATCACTGCAGGTGATTGTAGCACAGCGTAAGTAAGTACATACTGCGAACAATTTAAAAAAATGCTGGCCTCTGGGAAAAAACTAAGGATTCAGTCGGTTCAGTTCAGGGATCTTTCCCATTAAAGAGAAGTTTTACATCGTCCTACCCAGTAGTCGAGTTGTAAAAAAAAATTCAGGGGGGATGGTCAATGTTTTTCACC
The DNA here is from genome assembly GCA_029783645.1 of Ctenochaetus hawaiiensis. Classification (NCBI taxonomy): domain Eukaryota; kingdom Metazoa; phylum Chordata; class Actinopteri; order Acanthuriformes; family Acanthuridae; genus Ctenochaetus; species Ctenochaetus hawaiiensis. The sequence goes on along the minus strand of JAPZDY010000006.1, from coordinate 10,620,846 downwards.
TTAAAAAAAAAGTGGCGGGG
>JAPZDY010000006.1:10590717-10612494 GCA_029783645.1 Ctenochaetus hawaiiensis | reverse complement strand
GGAGGACTGCGTCCCTGTGCTGAAGAAATATGTCCAGGAGGGACGGATGTTTGACTATGTTATTAATGACCTCACTGCAGTCCCAATATCCACGGAGCCAGAAGAAGGTGTCTGTATAACATTTGTAGCATCAGCATTGTTTCATGAATGCAGTAAAGAGACGTTATTGTTTCAACTTCTGTCTGAACCTGTTTCACTGCCTGTCGTTAGACTCGACGTGGGAGTTCCTGCGTCTCATCTTAGACCTGTCAATAAAAGTCCTGCATCCCTCTGGGAAATATTTCACACAGGTGAGTCTTTTCCTTCTTTTAAATCCATTCATATGTGATCATTGGCCAGACAGACATACTTTCTAAAATCCTCCCCCCCCCATTTCCGTTAAATAGCTAGGGAGAAACTGACTGACACTGAGACAAATCTTTAATTTTCCAGTGAAACTGCATTTTCTGACTATTTGTTTCCCTTATTCTGTGTATTTTCTGTTTTAAATAGGATGTCTAATCGGTTTAATGATAATGGCATCAATATTTAGTGGAAAAGTTAAAATACCTCTAAGAACTAAGCTTTCTGGTCAGTTTTTTCAAATTAAATTTAGTTATGAATTGTGGCGTTGTAGGAAATCAGATAACCAGTCACATTTCTTGTTATTTTGGCCAAATACTGGAAAACACTGCTTTCATTATGACTACCCTGCAGTTATGTTTTGAAAAACATCAAAAGCTATGGTATGTGTGTCTTGTGACATTATGTTTTTTTCTGCTGCTGGTAATCAGGGTAACAGCGTGAATCTGACAGAGGCACTGGGTTTGTATGAGGAACAGCTTGGAAAGCTCTCGTGTCCCGTGGACTTCTCCAAACAAGTGGTGTGCGTGCCCTCCTACTCAGAGCTGTATCCTTTTTGTCAGAAAGTTTTAATACTTTGCAATTGTGATGGATTATATCATTTATTTTTGAAACTTTTAGGATTAAAAAGTAGAATTAATTTCAATTTAGCTGAAGCTAAAAATCTGTGAATGTACCCAGTTTTAGAAATGTATTTTACTACACAAACATACAAAGAAGAGAGAGAAAAAAGAAAAGAGACTAGAAGGGAATAACCTGATGAACCAGAGTTTAAGTGTTTAGCTCTTAACTGAAAACTGACAAACACACACACACCCTCGGTGCTGCTAGCTAGCTCATCTACAGTATCTTACTGTTATAAATAAACACCAACAATCCCACCATCAAACTCACACAAGTAATGTGAGGCTAAATTCACCTTTTTAAGGGAGATTTCCACAAAATACAATGACAAACATTGGGCGGTTAATTAAAACCTAATGACATTCAGCACTGCCCAAGCATTCTGTCATCTGTTGACTCTGTTGGCCGGAGCTGGAAAATCCCTTTAGGGCTGGGAGTAATTTTTCTCCTTAACAAAATTTGTTGCAGCACAGCGTTATCATAACTGATTAAAATGACAGACGAAACTGCAAAAGTTAGTTTTGATAAACTGGAATCCTTTGAGCTCATTTGTTCATATAATCCTCCAAATGCCATACACGTTTGCATGTCATTATATTTTACCATCTACAGCCCTTAATTGCACTGTGTCAGATGGGTTTTCTACACCGTATGGAAGAAGTAAAATCCTCCAGTTCTCTCTGCTTGAATCCCCAGCGGCTGGAATGTTAATGCTCCTCTCATTTCTGCTGTAGCCTGAGGTTGTGCTCAGACTGAACATGACATGAAAAAACATGAAAAGGTCGGATGAATGCTTTGTTACGGTGGCTTCAGATTGTTCTAAAATGGAGTGGATCTGCAGAAATCAAACAAAAAAAAAAATAATTGCAGTGTTCCTGCAATGTCAATGAGTAGTTCATACTTAAACGGGCACATTCCACACTCACGGCAGCCTACATGCCTGTTATAAGTGAACCAAAGCCGACTGACTACAGCTAACATCTGCACTGTAATTGGCTGTTTTTGGTTAACAAGCAAGGACTTCAAAACACTCCTGCAGTCCAGTTGGTGTGAATAAATCAGGACAAAAATTCACTTTGTGTTCAGTCTGAACTTAACTTTAAGGGGCCCAATGACAGTTTTACTAACCCCACTCAATTAACCCCATTCCTCCCTGATCTTCCTTCTCTTTCTCCCTGTGTTTAGTTGTGTTTTACCATTGTTTGCTACAACTTATCACTTGTATGTCATTTCATTTGGAATGTCCATTTGCATGTACTCTGAAGGAAATGTTAGATGTTTAAAACAGTGATTTGATACACTGATAATATGGTGTAACTGCTCTTACAACAAGTGTGTGTGTGTGCGTGTGTGTGTTTTCTCGTTTTCTTTGGGTTTACTCTTCGAGTTATGAGCTTAAACCGTTTGATAGGGAAATCTATAGACTCAGCACAGCTGAATTGAGTTGCTTTTAAGCTCTTTTTTTGTTACTGCCTCTCAAATGTGATTTGATTCTTTCAGGTTGTATCGAGACAATGTGATCGTGTCCAGTAAGACTGAAGTGTTTGAGTCCAAATGTGTTTTTAAAAGGGAAACGATTCCACCACTTTAATGCCACATCTGTGCTTGTGCTGTTTATGTGTCATGTTTTATCAGCACCTTTGGTTTCTCCTGATAATATTTTAAGTTTTTTAAAGACTGTATTAGGTGCATGTAAAGGACGGTGAATGTAGCTTGCATATACAGTACACAGCACGTTTACACGTGATCGACCCTGTGGGACTGAGTTACATTTATTTATTCAATATGATTTCACCAAATGCTTTTCTGTCCCACTTGAGATGATATTTGTGACCATCTGCAATTAAACTGTTTTCGGGGGAAAATGTCTTGACTTTTTTTTAACAAAATAATTGAATTTTGGAATAATAATCATAGAAACTCACTAGAAACTTTCCCTCTGTGTTATATGTCAAATCTTTTAAATCCAGCGCAATTGAGCAATAAGACTGAAAGGATCAGTTGATTAACACAAAGTTAATTCTGTTAAAAAGGAGAGTATTTTTTTTTTTTTTTTAAGATTTTGGGGGGGAGAAACTCATTGAAACGTGGATATTTTCAGCAAGGGACTGTTGTCATGAGCCCTTGAGAACCTAGAGGGGATTCAGGGCAAGAATCTTAAAAACTATGTAGCCTAACAGGCATAACAATAGTCACTTAGGAAAGAATGTCAGTAACAGACAAAAACTGGACTGAAAGCCAACACAAGGAAAGTAACAAATATGGCCAAATTTGAAATCCTCTTTACTCCTTCCTTGCACATCATTTAAACTGGAGTACCTCTCAGGTGTTGCCCTTGATTACCTGACAAGTGTTGCTGCAAACAAATGCAAACAGAGAGCCATAACCTTGAAGCTGCAGGAAATAACAGTGAAATTAGGATCATTTCCTGTTTGCAGAGATTGTGATACATAAGGGTAAAGCAAAAAAAAAAGAAGGAAATTGTATTGTCATTGTCATTTTTTAATCCTTTGCAGCACAGTGTTCCACAAGAGAACAGACTTCTTTCTTATACCTGTGAAAGTTATTTTAGAAAGCAGCCAGATGCCTCGACACGATCCTTCAACACCATGAATTTTTGCCCAAGGCCTCTTTTGGAGTTGGGCAATAACAGATAGTTTGTCAGCAGCAAGGTAGACTGAATTATTAGTCAGAACTTCAGTGAAACTTTACTGTCATGTATTTATTTACAGAGTTTCCCTGGTGAATCTGTCAGAGCAGAAACCAGTTGATTCTGTGGACCAAAGTTAATACTCATCCCATTTTGAAAGGATATCAGTTAATAGTGTGGCTTCTCTCTATGCGGTGTAACTCTTATTTTACATGATTTGAGTATCTTGGTCTGGTTGAATACAGTCAATGGAAGGACTTAACCAGTCCTGTCATTCATGGCATTCATGATCAGTCTTGCTTTAAGAGGTGGGCCATATAACCAGTGTCCCTCCTTGTTACTGACATTCTGCATTGTTCTTAGATGATCTAAGAGGATTATGTGTCATTGGAAGGTGCAAACTATACATGTTGCGTGTATGTAGGTTACAGTTGTCACTCCCACACAGTAAAGAGGTTAACAATATCATACTGTACATATGCAAGTCATTGCATGTTTGGTCTTGTAATGTCATGAGCAATTTAGCACTGCACTGACACCAGCCCTCAAGAGGGGCTTCATTATTTTACGTTTTTAATGTCCACTGTCTTATCTCCTGAACGCTTAAAAGAGGAGGGTGAGCAAAGGGATATTCAGTTGCTTTGAATCTGAAACTCCATTTCTAGATACCACTAAAATTCTTCACTCTGGGCCTTTAAGTAATGTATACAACTATTTTAGTGAGTTTGTCTTCCGAATCTACTTGTGTATCTTGTCCTGCCTCCACCTTCTGCACCCTCTATACTTTCATTACCCCCTACTCAAACAGGGCCTGTATCCCATCCCTACTTTTATCATTGTCTCTACCTCTTCTATTTCTTCCCCCCTACCCGAACCAGGGTTTGTTTCCCCACCCCGCTTTGGGGTAGTTGATGATAGTGCTGTTTGTGGTAGCATAGGCAAAGTAAAGGAGATAATTGTCTTGGTGTGAGGAGCAGTGATAGCTGGCATTAGGGGAGTGACTCTGGGATGCCAGTGATTACTGTCTAGCCTCGTGGGACCGACTAGACAAAACACAGGTGAAAGGAGGTTCCCACCTGATGACCCCAAAGACATGTTAGTTATCACCGTTCACTGGTCTATATGATTAAGTTAATAGTTATCATAGAGATTAGTTGTATTTTAAGTGTTAGAATAACTCAGTGAGCTAAAACTTGACAACAGGGTGACACTCATGTTTTGTCTTCACACAGGATACACAGTAATACTGAATACATCATTTAGCTTCAATCAAAGTCTGTTCTCATCTGCAAACAATAGTCCGAGCAAAGAAAGAGGCTTTAATAAAAAATCACATTTCATTTCCAAATCCAATCGAGAGTCAAACAATTAGAGTTTTGTCCTGCAGAATACAAACCATGACAGGTGCATCACAAAAGCTGTCTGCAACACAAATCCCCTGAAGTTTAAAGTTCATCTTAATCCATGCAACTGTTGTTGAGATATTTCAATCTGGACCTGTCAGCCTTAACTGTTGCTAGCATGGCTACAAATACAGCACCGCCGAGGACAGTTTAGTTGATTATATTAGGGATTTAAGTTGTACTAGTTGAATGTGAAATGGCAATGTATTCATCACTCCTAATGTCCTTCTGAGGCGTTCATGCTGTACTTCATATTTGTAGCACATTTGTTGCAGGTTTTATCTTCAGCAAGCAGCAGTTTAAAGATGTTGACATGTCGTGGGGTCTTTCTCTGTGGTTTCAGGCTATCTGTGAAGTTACAGTATTGAACCAGGCATGTTTTAGACTGGACGGATACCAATCTGCTGGATCAATATCATATGACACTCCAATGGAATAATAACATCTCTGTGCAAAGAAAATAAATGTTGTTCAGCCTTGTCGAGCAAATACAACAAAGTATGAATGTAGAAAGACTGTAAAAATCCAGTGCTAAGGATCCTGTAGGCTTGCCCCAATATAAGACATACATGTGACATGCAGATGGACAATATATATAAATAACTCTGTTCATTTCCATCATATACAAGAATTTCAAAATAAAAGCCATGGAAACTTTGTCTTGGCTCAGGTTCCTTGCTGGTCTCTGTATTGCCTGTTGATCTCGTTGAGGATCACATCTGAACTGTGGTCTTCATCAGCTGTGATTGTTCTGTCTTCAAATGGGCTCCCTGTAACACAGAACCGCTGCATTATCTCCAACAGACAACATTTATGGAATCTATCTATCTATCTATCTGAAATTTTGCTCTATTTTTATGTGTGCAAATGACTGGTACTAAACAAAGGTTTTTAATATTTTTGTTGTAATTGTAATAACAACTGCAGCTCATAAGCTGCAGTTGTTATTCTGAGTGTCTCACAGCATTATTGTATGTACGTTCACATCAACAGACCTTTAGATTTAAAAGTAAAATCCTTATGTGTTTTCTAAAATATAAAATCCTTATTATCCTCATGTAAAGCCTTGTTGCAGCTCCCCCCTGAGGCCATCTTCTGGAACACTTACAAAACTGTTGCTTAAGTGCTAGTTATTTGCTCAACAAAACATGTAAAAATAGTGCCAAGGGTTAAAAACACCAGGATTCCATTTTAATAATAATATATTAATATTGTCTATGACACTCACAGTCACAACGGCAGACTGTCCTCACTTACCAATACCATTAATGTGCTCTGAAGAGTCACTGACAAGAAAAGAAGAGGAGCTGGATGAGTTGTTGGACTTGGAGGACTTGGAGGAATGTAGAGATGTCAGTCTGGTCACTGATGACTTCTTCGCGGTCTTCTGTGTTGCAGTGCGACTCCATTCTGCCAAAGGTAATCCCACATGTAGCATCACCATCTATGGCTTTCATGTGTAGTTTATTTCCACTGTTGTGTATGACTGCACATAAATCTTTTGCTTTGCAGGAACAGATGTCATTGTTTAAAGGACTAGGAAACTAAATAGAGGGGTGTATGAGTGTAAAAAAATGTAAAATGAACATGTCTGACCTGAATTCTCTGCTAGCCTCATTCTGCCGCAGCACAGGTACGTTCTCCACTGTCTCCTAACATTTTCCTTCACCGCACAGTGGAACACAAATATGAAGAAACCTTCAAAATAGACAGAGTTGGTTTTAATGACACACCAAACCTTTAATGTTGTTAGTATAGTGTTATACTGTTCATATAAAGAACACAGGCAAGTATTTTAATTTACTTAAAATAAAAATGAAAATGGGGCTTTAAATTTAACATAAATACCCAATATACAGAGGGCTCTGACATAATGTTTGAACTTTCAATTCCTCACACTTTGTCAATCCAATTTTACACATCTTTAAGCTGAATTTAAACAGGGAAATCTAAAGCCAAATGTGCACAAACTGACGACAGGGACATTGTGTTTAACATAATCCAGAGATCACGAGAAAAAGAGTGGAAGAAGCTAAACAAACTACTTAACACTGTATTTATAAGCTACTTAAATACATTAAATACACAAGCTAATCTACATATTTTCAATCAAACAATCTAATCTAGATGTGAAGGGAGAAAAGAGAGAAGAAGAAAGAAAAGAAATCTTGACTTACTGTTGTTACACTATTTATTCGTCTTATTAAAGGCATGTCACAGCTTCTTAGATTCAGACTTAACTTAAGTTTCATCCTCATTATTGCAACATTATATACATGACAAAAAGAATGTAAAGCATAACAGGTTCTCCTTGAAATAAAAAGCATAAAGTGGAAAAACATGTACTTGCTTATTAATTACTGCAAGAAATTCCATTACATCATATTTAATTTTTTTAAACATTGTTTGGGGGATCTGAGGTTAGTTTGCAAAATTGGTTAGTGGAAAAAAATGTTAAGTGTTCTAGGACTCTGTAAACTTTTATTGTCAACAAAGAACAAGCCCAGGTTTAAATACCACTCAAGTGATGTTATTGCTCTGGACTCACCTTGCAAGGAGTTAAAGATGGCAAAGAGGTACATAAAAGGCAGATTGAGAGGCCCCCAGGCAAAAAAGGCAAAGCCCCAAGTGAGGCCCAAGAGGATGGTTAACCCCGCCACACTGCGTGCATCCTGCAGTGTCGTGCGATGGAGCGCATTGTGAGGGTTCTGCCTTTTTATCCGGCACAGTTGGATCAACACCACAATGAACATGATGAGGTTGAACAGAAAAATAACACAGAAGTAGGCCACCACTGCCACATAGAAGGCAATGTCGTTTTTCAGCCAGCAGCTGTGGGAGAGGACAAGGATGGGAAGGGAAGGAAAGGGTTTTTTTGTTACAGTTTTTTATAACATGCTTCATGGTCTTTGTGGAACATTTTTAGTTTGTGCAGAATAATATGCTTTTAACTACAGACTCACAACTCATCAGTGGTGCCATCAGAAAACTTTCCATAGGAGACAAGACCGTAGTTATCCTTGTCAATCGCAATGACGATAATGACCACGATCATCGGGACGCCCCAGCCGACCAGCGAGAACTTGAGCATGTAGCGTGATATGTAGCTGTTGAAGACTTTCACAAGGGCCAGATACATGTGGACAGCCTCAAGTCCCATCCAGGTGAAGGAAACCAGCAGGAAGTAGTGAAGGAACCAGGCAGTGGAGATGCAGAGGCCCACGGCATCTGGATAGAGTGCCAACCACGCATCCACCAGGAAGACCAGGTTCAGCAGCAGCAGAGCCAGGCACAGCTGGATCAGGATTTTGGATGGAATGTCCTTTCGCAACTTCCTGCAACGTTCAAACAGTTTTGACGACATGAAACACTGGAGTAGACTGTAAAAAAATATTTGCCTCTGTCTTATTTTAATGAAATTTTGCACTTTTTAAATACTTTATTCCAATTTACAACCACTTTAAAAATAAATTTAAAAAAGGCTCTATTACTTTATTATTAAATGGCCAAAGGAGTGTAAAGGAAAAAAAACATTCATGACATTCCGATGGCTAATAACAGTGCATGTTACCTCAATGGAAAATATTACATATTGGACATGAGTGATTTGTCTCATGGCTCTCACCCAAATGACAAGTATGTGAGGAGGGTGATGGCCAGGAAGATGGCAGAGACTCCACAGCCGATATATGTGATGAAGGTGAGGATGGTGGCCTGGACACGACTGGTTACAGGCTCTCTGGAGAGATCCTGTACAAGTTAAGACGATATAAAACGACAAAGAAAGAAGTTACAGCACAGTAGAATTAGGATTCAAACTAATTCTATGCTTTGGATCAGTTTTCATGCAACATGTTGAAAAAGTATAAAAAAATAGAATCATCCTCTCACCAGCAGGATTGCAAAGCTGGTTAAGTGGTTGCAGCTACAAACAGTCTCATTTTCTGTGCTGTTTCGGACAAAACAGCCACTTGGATTCCAACCACCTGATCCATCTGCCGGTAGAAAAAAAACAGATTAGCAATATTTCAATTTTGTTTTTTTTAATCTTTGCTCAATTCTGATGGACATTGTCAAAAAGCTCACCATTTAATGTGAAGTCCCAGAAAACACACTGAGCCACAAAATTACCCTGCAGTTTAAGAAAAAAGCACAAGATCTTGTATGAGTTTATAATCTCTAATTGTACATTGTGATTTTTTTTCTCTGTTCCGTGTGGCAGCTACTACTCTTACTATCTGTATTTTGAAAAGGGGCTTACTGGAACAGGCTCTGTGTTCCTCAGGTGAATTATTACATCGTCCTGCAGTCCTGTGATAGACAGGTTGGCCACACTCGCACCAAGAATCCCACTATTAAGCCTGCGTTCTCCCAAAGATTTGTCCTGTATTGACATTTGCAGAAAATATGAGAAAAATACAATTTTTTTTAGTACATAAAATGTAATCAAACAGTTTCCTTTTAAACAGCATTTAGCATTAACTGATGGTGAGGCATGGCCAGATTTTTAAGGATGTGTGTTGAATGTATAGACCTGGAACACTGTGCTCTTCTGGTAGAAATTGAACTGGACTCTGGAGGCCAGCTGCTGCTCCTGTGCAGAGAGGTCCTGTGTGAGAGACGGGGGCAGGCTGATGGAGCCCTGTGGGATGGAGGAGTCACGGCTCACACTCCTTCTCGACCTGGCATCCCCACGAACCTGCAGCACACATGGGTCATGAACAGGCTTAGGGACTCGATTTTTTTATCATAGACTTTTGATGCCCCATTTTTTTGGGGGGGGGGGCACCTGACATCAATTCATTACACACCAGGATTTGCTGAGCTTCGATAGCTGAACTCATTTCTTCCTAAAAAAAAGGATGCTGTGACATGTACTAAAACAAGCATAATCCCGGGATAAACACATCAAAATCTTATTAGATAGGTCACATCATTGTGATGAAAAGAGGTAGATTTACCTCCTTTTAAACTTTCTGACCTAATTCACCTCACGGAATGTTTTGGTGCCGAAACAACAACTTTCAACAATGGAATCTTTAGCACAGAAAACAGTTTTGCTTGTTATCCCGGGTACACCACTGCCCAATGTCATGTCTCGAAGAAACTGAGTGGAATACAGGTAGAGGCCATGACCTCTACAGATAAATACACAATATTTTGAAAGTAAATTTAATCTGAAAACCAAGTAGCAACTCACAGTAATTATTGGACTAGAAAGTACAATAAAATGCAATGCAGATGTATTGAGTGGTATAAATGGAAATGTATTCCTAATAAGCATTTTAAAATTGTACCTAAAAGCACAGCTCTTGACCTAAACGCAGTTAGTTACCTTGCCACTGTTAAGCATGTAGCATTTCATCTAAACCTGAAACCTGATTTTAGCTTCAAGTACATAAAACACCTACATCTGCTGCTAATAACTATGAGATTAACAGCATCCCACTGGTGAGCGCATTCAAAACAGCATCCTGGACTGGTTTGACCAATAAAATATTTCATTCACATATCATGAACTTGGTTGTACCTGTACATTAGTTGGGTCTGTGATAGAAAAAAAGGTTTCCTGAAAGTTACTGCCATCTGCTGGTTTCACAGACAGAGCCACAGCCGGGGACAGGAGGGTCTCAGCCTGACTGTCAAGGACCAACTTCAATGCCACAGTGTCGACAATCCCAATAATTCTGATGAAAAAACAAAAAGAACTTACATTGTGCAAAGCAAGAACAAATTTTACATTTGTTCAGCTGATTCAGTTAAAAAAAAGTCCAAAGGTTTGGGTTGTAGACCTCTACCAGACCCAAAAACATCAACTAGCAGGTCACAAGAAAGCAATATGATTTGCTCACCCGCATGATTATATAAATGTCACATTTGAGGCTGTTATATTGTCTATAAAATGTGATTATCACAACATTTTAAGCATTAAACAACAAATAAAATCAGTGTCAGGTTTCATATTTTCATAAATGTATATATATATATATACCTTTGTTTTGTTTAGTTTGTGTAGTAAAGGTGTGTGGGGAACAACTGTGCTCCAGTTACGTTTAACTACAATGTGCACTCTAGTTGAGGCTGTCTGCAACAAAACTGCTAATATAAAAACAGTTTGCGGCGTAAAACATCTGAAACTCCTAAGTTATATTATCTTTTTTTTTTCAACACTACACAGTATGTCAGATAACTTTGTCTGTTACCTGTTGGAGGACTCAGCCAGTGTCTCAGCAGAGGCATCCAGCAGATTGCTGACAATTTGAATTGAGATGTTTCCCAGTGCCAGGCTGACTGTTGGGCCTGAGAGAAGTTTCTCCAGCTGAGACACCAGCTGATTCACTTGGCTAGAGTTCAGCTGGGACACGTCTTTGGTCAGTTCCAGCAGCGCGTTAGCTTGGCTGTCAGCTGCAGTCAACAACATTTAAAAAAAGAGATGCTATAATGATTAACAAAAAAAAAAAAAAAAGAAAAGCTGCACACAGAGTTGTATAAGATGCTGAGGTGGAAACAAACCTGATTGGGTGGTTGTTGGGCTCTCTGATGGAGCCACAGGAACAGATTCATTTGTGGTGGTTGCAGCTGTGTTTGGTGTTGCTGTGACTTTGGCATCAGTTGTGGTGACATTCAGGACTGTGGTTGTTGTGTTCAGTGGGGATGAAGTCACATTTACAGATGAAGTCACATTTACAGATGAAGTCACATTTGCAGATGAAGTCACATTTGCAGATGAGGTCACATTTGCAGATGAAGTCACATTTGCGGTTGAAGTCACATTTGCAGATGTGGTGGTGGTGTTTGGCTGAGCAGTCGTCGTATTTGGGCTGGGTGTAGTAAATGGGTTCTGAACACACCAGTCATTCAGCAGAACCAAAACTGGATCATTTTGACTGTAAAGAAAAAACACAAATTTAGCCTATTGTGTCACCAAAAGGTGTATTTATTTATTCATTCATCTGGATCCTGTCAGTTTATATCTGATTTTCTAGGGGGGTTATTAACAGACACATATCAAGATGCCTCTAGACACATTTGAATAGTTTGATCTCAGTTCTGAGATACTGTTGAGTCCTGCTGGTGCATCCAGTCATAGTAGCAATTGAATGGCATTTGACTTTCTCTCATTCTGATGTCAGTGGGTTTCTGTTTAAACACTGTAATTTATAAAGCACTTTTCCTACTTTTACTTTGATCACTCAAAGAGCTTTAACAACACAAGTCAGCATTAACACATACACTTTAACAGCAGAGGCTTCTAAAGAGAGCTAATTGGGGTTCAGTGTCTTGAACATGGACATTTTGACAAGTAGACTTGAGAAAGTGGATTTAACTACTGACCTTTTAATAAGCAGAAACAACTGCCAAATTAGGGTAGATGATTGAAATTAGGTCTATGGTTAATGCACGCTGAAGAATCTGTTTTGATCTCTGACATAAAATACATAAGAAAATACCCCTGTGATGATTGCTAGTATTTCAAGAAAGGATAACCTGTTTGACTTACTAATTTACAATTTGTGTAGCCTAGTACAGTAGGAGGCCTAAGTAGTGGTGACACTGAATCGCAATTGTGGTGTTCAGAGCCCTAGGTTTGGCCAAATTAAGGTCATTTATGAAAGTTTTGTTAAAATTTTGACATGACATTTTAATTAGCTATAATACAAAAAACCCTGAAGTCACCTGAAATTATACTGACTGAGTTTGTAGAGACTTTTCTCAGTTAGTACAGAAGATAGGGTAGTAAGAAGATTATACAAACCATTTCAGGATGTCAGACTCTGCTATTACTGCACAAAATGTATCAGGCTTTTGATTAACTCTAAACCATGTGAACTGGGATATTGGTAGGGAGTTGCCGATAGCTGTAAATCCACATATTGCTGTAAGAAATGGAAGACAAAAACAAATGAGAAAAGTGTATCTGACACACAATTGATGTTGAATTGACTTGCTGACTTATGTCCCCGTAGAATACACACCTGCCCGTGTCACTACCCCGTCGAAACTGATGAGCCTCTCAGACTGGAACACAGTTATCAGTGCTTCCAACAGGCTACAGGTAGAAACCTCACTGGCAAATGCTAAAATCACTGTGCAGCTTTTAGAACAAGGGTTAAAAATGAGAAGGGCTTAGATATCAGTCCCTGTTCAGTTGTATCAAATGTACCAGTACACAACAGAGTAATTATTTTAAAGCTATGAAGACTCACTTTGTTTTTGTGTTTCCACAGTTCACAACGAGACCCTGAGCAGAGATATCCATTTTGATTAAAAAGTGATTATAATAGAGGAAAATGTTAAACAGAAAGAAGTTGTGTGCTTTGTGTGCCTTGTATGCAAAATATACTTCTGTGCAGTCAAAGTTAAAAAAGGTCCCCAAATGTTTCTGGGTACAAAATGTTCAAAAACTCAGTTAAATTCAAAGGAAATACAGACCATATGTGAACAATGCTATTTAATTAATTGCGTAAATTACACACGACAGTCAAAGATTTATTTCATTTAATGCAAGAAAAAGCTAGTTAATCCAACATAAATTTTGATTAATATAGTTAAAGTGGGTTGACTAGATTTGGATTGGTTTTCTTTAAATAAACAATCAAAGTAGTCACAAAGGATAATATGAAAGTTAAGACTCTAAACTTTAACTACTCTAAACTTTAGAGTATATGGTTACCTTGAGTTCAGATGTAATAATGGGGTATGGACATGGGAGTCTGTAAAGCAAAATTACAAAGACTGATTTAAAATATTGTGCAGTTGAAATGTCATAAAAGGGCATGTAAACATTAGGTTACAATTGTTTTTGTAATACTTGGAGAAAAGTTAAACTCACCCTGTATCTGGAGTGCAGGCCGGCGGTTTCTCTAGCTTAGAAATCTGAAAAGATATAAGAGATTAACATTTGTGTTTGAATGATTTATCAGTGGGAATAAAAAATGACATGAGTTGTCATGTTTTGCATTTTATTTTACAATATCCTATTTTATTGTGTTACTTTTCTCTTCATGTTCATAATAACTTGTTAACTTGTTAATACTTATGCTTAATGATTAGTTTCACTGGCTCTGTTGTCCTGTTCAGTTGCTGTCCCTCAGTCTTTCTTACTTCGGGATCAACTTTGTTTTATAAAGGTGCTGTGTGTGATACTTTAGCACCATTAACAGTACAATTCCACAAAACTCCAGTGTTCGAGTGTGTTACCAGATCCACATAAAATTATTGAACCCACTCTTAATTGATGAGTCACGATATAAAGTACAGTCTTTTTAATGCACAAGTCCCACAAGCTCTGGAGGCTTCACAACAATGTGACCTGTGACTAACTAACACTGTGACCAACCCTGTCAACCGTGAGAATAGTGCTAGAGAACAGTGCTAATTTGAAACAAATGAACTTTACTAAAATTAATACAAAAAAGTTACATATACATCTTTTGAAGCTTTTTTGTTTCTTCAAGGTGGCTTCCTTGGTGATATGCTTTTCTTTGTTTTTTTACCTGACACCAACATGAATGCAAACAGTTACTTATGCATGCACATTCTGTTTGCACACTGAAAAACTTACCACATTTGTAATGTTCACATTGGAATCTTGAATTATAACTTGAAAAGTGTAAAATGCATCTAAAAGCAAACAATACAAACACAGATATCAACAAAACAATAAAAATAATTAAATAAAAAACAAAATCAAAGTTAAAGCTGCATGCAGTTTTGGGCGAGCACCTGGCACCTGTCACGAAGTGTCACAGTCCCCCCAGAAAATGTGGAGTACTTGTGTATAGAGCCCCCATTTAGAAAGAGCTATGTGTGCACAAGAATTTAATTTAAATCACATCATTATTGCCATACAGGGGTTACTTGTGGTAGCCACCAAGGGGCACCATAATTTTCCTAAGAATGGAATTCTTCATCACCACAAGAAAATTTGGGACATATTGCTTAAGCAACAGGAAAGTTACAACAACTTCCTTTGTCTTGGCAAAACGTCAATATTTGCCCCGCCGCCATGGTTAAGCCCTTTGATTTGGTTTGGCCATACCCAT
Source organism: Ctenochaetus hawaiiensis (assembly GCA_029783645.1). Lineage (NCBI taxonomy): Eukaryota > Metazoa > Chordata > Actinopteri > Acanthuriformes > Acanthuridae > Ctenochaetus > Ctenochaetus hawaiiensis. Next base: position 10,597,429 of record JAPZDY010000006.1, on the reverse strand, counting down.
CAGTGGAAACTGTAACATTCATAAATTTTCCACGTAAATGGCATGGCATGCATGTCAAATTTGGTGAGTTTTCAAGCTTGTTAAAATTACCAAAACAATTAATTTGGTAAAGACAAAAATAATAAAAATGGAACAATTTCAATAAGGTCCTCGCACCCTCTGTGACCCTTATAACTTCCAGGCTGTATCAGATAAGTATTTGGTGGTTTTGTGTGAGATACTCACCTGGTCTGCTGCAGTAAGCAGAGCAGTTGCAGCTAATGTTCTGCTTATCTGAAACAAAGTCAAAGCACAGGGGTTTTATGGATCTTCAAGTGACGTATTAGCTAAAATTGGCATTGAGCTAGCCAGAATGTTGAACCTATGATATTTTGATCTAAAACGTGCCATTTTTACAGCAATAACCCTACAGTGCCCTGTGCGACTGAAAAAAAAATACAAAAAAACAAAGTGGCCTTGTACTTTCTAATTTAGTATGGGACACCTGCTAAAATGAGTGGTGGAATTGGAAAGTGTGGGTCAACCAGATTTAAACAATGAAAACTAAAGAAAGGCTGGGGGATCTTATGCAAAAACGTTAATACAGTAAAACAGAAGTTTCATTAAAGGTTTACTGAGAAATGCTGTGTACATTATTCAGGTTCAAATTTTATATTTAATTACATATATTTAACAAGTAACACTTTCAAGCAATCGGTTGCTACTATTTGACAGATAATTTCTTTTTTTATGAATTATTGTATTAATTATTGTACTTGTTGAAAGACCATTTCCTTTCACTTGTCAGTATATGCACAGTATGTAAATATAGTGATGGAGTTCAGGACCACAGGACCTCTCAAATGATGGACACACCAACTAGCCAGGAGTTGAACCTAGAGTCTCCTGATGAATAGGTAGACATGTTATCCATTGCACCATTAGCCCTAAATTTGGCAAACTTTAGGTCTGAAAAAACTGATGTACTATACAGCAAAAAAAGAGGCAAAGAAAAAGAAAAAAAAAGGAGAACAGAAAGCTCATGGTGCATTTATTGCATGGAAGAGTAGGTGATTTGTGGTTCATGATTCATGATTAAACGGCACTGATCTGAGTTATGTATATTCAATATACAAGATCGTGCTGGCTGAGGACAATGCAGAGCAGGCCATTCACCTGCTGCAAAATGTACCGAGCTAGCCAGGAGTCGAACCTAGAATCTTCTGATCCGTAGTCAGACGCGTTATCCATTGCGCCACTAGCCCTGTATTTCTTTACTCTTGGGCCTTAAAAAAAATTTTTGCATGGGAGAAGCTCCGTGAAAATAACTGTTGGATTTGAGGAACTGAAGAGGAAACCGGAGCATTCAGCAAAAATATTGGGTATAGCGTTCCGATGCTGCCGTGACCCGGATTCGAACCGGGGTTGCTGCGGCCACAACGCAGAGTACTAACCTCTATACGATCACGGCTCTGTGAGCGCATGCTGCTATTGCATCCTTGGTAGGAGCTTTATCCTGTGCTGCTTATTTTTAATATTCAGAGAATAATGTTGTTCATAGAAATATTTAGAGAAGAGATAACAAAAAAGAGACTGATTGAGACTGTTGGTGAGAAGTTGAGATAGTTGGTGGTTAATGCTCTGCATGGTGTCTGCAGTGATACTGCTGAGCTATGGAGGCAGACAGCGAAGCATCAATGAGCCCTACTGGGATTTTCTTTTCTGTAATAAATAAACTTAGTGCCCACTATGTATATACAACGTGTTAAAATGGGCACCATGTATTTCACCAGCTAAAGAAAACACCGAGCTAGCCAGGAGTCGAACCTAGAATCTTCTGATCCGTAGTCAGACGCGTTATCCATTGCGCCACTAGCCCTTCAATTACCCAATGTGTCGAGGTAATGCAAAATATTTTGTCTTCTCTACAAATTAGTAATGAAGTAGTCAGTAAAAACAAGTTGGGAGAAAGAGAGACTATAGAGGAAACGGAGAATGTTCGACAAAAAGTACTAAATGACACCTGTGTGCGCTGCCGTGACCCGGATTCGAACCGGGGTTGCTGCGGCCACAACGCAGAGTACTAACCTCTATACGATCACGGCCCCTTCCGTTCCACTGCTTTTAGGGCTTAACAAAGCATCTTTATAGTGTTATGGTCTTTACATTATTCAGGGACAAAATTGTGTTTTTTTTCATAGAAACACCATAGAGGTTTTGGAGAGGTGCATTGACATCGCTTCCTCTTATTAAAATACCTCTCTTCTAACAAACCGCACAAACACGTGTCAGTGTAGTTAGGGTCTAACATTGTACGGCACATGGATATAGGAAAAACACATTTCTGAATGAAGAAAATGACAGGTGATGTTGAGAACTCACCTGTACCGCAGTTTGTTAGGTTTTTTTGATGAGCCACGTATGCTGTCTCAGACATCTGACTGTCAAAAAATGGCAACATTTGATTAGATATCAGTGTGTAGTAAAAACCTCATAAAATTTCATAATGTCCTTATATATGAATGCCAATTTAATATATAAGTCGGGGAAAATTTGAAATGAAAAACGTACCATGATGCTCCGACTTCTCCATTGTAAGTGCAGCCTCTCTCTCGTAGATTGCTATTGCACTGAGCATTAAGCTGATCTGTTAAGAGAGAGTTAGTTGTCTTATGAGAGTTTATTAGGCATTTTATCATGTATTTTGGAGTTTGAAATACTCACCAACTGTATGTATTTGTTTTCCCACCACATAGATGTCAGAGGCGGTTTTCGTGGCTGCACAGAGCGCACGGAGGATACAACAGGGGGAAACTCTCTGCTTCAGCTTCAGCGTCACTGTACAGCTGGCGTCTCTGAAGTATAAGGTCAGATTTAACAATACCCTAATAGACATTTCACCCTTGTTTCAGTCGTTTAAAACAGTTTGTTTTGCACTTACTTTATTACAGTCTTCTGGGCACAGTTCACCTCAAGTCCCTGTTACATAAATCAAAACATAAATCAGTCTTGATTCACATGCTCTTTCTGTTATTTACTGTAACCAATTGATGCGTTTAATTAACTTACCTGAAAAAGACCAGTCGTTTCGTCACTATTAACCCCACTGAAAAATAGAGACCAAATTAAATGCTGATAAAGACTGATTATAAGCAAGCCTGTCTAACTTTTTTACAGACGAGATGTCTCATTTTGTATCTTATAAAAAATGTAATTCAGTAAAACATACAATTGCTTAATTCAGTTCCTCCTGAAGTCTTTTTGCTTAGACGTCACTTTGGCATGAGCAATAGTTAATTGTGGCTAATGTTAGCAAACAAATACAGTGGTTTTGCTGACATTATTAAGTCAGTTAATTAGCTCATCACTACTTGTACTATTACTCTTTGTTTTAGCATTTCAGAAACAAACATTTTAGCTGTTTTATGCCAGAGCAAAACCAGCATTGCATGGCTCAAGAACATGCGGGAAAAGAAGTGAAGTTTAATGAGCCATCATCTTGTAATTGCTCCTTGTGGCCACAGTGGTCGCTGTTCGGCAAAGTACTTGTGTAGTCTCACTTTAAAGTGTAACTACAGATAATCACATAAAAAGTGTAAAAAGTAAAAATTGTAGTTGTTCTTATGGTGGACTTCTGGGAAACCAGCCACCAACGAACAAGCTATTTAAAGTGTAACTTTATTTGGTTCATACATGAGAATTTGCTGTAATTAAAAGAGTGCTAATTACTTTTCCTCAAATTCACAGTATAGAAAAAAAACACTTTTGTGTTAAATCATGTGATCATGTTGACATCAACAAAAAAAAAAATCAAACTTTCTTTGGTGTACAGTGAAAATGTTTGTACCATTTCCTTTCATGCATATATTAGTTCACTTTCTGAAAAATGACTGCAGTGATACCTTATTTGTGTCCCATTGCCTTGAACATCTCGTGCTACACGCACAGGTGCCTGAATGGTTGCACTCAAGTTTTGTACAGACACTACCGTGTCTTTCATTTTCGTCTGAACCACTTTGGTTTTGCGATTTGCTGTAGTTGTACTGAAGCCTTTTGACACTGCTGATGTTGCGGTTGCAGGTTTGTTGTTGCTTTTAGACATTGCTGATGTTGTAACTGCTGTTGTGCTGGAGCTTTTTAATGCCGGTAAAGCTGCAGCTGTAGTTGTGCTGGAGCTTTTCAGTGATGTCGATGTTGCAGCTGTAGTTGTGTTGAAGCTTTCCAATGGTGTTGATGTTGCAGCTGTAGTTGTGTTGTTGCTTTCCAATGATGTTGATGTTGCAGCTGTAGTTGTGTTGTAGCTTTTTAACAATGTTGTTGCAGCTGTGGTTGTGCTGTTGGTGTAAGGTGCTGCTGATGCTGTGGCTGCTGTCGTGTTAAAGCTTTGGAAAGTTAATGCTGTTGTTCTGAGTGTAGTCTCATATGTGCTTGCAGGTGTAGTTTGTGGAGAGGTTGGTGAGGCAGTTGTTTCTTCAAGGCAGCTCTCCAGATTGGTTTGTAACACTTGGATAAGCTAAGAAAAAGAACAGACTCATTATATTTAATCATAGGACATAAACATAAAATATCTGGTATTTTATCAAACAAATAGCAAACAGCAAATAGCTAGTTTCTATACATACCCAGTCTCTGATTTCTGACTCATTCTTCTTCTCTCCATTGACTTCCACATTGATGTGAAGAAAATGGTATTCTGAAAAAACAAGAAATGATAGAAGATTGATTTTAAAAATGGTTAAAATTAGTGCAGACCAAGAATCCTGAACATGAAACATGAAGAGTCCTGAATTCCTCCTTCCTAGTTCCTAGTTTATTAGTAGCCTTTTTAGATCCTGCTGTGTAACTGCAGCGGTTATGCTATTTTTACTCAAAAGAGTAGTTTTACACTTTGAGTATGACAATTATTCATTTTCATACCATAAGTAAGATGAAAAAAATTTTACTATTGTCATATTTGTAAAGTCAATATGACAGTAGTCAGCAGGTAAGAGGTTAGCTTAGTTTAGCATGTAGAGATTTAGAAGTGCTGCCAAACAGATTTTGTTACCTGTAGACAGAACCAGGCTAGCCATTTCCTCAGGTTTCAGTCTTTGTGCTGAGCTCTGCTGTGCAGCAAAATCTACAGTATCAATCTTCTCATTTGAAACACAACAAGGAATCAAGTATAGGCCTACATATTTCCACAAATTTCAAACTATTCCTTTTTCTTAATACTTCTCCTCCACTTCTGTAACCATTATGAGTGACGACTATTTATCTCTATTGTGTGCCATGTTTTGTGTCCTGTCATTAGTTGTCATCGGCTGCTGAGGTCGAAATGGACTTAAAACAGGTTGGTTTTCATTTTTTACCACTGAGACACATTTTGACAAAAGACTGAGACCTGCCTCGGCAGCAGTGGTGATGAAAAGAAAGCAAAGGATAGTTGTGGCTTGTCAAAGGCTAAAATCTCTCATTACGAATGTCTCCACAGATAAGGCAAAAAGAAGGACTAATCTTTTTACTTTTGCAAGTTTACCTGAAGTTTGTGCATGTGGGGCAGAGGAATTGGTAGTAAGGGTGTGAATACAGGAAGCCTGACCTGATGAAGACAGAGATAAATTATTAACAATATAACCATTTATACATAATCATTTTGCATCTCCCTCTGTTATCTTGCACAAATCATTCTTTTGACAATTTTTACTTCTGAAGAATAGTAATGAGGCTAAGGCAAAGCTGGTGTTTCTCTTAAAATGTTGCATAAGTAAGAGAAAACACATTTTTCTCTTTGTTATATTATCTTCATCTTAAAGAAAGCTACAGCCCTGTGAAGTTTTGTGCAATTAGGGAAAGAACAGACAGCAATCAGACTGGAATAACAGGTTATGGTATAAAGTAGTGAGGAAAATAACACGTTCATACGCACATGCATATGCATGTGCTCCATGACGAGTGCTGAATGCCTGGCATGTCAGACATGTCAAACAAGTCCGGCCTTACGGTTTTAAATAGAGGTGCTCAGTTTTCTGTGCAGATAAGGTGACACTGTCTGCAAACAGCCTTTGTTTCACTCCTCCCTGTCATTGCTGATGTCAGAACTTACCTGCCAGTAGAAAGACCAGCAGCTGTATGTGCAACCAGTGCAGGTGTTTGACAAGTGAGACTGGCTTCATCACTCTGGAACATAACAAATATGATCATCTTAACTTTTTAAACCTGTTTTTGACATAAAGGAAATGTATACAGGTGACCTAAACTTCATTAAAGTGGCTATTAACACTTATTTTGAATGGGTGAGTCATCAAAATGCTTCTCAAACATAATCATGAACACCTCTTCCCTTCACAACCATGTTAATGATAGCTTTCTTTAACATTTCCTGCACTTAATATCTTTGAGTTTTTAGCTTTTCTTCATTGAGTCAATCAACCATATCTTGCAAAGTCCTGAAAAAAAAGAGAAATTAAGAATTTCATATCAAATGCTTGAGTGCATTCCCGTTCAGACTCACCTTTGAGTCTAATCAGACTTCAACAGAACAAACACAGCTTTATCACAGCTTTGGGAACGATCAAATATAGAGCTGTCCCTATTGTAGGCCATAAGTCACATATGTTGAAAGTTTGCTTTGGGCAGAGCTTTTTTTCAGGGCTTTTCACATCAGTTATGGTGCTGTGCTTTATCATGTTAATCTATGGAAATCATGTACACAGACTCAAATTTTTCATCTGAACGCTGTCAAAAAAAAAAA
>JAPZDY010000006.1:10569936-10580840 GCA_029783645.1 Ctenochaetus hawaiiensis | reverse complement strand
ACGTTTGGAGTGGACAAAGAACACATCAGGAACCCAGATCTTCTTTACAAGACGTGCATCAAAGGTGCGACTCTTGTTGCTACTGGAGGGGAAGGCAAGGCGATCGTCCTGCCAATAATGCCTGAGGTACAAAGTCATGGTGAAGTCCTGGAAAACAAAACACAGATGCTCAAGCTCAACATAGAAAAAGATATGCTATATAATCGTGAGACAAACCACAGAAATCCTAGAGACACGTACCATGTTTACTTCAGATATGCTATCAATACTCTCCACCTGGACATCGATGCCGACAGGAATGGCTGAACCTGGAAAAGGTCAAATGTTGTAATGCATCAGCTTTAAGCAACAGTTGGATCACATCATCCATGAATCATCTGTCTGCACATCTGCCAGAGATTAAATATGTGTAAATCCCTATGCTGAGCCATAAGACATAAGCCACATCTTACTAGGCAAAGGTTGAATGAAATTGATGATCCTGATCCTCATGTTGATTCTTAAACATGACTCAGCTTCGTGTTGCCTTTATATAATCTTTTAATAAATACTGTATAGCTACAACACCACTTCACCTGTTACACAACTGTCAATAATAAAAATGATAAGCGTTCATATACAACACCTTGGGTGAAGCAGTAATCCTCATCTCTACATTTCTGCTGCTCTCATAAGATGCCACAGAATAAATACTTAAAGGGTTTAAGGATATCTCAAACATGTAAACAGATTTTTATTCTCTAAATGAGATGTAAATAATCAAACAGTATTATATAATACAAACCAGCTTAAGATTTCATAAGCTACCTTACATCTGTCACTGTCTGCATCTAAATTACCTTATGGCCTCGTGGTGGAGCTATAACATGCCTGCAGTGGCTGCAATGTAATCCTTTGGGGCAACTAGGATTATCTCTAGAATATTCACTAAAACTTTTTTTTTTCACTTTCAGGCTGCAACTGTTTTCCTAATTGTGAGTGACAAGTATGCAAACAGACTTTACCAAAATAGACCTTCTTGGTCGAGTAAAATCCTTTTTGTTTATTCTACAAGACTTGTCTGAGTTCTTGCAGGATTTCAGCACAAGACTTTTCCTTAAGCAAGACTTATGTTTTTTCAGTAACATAATGTTTTTTACCCTTTATCAAAAGGGTTTGTCAAGGTAGAGATTTGTTTTTCAATATTGTCAGACACTTTGAACAACAACTGCAACCTGACATAGTAAAGACAGTCAGGATTGCCCCAAAGCATTACATTGCGTCCATTTGAACCATGTTGCAGCTCCCCCTGAGACGATTTATTGAAAATTAAAACTCTTTATGTTACTCAGGCCACAATCTGTAGATTAACAAAACACTAATCTGTAAGTTCATTAATTTTTGTTTGTTTAGCTGTCTGTGTCATTAAGAGTTTTGAAGCCTATCCCTGCATGCACTAAGACAAGCAATCACTGACACCAACAATCCAATCAGTAGGCATTTTAGGTCATATGACCTGAAGCAAACAAACAAAATACTGGCTTACAGAAGTAGGCAGAGCAAGGAAGCAAACTAGGTTGTTTTTTTTCTCTATGTGACTGTGCTGCATGTTTCAGACACAGAAAAAAAAAAGAAAAACCATAAAAGAAGAGAACAACCCATTGTTCAAATATTGCAACAAAGTGAGTAAGCATGGACTGTAAACAAATATCAGTCTGCATGGGAAAAAAACAAAAAACACATTTGCTGCAGACACTGAAACTTTACAAAGCTTTGTGATATTTCACCTTATAATAGCATGACATAAATTTACAAAAATGTGCATAGTAAATTGAATTGTCACCTTATATCACCAGGGACAGACTACAGTAAACGTATGTCATGTACTCTAAACATCCCGTTCTCTCAGTGCCATTATCTAATGAACATAAGTGCTAGAAACCATCAGTCTATGATAACAATGGAGTAGTGGAGTGGGATGGATTATATTGGACAGCTATGGTCCTGGAAGCCCTGTTCTTTTCTACAATGTAAGGTCACTGAGTAATAGCTCATTAGCTGATAAACAGACACAACTCAAAAAGGGTCAGTTCACTGACTCTGATAAATTTAAGAATAAGAGAGAATCAGATCTTCATAATGCTTAAAGGCAAATGTCAACTCTTCAACTTCATGTCCTCTGTCTGTTTAAATAAAATGTAATGTTTGACAAGGATCTGTTGTGTAGGACTAGATGTTGATATCCCCTAATACATACGTGCTTGAGGCACCAATGAGACTCATTTGGACAAGTAAACTAACTTTGTGTTCACAAAGCAAATTGCTGATGGGGGCTAATTTATTAATGACATGCATCTCGAACTAGAACAACTTGTGCTTATCGAGTTCATAAGGGTGAAAAAAAAGCTACACATACTAGTACACAGGAAAAATGCATTTTTAGAATCATTTAATGCAGCCATCAACACTTTGCTGGTTTCATAAGACCTTATTGTTTGCAAAGAAAACAAAATGACAAGAGCTGACACAGTTGGTCACAGTCATGCAGGAAGTCTGATGCAGTCAACTGCTCTCAAGACAACATTCACAAGACTGGCACTGTGTGCCTTTGTTTTATGTAATGTCATTTTTTTTGCTTTTCTTTACAAGAACTCATGCAGGATGTTTCAAATTGTCTAACTTCTCTTACTGCATTTAAAAGCAAACAATAGTCACGAAGTTTGTGCTTTGAAGTCTGCTGAATTCACAACTTAATGTGATTCAAGAAAAGTTTTACTCATAAGGTAGAGTTCATTAAGGGGGTTGAAATGCCCCTCAATTAGCTGAATCTCTTAGAAAAAAGGAGCCTCCAGGTTGTATTTAGCATGAGAACAGAAAGGATTGTGAACATGTTGTGAACATGAAACATCTAAAGCACAAGAAAGTGTTTGAATTAAAATTATAGTTCATTTTTGATTTATTCTTGTACACTGTTTGCTCACATTGATAGCAAGAACAAAAAATAAAAGACAATCCAGACCTTTGCATGGCAGCAGAGGGAAATTACAATTTTTGGAACATCCTCTAACATGAGGCTCTTTTTCCCTTTTCACCCTGCAGAATTAGGTACACAGTACAGATTATTTTATCTGTACTACTGGCTGCAGTCATTGTCTCACACAGCAGACAATCTAGGTCACTAAGGGTTTTTTTTTGGAGGCGTAATACCAAAGTCAGCACAGTAACCTACATTAACCTTACTGAGTTGCCAGTAAAACACGTTTCTGAAATATAATGGGGAAAATAAAAGACAAAAAGATAATGGAAAAACATATTAAGTGTGTGTCATACCTCCAAAGCCAGGCCTCATTGCAAAGTCATGGTCTTCAATCCGAAGCAGCTGCTCAGATTTAATTAGCATAGACTTGGTGCTGTCCAGCTTTTTCATCTTGAGATCCACTCGTCTGAGAACCACAGAGAACAAATAACAGCTTGCACAGAAAATCTTTCTCTGTTTCCATCTTCCTCTTTCTAACACGAACACACTCTTGTAGCAGAACTGACATCTGGTGGGGTTAGTGGTGGTTAATTGAACTTTAGCACTTTTGATTACAAGGCCAAGGCCTTGGTCTAAAGGAAATGAGAGTTCTTTTACTCTCAGGCTACAGACACTGATCCATCATGGTTGTAACTGGGTCAGACATATTGTGGGACCTGACTTGTAACTGTCTCATGAGCTGACCTTGCACCTCAATTGTTTAGTTGCTCTAAGAGGCCCATCTGTCTTCACCGCCTTCCTGAAAATCCTCGTTGAAGTGATTAATGTTAACCAAGAAAATAATTCTTTTAATTATGTGAACAACCACTCTTTCTGTTTCTAAACCAAATGCACATTAAAATGCACAGATCACTTTCTACCTTATATGATCCTATGACCTGCTCTTACCTTCCCAGCCATATTTGTGATGGTAAAGCATACAGAAAAGCCTCCTGTAAACCACAAAAGATAGCTGCCAGGTGCCACAAAAAGGTCAACTTTAACAGAAGAGGCAGCTCTAAAATTGTAAAGAAGAAGAAATGAGAGATTACACATTGACTCACCCTCCATGCTTTTGTTTGGTGTTCTCCCCGAGGTACTCCTTGTGTCTCCGCTTGTTCGGGAAGTGGCTGCTGTTGAGCTGCGTGACGGGCCACAACCAGGCCAAGCACATCAGTCTTAAGGCCAGGAGGGCAACTCTCATGGTTAGGCTGGGACTGGAAAGACGAGAGGAACCCAAATGGTCCTCCCGCTGTGTCACTGTGTTGCCCAGGGAATGCCACAGCTGTCCCCCTCCTCTACTTGCATGTCCATGTCCCAGCACCACTCATTCTGCCCCACCACAGCTGCTTCCAGCTACGCCCGCATTATCCCGCTCCGTCATCTTCTGTAACATGGTGAACATCAGTCGAGATATCCAGTGCTCAGCTCCAGTGCTCAGGCATCCCCCTGGTTGTGCTTGCTTGTCACTGTGCCATCCCTCAGCTTACGTCTCCGGACGCAACATGTTGCCCGCTGTCCCCACCCTCTGATTTAAAACCAAATATCAATTTATTCCTATAATGACAAAGGAATACCATTAATTCCTCTCTAATCTTCTTATCTGTGGTTGGTAAAATCTTTCAGTAACCCACAAACTGGAAGCAGCATCAGGCAGGGAGGGGGATAATACAACCAGCAGTTTCATCATCATTCTGACCAGATAAAAATAAAAAGCCTGTAGCCTACTTTTATGCATTGCAGGATTTTCCCTCGAGATGTGCACTGTGGTGGTGGGAGGATGCAAATGATCCCACTGAGAGGAGACAGATGTAAGCATGTGTCTGCAAACTTTGCACGATTGGCTCCTGAGCAGATGATTGAGGATGTGATTCATAAACTGAGACTTTGGACTTTATTTCTGCCATTTAACATTAGAAAGGAATAAAAATGCATTCTATGTCCGTCTATCTTAAAAAGACAACATTCCTAACTTGGAGTTAACTCCTAATTTCAGACATGAAAGGTTTCAAATTAAGGTTTCAAAAAAGCTGGAATTGAACTGCAAACTAATTTGTGATCTGACACTGTGGTTTAGATCTTGTTAAAAAATAAAGGATTCTAGACACGGTGGACAAAAAAACAATTCATGATACTAAAATGCAATCCAGACTTCTGCACGAGATGGACTCTACTGATGGACAGTAATCAGCTCCTAAAGCAGCTGAGACACTCTGAAAGCACCAGAGGCTTTTAATTGACTGTTAGGAGTCACAAAGTCATTGGTAGCATTAAGCATCCTCCACAGCTCCACCTTCTTGTCCAAATATAGTTACTTCTGCCTCTAAAAAACAAAGATGGCAACAGTCATAAGCTAAACTCCAATATTTATTACACAGTCGTATAGTCTAAGCTTTCTATTTTGTTGGTCAGCACAGTGATTGTGTGTTATTTATTCTAATTATTATTAGTCCAAGGACAGTTTTGCACTCTAAGGGTACTTCCCGAAAATTCTTACAGCTTTTACTTAAAATGTATAGTTATTGATACCAGATAAGTGAAATGATATTTTCTTGAAACACACAGAACATGTGACTTGGTTATTTATTTCTTTGATATTGTTTTAAATGCTGATGAATTTAACTGCTGTACTGTGGCATTTTCAGTGAGGGTTAGGGTCATATATAAACTGATACAGACGACATCACTACTGTATTTCTGTATGCATTCCACATGTCATGATTTATTGTGCTGGTCTACACGTGTCCATGTGATATATTACACAAGAGACATAGAGACATTATCCTGTATCACTAATCAGACTGAAGGAAAGTAAACGACTGAAGCAGAAGAAACTCTTTAGTTTCTATTATAAATAATAAAAAATAACATCTGATATTATAAAACTGTATTAAATCAAAGAGAAAATGAAAACCTGGAACTGAAAAAGAAAAACTTGATAAGAATCAATAATGAAATCAAAACATGGACAGCATGACTCCACTCTAGTGGCATGGTCCCTTTAATCTGGGATTAAAATTGATTGAGGGCAGACATGAGCAGTGCCATCTTAAAGAATCATGCACGTGGACCTTTGGTCTCTTGTACATGTGACCCCACAGCTGCTGGACAGTAGGCGGCCATTCAAATGTGGGAGTGACATCTCATGTGTGCCCTCTAGAGGTCATCATCTGTCATAATATGTTTTGACAAGCTTTTGTTAATGTATACCCACATGTATACAGCACTGTTTTTATGCCAGACATGTCAAAATGAACACATTAGCTAAAATATGATCCAAACTTTTTGTTACTTTCAACCCAATAATGAAATGGGAGGTAAATTGAAGTCACTAATACCATCCTTCCTTTTTCTATACTCTGTAGCGTCTGTTTAAGGTCATGTGGGGCTGTAGTCTCCTTTAGCTGGGGTTGGACAAAAAAAGGAATCAAGACGGTGGTTCAGTCCAGACTTGAACCATGTTTAATGATGCCAATCATTACAGTTTTTTAACAATTGGTAACAAATATTTCTAAATACAAGGTTAACTTTTTCTAAAGTCTCCATCCATTAAACACATCAGCAGTTCAGCAGTCAGTGGTGGATCACTTTTCTTTGCTTATACACAGACTGAATTCAGTTACCACATTTTCAAATTTCTCAAACTGTTTTCTTGCTCAAACCATCAAAGTTGTGTGTTTGTCTACTTGTCCGTGCATGTTAACATAACCCAAGATTACTGCATTTTTTACATTCTGCTACATTCACATCTAAAACAAACACATATAAACTCTTAACTGGGACACAACACAATTTACATATCTTGATGACCCCAGTGACCGACTCGAGGCAGGTGAGGAAAGTGACACTGAATCCAGAGCGTTTTGCAGTTTAAGGGGATGATGTGGCATTTTTCTGATCTTTTACATGATGTACATGGAGAGTTTGCAAACTTGAACCCCAGTTATGTTTGAACTATGTGACTTAGCAACTGCAGAAAAAGTGCTATTGTTTTTTTTTTTATTATACAAAGGGATTTCACATGACAGTAGGAGAAATGGGTCTCCTTCTCAGAAAAAACTCCTGCGCTGTCTTTTTTAATTTTTCTCTTTAATCTTTTATCAATTTATATGTTCTGCTCTTTTTATTCCTTGCTAAATAAATGTATTTTCAGTCATTATGTCATTTGATTTGTAGGAGCATCTCCTTTCAAGATAAAATTACCGAATATTTATGTTTACAGTACAGATGACATGTACATATTCTGTGATTAAGAAAGAATATGTGTTTCATGTGTTTCATGTGTTTCATGTGTTTCAGGTGTTTGAGGTGTTTCATGTGTTTCTGTGAACTGTTTCTGTAAAGGTGTCGTGCAGTGAAGCATTTGCTTGGATGCTGGTTAAACTTTTACCTTCCTGGTTAATTAGTAGTGTTTCATTAGTGTTAGGAAGGATGTAAAGTGGCAAACAGGAACAGTTCACTGCACACTGCTGTGTTTCACACACATGCATGCCTAATACAGGACTAAATGCCCAGGGCAGAACTTCTGACATGGCTCAGAAACATCGACTCATGACTATGCTGCTGATTTTGTTGGAGATATTCTCATTGACGACCTCAAAAGGTATCTTAATCCTGGGCATAATTCCTACAATTTCACAGATGGGTAATTTATTCTGAGCTGAGGGAATTATATAGATGTGATGCTTGAAACACTTACTGTTGTGAATAATCTGTGTGCAGTATGCAATATGCTACCTGTTGGCATAAATCACCCGAGTGTTTATTTATATATTCGGTATCATTATCATTTATCAGCTAATTTCTGCTTGATGACTTAAAAGATTGAATGTTAAAATATTAGAGTAAGATGATGAAAATGAGAATACTAATAGAAGGAAACAATTCTTTGCAACAAGATCTTAAAATGCTCCTCTACTGACCATATCAAGTATCTAGGAAACAACAAAATGCACTTCATTACTCCCAGATTTGATCTCCATGTAAAATTTATTTTACAGCTTATTTTAGATGCTGATGTCTTTAAGCAGCAGTTTGCATTGGAAAAAAAACATGATGCTGTTACAGATAACATTAGTTTGTTAAAGATATTTCCACAGCAGCAGCAGTAAACTCAGCTCAACTGTGTCCTTAGAGTGGTAGGAGTGTTACCCAGCTGTGACAGCTGCACACAGCTGGACAAGAACACTGAACACCCGTCAAATCTTTATACAAGTAGAACAAACAGCTCTCATGTTTTTTAGATAAACACAAAGGAGTAAGATGAGCTGTTTCTGCAATTCTCCTCAGTGCAATTTAAGAAATATCATAACTGGTTAAAACAAGAAAATTGTGCTAAATTCCAACACTGTGTTGTTTTTGCAGAAGCAGATGTGTCTTTTAAGGTCAAATTAGTACTTCTAAACTAAATCAGGATGTTTTATTCAAAAGTAATGCCTGCAATAGTATGTAATTACAAGAGAAAACAGGAAGACTTGTTGTTTTAAATACACTGTAGAAAATAATGTTATCCTTAAACATGCACTTACTTAAATGGAATATACATTGTTACCTATCAAATCCAGCAGTCCCTTATTCAGTTTACATGCCAGACACTGCTAATAATATCACTTACATAGCCTATGTGTTTTATAAAAAAAGGACGATGAAAGTGGGACGTGTTTGAGTAAAGCAATACTTTAATTTTCATTCACGCATCACTAAATTGTGAGGCTATACTATAAATTAAACTAAACAATTTGTTGCTCTAGTATCCTAACAGTATCTTTTCCATCTGAAAGTCCTTTTACCAGATGCCAACATCACCTGTATCCTCCCTGATGACTGCATCCTGCCCTGCAGCTTCAGACCCACAGGCAGTGTGGTGATCCACTGGTACAAACAGCAGATTCCTGTTCACAGCTACTACTACAACAAGGATCAGTTTGGACTCCAGAACAGGCACTTCAGTGGAAGGACTTGCCTGTTCAATTCCCAAATCCCTCATGGCAATGCCTCCCTGCTCCTCAGGAGGGTCAAAGTTCAAGACAAGGGCAGATATAAGTGTTACACAAGCACACGGAAGGGCAACCAGGAGATCTTTGTCAACCTGGACGTCAAAGGTCAGTCAAACTGGACAGTATTAAAGAAAAGTTATAAGAAATGCTGCCCATTTTATTACCTTTCCAGGCTTATTTTTTTGCTTTTTTCTTAGATCTAAATCTAATGAATTCAGCACTGATGAAGCTTTGGGTGGTTAAGCATCTCAAATTCAAAAAAACCCCCCAAGGACTTGACAACCACCCAGAAAATGTATTTTCCACAACGGCCCTGCAGACGGCTCTTGCTTGTGTCTTAATTTCAAAGTAAATGGAAAGCAACAACTTAAGTATTGGAATTTCGTTGCCATGTTGTTAAAGTTTTTATTTTACATTTTCTAATGCAGGTAAATTTAGCAAATTCAGCTGATAAGAAAGTAATATTTTTTTCTGTCCAAAACAAAACTGCAAGGTGTTTAGAAATGTCAGGACATCCACATTAAATGCAAACACGGTTGTTTTTTCTAGCTCTTATCCATTCTGTGGCCATAGAGATGACTGATGAGAAGGTCACCTGCTCCTCTCACAACATCTACCCCCTCCCTCAAGTGACATGGGCCACAGACCGCCCCACCGCCCAAGAAGTTTTAGAAAACTCAACCATCAAAACCACGGACCACAAGGGTCTGTTCACTGTGGAAAGTACCCTGAGGATTCTGGGTAATCTCTCCAACTATACCTACTTCTGCTCTTTCAAATCAGCTGACAAGACCCAGGTGTGGACTGCCTCTCGAAAAAACCAAGGTGGGTTTGGTTGCATGATAACATAGTTTTCATAAAGAGGACAATTCCTAACAAGTCAGAGTAAAGAGATTTATTTTATTTAAGTATGATATATTTCAGGTGATATAACACAAGAAGAGGGTCATGCACTGTCCATCCCATGCATCGCCCCACACAGTCTCCAAAATTTCTCCCTCACCTGGACTTTCACCTCATCTAATGAACCCACAGTCATCTTGAGATATGACACAAAAACCAGACACACCTTCAACCTGTGGGAGGGTCAAGCTGAACTGGACCCAGACCAGCTTCTACTGGGAGATGGATCTCTTCTGCTTCACAAGCCGGACATTGAGGAACACTCAGGGACTTATACTTGCACCTTCTCAGGCCTGCAGAGCAAACACATTGTTCAGACAATTGTGAACATAACTGTTTCATCAGTAGGTGAGTATTTTTCAAGCAGATGTAAACACTTTAAATCCAGGAAAGAAAGTAAAAACAATTTACTAAAGGAAATGTGGCATGATTGCCCCTCAGGTGTGGATGAGCAGAGTGTGCAGAGGTCATGGTGGAGCACTGCAGCTTCTGCAGCTTTCTTCTTGTTCACCATCACTGTAGCTCTTCTTCAGTGTGTGAGGCAAAGAGGTTAGTATGATGTTTGATCTGTAAGGTATTCACACCTTTGTGATGAAATGTATGTGAAACTTTAATGTTAATCTTGTAGCTTTGAGATATATTTTATTCTTTAAGTTTAAACGGGTCACACTAATAACCATTTAAAAGGATCCTGTTGCTGTTACAGCATCTTTAAGCAAAATAGTTTCTTTTATTTAGCAACTTGCAATTTGAAAAATAAAAAAATGGTATAAAATCTATTTAGTGAGGAATGGGTGTATATGGTGGCCCTGAAGTGCAAATCACAACTACAAATCTCCAAACACAACAGCATACAACAAAACATTATTTCAAATTTCTAATCAAATCAAAAAAAAAAAAAAGAACGCAACAACAATTTTCCAGAAAGCATCTTTGACCTTTTTACTTTACTTTATTTTTATTTGTCACATACACAATTATACACAGTACAATGCGCAGTGAAATGTGCT
>JAPZDY010000006.1:10542600-10569836 GCA_029783645.1 Ctenochaetus hawaiiensis | reverse complement strand
GCTCAGAGTTGAGCAGACGGATGGCCTGAGGGAAGAAACTCTTCCTCATCCTCTCAGTGGCAGTCTTAAGGCAGCGGCAGCTTTTCAGGTGAAGTCACTGATCTTGTGTTTTCTGTTTCAGCGTTGTGGTTTTGTTTTCCTGGTGCAGTTTCAAATTTGTTGTCGTGTTTTCTCTTTTGTAAATTTGACCAGCAATTTTTTGTTGAGTTTTGTGATTTGTTGTTGTGTGTTTGTAAATTGTTGTTGTGATTTGCACTTTAGTGCCACCACAGCTGTGGACTATATTGACAGACAATTGTTGGACCAGTAAATGACAACTGTAGGTGCTCCATTTATTGCCACATGGTGGCAATGTGACAGTTATCAAACTTTTCACCTTATTCCATTAAAAACTAAAGCTGTTTTTTACTGTATTCTGCCAATTAACACCCACCATAAAAGCATATCCCAACTCCATGTGAACTTTTTTAATGTTCAGTGTCTTTCTACTGTGGAATAACTCATTTTGATTTCCTCTTACAGGTACAGCAAAGGAGATCAGAACTGCCTCACATAGATGTAATGGAGCAGGTTTAGTTCACAAAGATCTGCACACCTCAGCTTCATCCATCGGACTACATGGAGTTGAATACAACAGACTACAGTTACAGTTTGAAGCACAGGATCGAGCAGCTGACAGTGTGCCAAACACAGCAGAGGACAATACTGAGGCTTCACCACCACCACTTACTAAAATAGAACAAGAGGAAAAGGCAGTAGGACCACCTGTGGACGGAAATGATGGGTTGCAGTCAAGTAATCTAGAAAAGGATGGATATGGGAACATTTAGCATAGGCTTTGTATGCCATAAATGTTATGTTCCTAAAAAATCTGACTTTAAATAAACAACATGCAGTGCAGGATAAGGCACAAAAACATGTAAAATACCCCCCAATGAAGGAATTGGATCGAATGGACTGTGAGAAACTACTAACATTGAATGTGGGCTTAAAACTTATTGCAACATTTCATGTGAAGTGCTGAGAAAATCCTGGGAATTTTGTTGTATTTTTTATTTCTTACAGAAAACAACTTTATGCTATTAGACATATGAATCACTGAAATTTAAAAATAAAGTTTTGTGTGTAGTGAGTGGCATCTATAGAGCATATCAAGAAACAAACATGTTGCATAAATTTGTCTATCACTTACCTCAATTATTTTCATCATTTTAGCGCCAAATAAGCATTTATTATAAACATGTGTATCAGATTATAGAAGAGCAGCAGCCTCTACCTTCAGTCCAAGAAGTATTTCCTCTAGAAATGACATTTACACAAATCATAAAAAAGCAAGATAAACTAGAAAGTCTGTTACAGGATAAGGAAAGCTTTTGATTACACTATGATTATTCAACTTAGGAAAGTAGGTGTAAAAAGATAAAAATACTATAATTTGTAAAAGTCCATTTTTATTACAATTGAGAGGGCTGATGATATCAGAATGGGGACTGACAACTCACCTTTTAATATTTTGGATCACCAAATATTTTTACGAGCTCTTTCTTATTTGTTTGGAATGTTTATTCTAGATAACTTATAGCATTTTTGTTTATTTATTTTGTTTTGTTTGTTTCATATAGGCGAGCAAGTAAAAAGCGTGCACAGTGGACGGTCTGTGGAATGATGAACTTTTATATTTGATTTTGAACAAATTGCATCTACAGGTAGCAACATTTTTATTATACATTGTTTATAGAAACATAACACAGCCCAAAGATGTCAGCACAACCGTCTCCTCTACACTACAAGCACATTATTACACACTTTGTGACACAGCATCTTGTTTTGTGGTTTCTACTGAAGCTTAAGCCAATTTTCAAAATAAACTAAATTTGGTCATCTAGATAAACCCTTCAAACAGCTTTGATGTGGGCTATATTCCTATAAGGACCTACATCCTGTTAATTACGTTTCCTTTATGGGGATTATCTGTGTGGTGACCACACAACATCATTTTGGGAACGGCTCATTTTGTCATTAGTGGTCACAGGAAGTTCTCTGTGTAAATACAAACCTTTTAACTGAAGCAGTTCAGAGGCCTGTGTGAAGGTTAAGATGAGTGTTACACTGTCTAAGTGCAGGTGGCAGGTGAGAAACATGGAGAGGATCTTCTGTTTTTGAAGGAAAGTTTCATTTGACAAAATAAAGTGAAAGATAAGTCAACAAGGTCAAAGAAAACAAACACAAAATACCAGAAATTACCCAATGAATGTGGCCTCCTGTGATTGGGTGAGACACTTGAGACTTCTCATGATGTGACTCAGACCTCCCGACAATTTCCAGAGTTGATCGTAACACCCACTCCCACAATCTGACACCATTTTTCTTCCATCTTTCATCGCCCTCCCTAGTTTTTCCATATCCCTCACTCATTTCACATAGTTTCAATCTATAGTTTTTGAAAAATACATCCACATGCAACAGTTTGCAGCAAATATTGAGTGGGGTCACTTTAAAACATTACCTTTTTTCACCCTTTTTTTTTGGACAGGAAGTTGAGTAACATTCCAGCATTCTTTGACAATTAGGTTTTAATGCTGGCAATAAATTTCAAGTGTCTGAGTTTTTAAATGAGACCCTCCTGAGATTTATGTGTCATTTTATTTTCCTGAAATTGTAAAGAACGAAAAAGAGAGGCAAGCAGGCAGACAGACGCGTGTATGTATGTGTGTGTATGTGCACATGAGTGTGTGTGTTTTACGACAAAGACCCCAGCTCTGTGTCTGGAAGTAATCATCGCATCCAGTCCACTCCCTCCCTATGATGTAATTGGAGTTTTTTTGCATGATGGTACAAGATTTTCTGTGGGATTCGGGGGAATTTTTTCGAGCTAACTTCTCATTCATTCTCACTCCACAAACCTCCTGCTATATCCTCATTTATTCTCATACCCACATGCTAATCGGTTAATATGAAATTCTTTTAGATCAGAGAATGATCGGAGTATTAGATGTGCTCCGTGTTGCAGTATGGGTAATGTCTATGACTGTAAAGGGGTTTTTTACTCTTACATGGTAAAGAGGGGGAGTGAGGTTGGCTCTGTTTCAAACACAGCGATGGGGCCTCCTCCCGCCTCCACTTACTGCTGAAACAACAATCTGAAACTCAACATTTTTTTTCACAACACTATGCCAACTTTTGCTTATTCTCCCATAGAAAACACACATTGTGGGAAGACTTCTGTGCTTGAAAACTGAGAAGAGTTTTTGTTTTTTTTTGAATAAACTGGCTAGACAGCAGGAAACTGTTGCCACTGTAAATAAAAAGTGAAGTGCAGACAGCACAGTCTGCAGAGGTTTAGAGAAGGAGACCAGGGACAGTCACATGACAAGTACAGATTTTGCAGTAATTTACTCAAACCCAATGTCTCCACGCTGGAGCATGACATAATGGTAACATGATACTGGAGCTTATTGATTATCCTGAGGTCAAAGGTCAGAATCAGCTACAGACTTACAACAATCTATGAGTTAATAGTGACTAAACAAACTGTAGCGATTCCTACTAAAACACTTTAATTCAAACTAACATGACAATGCATTTTTCATTCTTTCCCTCTTGGTTCGATGCATTTTACATAAGAACAATTCTCCATTTAACCAGAAAGGGGCAGCAACTGAGCCTGATGCTGCAGAGTAAACACACCCGCACACACACACACACACACACACACACCCCTCCTTTCTCTCCCTCCTGGGAAGGAGGAGAGTCTGAGCAGAGAGTTGAGGTGGGAGGGGAGAGGAGGGAGAGGGTCTCCTGTCTGATCCTTTGTCATGAGAAGACTTTACTCTGCTGTTTCATACAAAGAGAGACGGGACCTCAAGCTTCGGGATCGACAGATAACCCCAAAAAATTGGACGTAACTATGTGAACGGGACAGAAAACAGAGGTTAGTTGCTTTTATCTTATTCAAAAGTCGGTTGAGTCAGCTCCTAAAGTCCTGGTCGATACAAACACTGATGCTCTTGGAAAAATCACATGGCTGCATTTCTTCTGACTCATACAGCTTTATAAGACTCGACAGCACTTTAATGTTAAGTTTCAGTAAGTACATTAAGTATCACATGCTACTGCATGCACATTTGTTGCCAAGTTTAGAGCTGCTGAGCATAAAATTACAGAAAACTGACTTGACTTAGACAAGTAATCTAATTCAAGCAACTCAATTTGAGCTGTCATAGTTATCTGGTTTTCTTCAGAGGCTGAAAGTTTGGGGTCCTCATTCTATATATTTGTTTCCACTGACTTAACATCACTGGAAATATAACAACCATTTAAACCATTGTGTGTTCGTATGTACAGTATTTGTGTTAATGCATATGAATCTTTGCTGCCTGTTTGTATTGAGAAAGCAAAGGATGAATCCATGAGTTGATCAAAGAAATTAATTAGAAACTATTTAAAAAATTGATTGCTGACATAATTGTTTCAATAAACAGACAAACATTTCTCATTTGCAACATTTTTTTCCTTTTTATAATTTCTCAAGAGAAAAATGAAAAAATGGGGTATAACTCGTATGTAATAATTATACAAAACAAAGATGTTTATATTTAATTACTGATGTCAGGCATGATTGATTTAAAAAAAAAGTGATTTAGTTTTTTAAAGGAGACGTGGTGTTTGTCTCGTCAATGAATCAATGAATGTGCTTGTGTTTATCTTCACAGCATTACCACACATTAGAGGAAAAACATGTTATCAGAGGACATTCCTCAAACTGTTTACGTCTCTCTGTGTTTATAATCTGCACTGCTGTGATGGCCTGAAGTCTGGCTGATGCAGTAAAAGCTCATGCTGCTGACATGAGGTTGGGGCTTTTTTTCCCCCCACCTTTTTTTTTTTGCAGGCGGTCTGGAGAATGAACTCATGCTGATTGATTGTGTGACTGTGTAAAAGGATACCCTACTTCCTGTAGGCCTTCTCTCCAGACAGCAGGACCAGAAAATCTTAGCCATCTCTGTCTTCCTATGTGGTGTGTGTGTGTGTGTATTTTCTGTCTGTGGACTCAGGAAACAGACTGATTTTTGAAATCCCACTTTTGTATCACTGGAATCTACAATATCCTCGATCAATCCGTCTGAGTTTGTGTTCTTTAAACCTCAATGAGTACCTGAGGATGTATTTCTTTGAATTTCTGTTGCTTTTTGTATGTCTTATAGCTCTGCTCAGACCTTCTTTTGTGCCTTTGGAGGCTTTACTTCTCACCAGAAAAATTTGGGGTTAGATTTGTGCTGTTGACATATCAGTCAATCTAATGAGTATTTAAACAATGACCAAGTTATTAATATTTACTTAATAATATGTCACCAGAGCCAAATACAATACAAAAGTATTTAAGTCTTACAGATATTCACCGGTAACCAGGAATATTTGGTATATTTACTTAATGATTTCAGTCAGTGAACTTATGGTCTCAGCCTGAGCTGCAACACAGACTGTCAAGCAATCTTGGTCCACATTCACCGAGCCGAACCTCTGATAATGGCTGCTGTCACAGTGACTCTTAGGCTCAGAGGGAATACTTTTACGAGTGGTCGTGAGTTTGGGGCTAAATGATCAATTAAGGCGCTAAATGCTGCTTTTCAGACTCAGTTTTTATTGGTAAAACTGAGCCAGGCATAAAAAGTTTCCTCTGGATCTGTTTTCCTACTTAGTCTTTAGGAAAGTTTTTTTTCCCTTGTCTTTTAAATATGCACATCTGAAATCTCTACTTGAATTGAGGTATTGTAGAGTCTTAGAGGACATGTCAAGGGACCACAAGGCATGGATTCAACTTCCTGTCTCGTTCTATTAATCTTCTGTTTCTAGATTGAGAGATGTTACTGCATAATGTTGATGTTACATACAGTGTTTATTTGTATTCCAAGTTCTGTATGAGGCACGTTGCTATTTTTACAGTCTTGTCATGTTTGTGAGATTCATACTAATTTCTTGTCCTCAGGGAACACAGCACACAGGGCCCAGCTGAATCCTGCATCCTCAGCCTAATCGGAGAAACGAAGCCTCTGTGATGAACAGCATGCTTCCTCAAAGGAGTGCCATCGCCACTCTGGGCTACGGCTCAGGTAAGACACCTGGACACCTGCGCTCAGAATTAGTGTTTTGGTTTTTTTTAGGATATTTAGATAATAATAATCACTATAATTCAGCCATTAAGCACTGAATCTCACTCTAATCAAACATTATAGATGAAAAATTTGAAATCTTATTTTGACTGCATTTCCTTTTAGTTTTTAATTCAATTTATACTTGATTTGTGTTAAGCTAAATAAAAAGATCATTTTAACTGACTAACAATAAGCAGGTTACAATAAACCTGGATTACTTAATTGCTCCCTAACGCAGGTTTATTGAGTCATCTGATTGATTTCCCTTAACCCAGAACAGCTTTTATGCATCTGTTTTAGTTTTAGTCAAACTATCCTCTTGAAACAGGTTTGTGGTCTGTATTTAACAATGTTTACCTGAAAGAAACACACAAATGCCCATAATTGACCTTCAAACTGATTAGCACAGTCATGCAACGGTTAGTTTATAGAGAGAGGAAAATGTTGGCCTTCGCAATGTCTAATCACTGTCTGGAATACAAATGACAGTATAGCTCAGCATAAGTACATTTAAAGTTTTGTTAAGCCTTGCAAAATTTGTCATTCTAAAAGCAGTATTAAAAAACATGAAGTGGACACTTTTTAATATCATATGAACTCTGTAATTATATGTTAAGTCAGCATTGAGCCACCCGTGAGTCGGGACACTTTCCTCACACTGCTTGCTAAGGTATTTGGTCTGTAGTGGAGGGTGTCCTTGGGAATTCTCTTCAAGGCGAGACTATGATGCATTCTGACTGGTCTTGGTCCACCAGCATTCTTCCATTTTTAGAAGAAGCTCAACCGCTGATTGAGCCAGTGTTTATACTGGGCTCAGAACTGTATGGGTGCACATTCTTCACTGGTTTTCCCCCCTTTACTCAGCAAGTTTGATAGCACTTCTTAAAGCAGAGCTGGTGCTTATTAAAGAAGTCACTTCACACTGGACTCTATTAAATAGTCCAAAAAGAGGCAGGATTTTACGCCCTGACAACTTCCTCTTTTTCACAGACTGTGTGAAGATTGAGCACGGCAGCAGTGGGTCAGTGGGTGGGACCTTGCTGAGGGGCTCCCGCTCTAAGGCAGAGCTACAGGAGCTGATGGAGACGCTGCAGCGCAGGAAGAGTGCTCTGGAAGCCAGTTTGAGGGCAGCTGAGTGCAGCCGCAAGTACCTCAGTGCACCTCCACCTGTGGGGTCCCAGTCCACCAGGCCCCCGTCTGCCTCCAGAACTTTCTCCTACATGACCAGCAGCAGCGTGCCTCCATCACCTCGTCAAGGTGACCGCCAGCTGAGCCCCAACGGCTTGCTTCGTCATTCCCACCCTCGCCACCAGTCACAGGACAGTCTGCTCTTCTCTAATGCAGCCGATGGAAGCTCTCCTCTCTCCTCTTATGGGCAGCCTCTACCTCGTTCTCCCAGGGTCAAAAGTGGAGCAGCTAGTGTGCCATCCAGCCCCCGCATGGGCCGCAGGCTCTACTCTCAGGGCAAAGCTGGTGTAGACTCTCGGCAGAGGAAATATTCTGCTGGCTCCCTAAGCAGCCTGGGAATGCACAGTCGCTCTCTGCCAAGGCTTCACAATGCAGCAGACCCCCCGGCTCTGTCGCTACCATCACGCCACTCAGTGGGTTCCCACAGAGGGGTGGGCACAGCAGGGCAGCGACGCAGTCTCTCCTCCCTTGAGCAGCCACCAGATGTGACAGTACCAGCCAGCATGCCCAGCACTCCCAGGAGGGCCAGCCTGGCCTCTCTGAGCTCACTGGGTGTAGACATGGATGGGTCAGGCTTAGATCTGGGCTTTGGCGAGAGGAGGTTGTCCTTTGGGAAGAGTGGGCTGGGTCCAGGACAGAGGGTGGGCAGCATCAGCTCTTTGAATGGCAAAGAAGAGCTGAGAGACTATCACCAGCACCAGAGAGATGAAAGACTCAGGGAACAGAAAGTGCAGAGATTGGTGAGTTCCTTTTCGAACCTGATTCACACTCTTTTATAACTGTAACAACTTCATAACTCCTTGTTCAAAAACGTGACAGTTATCTTTGAAATGGCTTAAACATGAATCACCTGTCTACAGGAGTGCCAGCGTCTCGAGACCATCCTAAACCTGTGCACTGAGATGGGCCACGTGGAGAGGGAGCCGGCAGGCTCGGCTGTATCTGACCTGCAGAAGATCAATAAGGAGTTGGAGAAGCTGCAGGTGTCAGACGATGAGTCAGTGTTCTCTGACTCTCCCAGCAGCACTGCTCCAGAAAGCTGCTTTGGAGCTAAAGCCAGAGACTTCCAACTAAATGAGGAGCAGCAGGTCAACCAGCGTCCACAAAGTGGCTACAGAGAGGCCAGGTCCCACTCACCCGCCATCAGCCTGAACAGCAGTGCCCCCTCACCCTCAACCCACCACAGAGCCAAAGTAAGTTTGGTCAAAGTAATAATTATTGACAGTTCCTCATAAATAATAGGCCAGGGAGGTGAAATTGAATTTAAAAATTTATAAGGAATGAAAAGTGTTGTTTGTACAACAAACAACAAAAAGTGTTTCTTGTACAAAAATACACAACAACAACATGTGTACAGTACTTCTATAAAGGTCAAAGAAGTACTTTGTACTTTATGAACAAGTTTGATGTCTAGTTGGCATTGAACTGCCTCCATGCTAAAAGTTGAATCTGGGCCACCTGAGTAAAACCCAGAGTTCCTTACTGCTTGTACATAAGAGACCTGTACATTATAAACACTATACTTTATATTGTGACCCATCAATTCAGTCAATTTTTTTGATCACATTTCTAGTGGAGAAAAGTCATAAGAGATTTAGGCAACTATACAGTAATCGGTTTTAAAATATTATAATTAGCGCCTTTAGTAACATCTCTGCTTTTCATTAATGACAAGTCAAAATGTCTGCTCTGAAAAAGGCCGATTAAACCTTGTGTCTGGCTGTGGGGCAGACAGTTGGACTGAATGTGTTTGATGAAAGAAACATCTGCCCAAAGGCCAGAATGCTATCCACATCTTGCTCTTCTCTTATTTGCCTCCCTCCCATCCTTTCTTCGCCTCCCCACAGTTGCTGTTTGCTGGAGAATGAGTGTTTAAGTGGGAAAGAGAAAACCAAGCTGTAGAGAAGGCTAATGTGACACACCCCTCCTGTGGAATGCAGTTAGTCAGACTGCTGAAAGCATGTTTGTTTACCTTTTATAGTATCAGTGTAAATACTCTCCATTTCCACATTTCCATGGTACTTCGTTTTAAAAATCTAGTCCTAATTACAAAGTTTCCAGAGATACCACATGGGTCAATATGCATATACAAATTACGTAAATGTATAAAAATGTACACTCAAGACTATGACTATAACAATTTATATAATCATGCAGCAATTTAGCCCATTTTGTAAAAACAACAAGCAGGACTGAAGGCATTAATATGGTCCAAAAAAACATTATCATGAAACACACAGTGACAAATTTTTCCTTATATTTGGGTCAGACTGGATCCGTTTCAATGGAAATTGCAAACATGTGTGTGATGAAGCTTTCGTGCAGACTCTTGATGATGGCTGCATACACATTGCGTCTTCTACTGTATTCCATTATTCGACACATTAACTTTTGGTTGAAGTACAACATAGGTTGCTCCACAACATTGGGCTTTTATTCTAAGGTACTGTAAGTGCGTGCAGTTGTTACTTTGTTGACTACATTTCCTGTTTATGTGGGTAGTACAGACACATAAACAGGGAAATCACATTTGCACAAGATCTCCTCATAGCTTTGATGTTACTACAATTTGATGTCATCTCTTCTCTCAGCAACTTTTTTTTTTTGGAATGTGTCAAAGTGGGGAGCTTTGCCACACACACTGATATACATAAACATCTTAAATTTACCTATACAAATGTATTGTAAAAAGCCAATGTACTGTGATTTTTCCTTCTAGGCAGGTCACCTCCTCCGCTATCTCAGTCCTTGTTCTGCTGAATTTTTTACTGTCTCTGTTAAAGTGTAATTTTTTTTTCCACTCCAGAGCAGTAATAACCTAGCGGTGTGTCTGGTTTTAATGAAGAAGCCCCACTTTTGTTTCAGCACTCAGCCATTCAAGCTCTTCAAAAGGGGTTGGGGGGGGCAGGAAATGACTTTATCCCACGGAGAATTAGGGTACGCATGTGTGTGTGTGTGTGTGCATGCATGGACAGCCTTGGGTGTGTGTATGATTGGAAGAATTCTAGTGCATATGCATGGCACAGGCATGCGTTTTTCCAGATGTTTTTTGGCTACAGACTGAGACTAAATGGACAGAGTTTGAGGAAGAGAGTAAAAATGAAAGCGAGGTTGCCACATTAACACAGGTATTAACCATTATTTTTAATGTGACAGACACGATTATCAAACACACCTAGACTTTATAGTAGTCAGATTTCCAAGCTGATGCCATCTTGTCTGCAATTAGCCAATTGTGAAAGGGTTTCAAAGGCTATTAATACTCTGTATTCAGTCCCCTGCATTCCTCAGAGCAGTGTGTGCAGGAAGAAAGTGATCCCAACCTGCCCGGGAAACTATAAATCCTAGAGCTGCTAGCCACATGAGGCTCAACAGCAGCCCTCCTGTCTCCTAGATGGAAGAATATCAGATAAGACAGAATATATCAAATGTACGCATGTATAATTATGAATGAATGTTTGTATTATGTTAGCAGATGCTGACAGATGTGGGAGTACTCTGGCACAACTGGCACTGATAGAGATTTCCATTACACCAAGTGGGAAAGAATTTTGTTAGTGATCCAGTTTTGGATGAGCTTAACAGCAGCTGCTGTCATCTGATTCAGAAATTCATTCTACTGGATGGTGAATTAGTTTAACAACATACTGGATGCATGGAAAAAAGCAGTTTCTGCAATCACCAAGAAAAGCTATTACCAATAAAATTATGATGTGGAATTTTATGTGCAGCATGTGTGTGCATTTCTTAAATTAACCCCTTTGTATGATCTGGATCATATAAATGCATTCCTGATGTCACCACAGGCTTTGGAGAGCGTGCAGCTGAAACAGGAAGTAACACATATAGAAGAAGAGAGAATTCAAGTCCTAAACAACATAGAGGAGCTGGAGCAGAAGATCAAAGACCTGGACAACCAGATGGAGGAGTCTGTGAGAGAGGTAGACGGCACAGTGCAGTTTATACACACAACAGATACCAGATCAGCTTGATTGTGTTTGATCTTATCTAGTGTCAGATAAACTGATGACTTGTTGATAACTGAAGAGCACTAAGCAGTAGTTATCACTCAGGCTCATCACAGCTGTTTAAGGCTCAGTGGTGCTGGAGATTGATGTAACCTTAAAAATCATTCATTTTTGATAATGACTGAACTTTCAAAGATAACACGTCTTCTATTACATGTCAGATGTGCATTTGTTTTAAGTCACAGCTCTTTTTTTATTTGATTTTCTATAAAGTTTGTTTCATTTTAAATTGACAATAATTACCTCATTACCTTTTTTTTTATCTGTGTCTGTTGTGTAGACAGAGGTAGAATGTGCTCTGCTGGAGGGGGAACAGGAGTCGGAGACGGTTCAGTTGCAGAGGGACAAGGAGCTTCTGGACCAGCTAAAGGAAAAGATTCATAGCAGTGAGAAGAAGAGCCACACCGAGGGGGTAAAAACACAGGTAAAAATAGGTTAAATGGCTAAATCATGATAGTATTTTGGTAGACATGGCCAGAAATGTCAATTGTCCTTTACTAGTTTGCCCTTCAGTTGAAGTCCATACACAGCAGTCAGAGGTGTACAGGAGGAATGCTGGCATTAAGAATGAGTGTGTGGACACACGTTCTCAGACAGTAAAGCCACAGCTGAAACAAAGTCTCAGGGATCAGTTCAGTTCAACCACAGCTTCCTCTACAATAGGTTCAGTTACATTTCCTCTAAAACCAAACAAACACATTATGTTTGCCAGAGGAAATGCTTTAAACACCAGACCTAGAGGGTTCATCACAAATGAAATCTTCAAAGCACCTCAAAAGGCCTTTCAAACATAAATCTGTCCACCTTAGCTGAAAATGTAAAAGCATGTCCAAGCAAAGCAATAAAAAGATGTTCCTGCATCTGATTCTGTTAGCTGACTCTATGTGCTGCAGTGTTCCTTTGAAAAAGCAGTGGGAAAAGTACCTAAATCAACTTGACAAGACATGGCAGGTTATTTTATATTCCAAAGAATAAGCTCATGTAAGTAGCGAGTGCCAAGAACCACAGAAAACCAAATACCGTGCTTCTCAGTTTTCACTTTTACAGTCAGTTTTTTTCCTTTCTCACAAATTTGTTTCTTTTTGCACCTTTATTATCCTTCATGACCTTGTTTTCTGTCATCTTGGATCCCTTTACAACTTCTGTTTAAGCCATGGTAACCCTTAGACTCACATTTCGAATGGGGCCCAAATAGTTACCATGTGTAAAAAAATAGGGCATCTGACTCCCATTTGGTGGAAAACTAAAATTACTCGACGCCTGACATCACTTTGAAGGAAATGCAATATAAGACTTGATCTTAAACAACATCTAGTATACACCATATCACTCTGAAGCAGATGGTCAGTTATATTCTTTGATCTTTAAATGCTGAATGTTCAGTTAACACTATCAAAACTTTCATAGCTCAAATATGAAAAAACATTTTCCATTCATACATTTTCTATAAGGACATAGATAATATCCAAAGTTTTAGATCAATTTCCAACACATTTTACTCTTTATTTTTTGGTTTGCTGCTAAGTTTGATTAATTTGGGTAATTTGAGCATTGTGTGTGTGTGTGTGTGTGTGTGTGTGTGTGCTGTTTCTCAGGAGGCTGAGGAGCAAACAAAAAGCTTGGAGGATTTGGAGTTTCAGAAACTGGAGAGAGAAATTAATCAGAGCGAGGAAAAAGAGAATCAGAGCCAAGAGCTGCTGCGAGAGATCGCAGAGTGCCAGCGTCTCATTGTCACACGCAAGGTACAGCAAGTTTAACACCACAATTTAACAATTAGCCAGAAATATCTTCATTATAGTCACTGCTCTGGGTAATATTTGAGTACAATAATTTAAATGGCCTGAAATAATCAAAAAAATGTGCTGTTTTATGGTTAAGCTTAATTACATTTTAAGCATTAGTGTAGTTTTTTAAGAGAATGTTAATACTAACATACTTAACCCTGTTGGTGTCAGAAGTTCAGACTCTTTTTCTTGCTCTCAGGTTTCAGTAATAGGTCCACTCATATTTTCCTTTTCTCATTAAGAGGTGAAGTCCTTGTCAGTAGACATTAAAAAAACAAAGTGAAGTGTTTTTCTAGCAATATCTGTTAAAGTGAATGTTTTCGATGTTCAATATGCCCAGTCATATGAGATACAATGAACCAGCAGTAAATCTCTTAGAGATCATAAAAATCTTTAAAAGTTTTTGTGTTGACCATTTTTGGGGGGGCTTTTACAATGACATTGTAGTTTGTTGTTGTTAACCTTAGTACAGGCTGTGCATGGAAATAAAGCTGCAAAATTGTGATATTATCAGCACAAAGCATGAGCAAATTACATGAAACAGCAATACCAGCAGTGGTGAGCATGAAATACCATTTGCAGAAGCAGGGGTGAGGATGTTAAATTTATATGTAAAAGAATGTAGTTGTAGATGAATAAAAATCTCACAGAAATAGATTTTTCCTGAAAACAAGAATTTGCTCTCGTTCACTCTGCTGCTGCTTCCTAATAAAACACTCTGCTAACATGACAGCATCACTTTGCTTCATATTAAGTCAGAGGATATTGTTGGGTGCTAATGTGCTGCTTTCGTTGCAGGAACGACTGATGACACTGAAGAAACAGTCCTCACAGATTACCTTACAGGCTCAGCAGGAGAGAGAGAATTTCCAGAGAGAGAAAAACAATTTGCTCGTCATGCTTCAGAAGGTAAGGACATGTACAACATCTGCATGCTGGTAATAAAAACATTAAGTTTTATTTACTTGAAGACCCTGTCTCTTCATGTCTGCAGGAGAGAGAGAAGCTGACATCTTTGGAAGGAAAATATGCAGAGTTGTCTGAGGGGCAGAACTTCATTAACAACCCTGCAGCCTTCACAGAGGTAGGTTTTAGTTACTATTACAGTTATACTTTAAATTCCTGGATAAGACCACTCTTTTGGCTTTTAATAAAGTATCTCGTGCATTTAATGACAAGAGCTTTTATCCTTTGTGATTAATATGATTTGTGTGTTCACTACAGCACTTGCACTCTCTTAAAGAAAGGAGAAGAAGCAAAGAAAACTCCTCCCACCCGAATGACAGCCTACCTCAGAAGAGGAGCCAGCAGCTCCTCACATCTTATGGCAGATCCCTGGGACGCACGCTTCCTCCTAAGGTCTTTACTCGTTTTAATCTGAGCCGACATTAAAGGTTGGATAAAGTAGGATCATACTAGAAATTTCAAATCTGAACAAAATCTTTCTTTCCTGTCTTTTATTGTTTCTTTTATTTCAAACAAAAGTGACTCAAATTTGAAAACTAGATCTTGGAATATTTGACTACAGCTGTTCCAATTGGCAAAGTTTTTTTAAATGCAGTTTTAAAGTAACAGTGCTCATTCTGACACTGACTCTAGAAGAGGGGATTTCATATCCCTTTTTATTTTTATTATCCAGAGCTTTTAGTCCTAAGAGAATGATCCACCCAAAGAGGAATTTTCAGTTTCACTCTGGCTTGCAACTCCCATCCAACTCATGAAGTATTTGGCGAATGAGGGAAGTTTATTGGATGCGTGAAGATTGTAAAGCCTGGTCTTGAACACCATGTGTGCTGATGTGTCCTCCTCAGGCCCATCTGCCTCTGTCCCAAAGCTCCAGCTGTGGCAGCGTCATCCCACAAGGCTTCAGCTTTGCCCCACGGGACCTGAGCGCCCGCCGCCTTCCCAAGAGTGAGTCACAGTACCAGACTGTCGCATCTTGTCTGCATTGAGTGTATACCACGTGTAACCTTAAACTGCCGGCAGCATAAGTGTATAAGGACAGCAAATACTGTAATGATGCTCAAAGGGTGTGGCATTCAGCCCAGATCTGATATCAAAGACTAAATGTTTGTCTTGGCTGAAATTTTCTACATTATACTAGATAGGAATTTATGATTTGAGGCAAAGTATTTATTTGCACAGTTTGCTCAAAACAAGTGAGACATAGAAAGAATCTTCATTGGTAAAAGCAGTGAACTACATGTATTCCTCTGATACATGAACTATTTATAATTCATTAGACATGTCTAATGAGGTTTTAAGAAACTTATTTGAAGGTTGAATCTGGCTCGAGTTTTACATTCAAGAAAAAGAATGGTGTTAAATATTGCAGCATTTAAAAGGAACATTAATAAATGTGATACAGTTTTCACAGTTAGACATAATTTTAACTGCACTTTTAGAGACATTTCAGCTCAATTCAAAAGACAGTGACTTTATCTGTCTCTGTCCTTGTAATGCAACCCAGTTGCTGCAAAACAGAATCCATAAAATTATAAGCAAAAGATACTTTTCCAGTAGGCAATTTGTTATTAAAATGCAAAACTGCTTTTTGTTATTAGCATGTCCACTTTGTTACCATAATATTCTCTTCTGTCAGCAAACAGCAGCCATACACACATGAATGAAGACAGACAGAGAAGAAGTGATTTCTGCAGCAGGATGGTCTCTGAGCCCAACGTGTTCTTGGACTCCTTCTCATTCGCGGACAACAGTCAGACCTCAGACACCGTCAGCGTGGACAGCTCTGACAGTCTGGAGACCAGCTTCTCCGCCTGCTCCCCAGACAACATCTCTAGGTTAGAGATGTACAGATGAAAAGCTACTTTGAAGAGTGCAGTCAGAGTGAAAATGTGTTAATCAGAAAAAGAGTAGCTGTATTTTTAGAAAAGAAGTTGTTGCACAAAGGTTGCAGAGGATATTCATCTAAAGGGTACAAGAAGGAAGAGGAAATGCTTTGGCTTTTTGAGGAAGCGGTGATGCTTCGTATGTGTGTCATATGTGTGTCAGATACAAACATATTCCACATGATATCTAGCTCATCTTACACTTTCTCACAAACATTTACGCACACATTAGCACATTCAGTCACAGCCTTTGTAGTGGAGCTCATGCTGATGGCAAAGCTGTCACTTTGTTGTGTTAAGGGGACTTAAACTACATGATTGTTTTCTGTCCCACCTTATGGTATGGTTAAAGTCACAATTTTTACTGCTAAAAAAAATAAAACCAGTATGTTCATTTTACGTGAGACATTTGTATATATATATATATATATATTCATTTCCTTTTAGTGCCAGTATGTCCAATATGGCAAAGATCGAGGAGATGGAGCGTTTACTCCGTGAGGCCCAGGCTGAGAAGCAGAGACTCCTCGAGTTTCGGGTATTGTACCAAACCTGACCAAAACTTACCATGTGCTTTTATGTGCGTGTTTGATGGAGGATGAGCTTAACACAATGTGGCCCGTGCAGGAGCGTGAGATGGAGATGCGCAGGCAGGCTCTAGAGGAGGAACGAAGAAGAAGAGAGGAACTGGAGAAACGACTGCAGGAGGAGACAAGCAGGAGACAGAGACTTGTAGAAAGGGAGGTGAAGCTCAGGGAGAAACAACGATCACAGGTATTCAGATATACTGACAAGAATCTTCAAATCTGATGTTTAAGCTACATTCAAGTACTTTTTGAACAAGGAGGCATTCAATGATGTGTTTTTAATGCTTTTTCATAGTCACGGCTGCTGACTCGCTACCACCCTGTGAGGAAAGATGACTTTGATCTGCACGGCCATATTGAAGCAGCTGGACACAACCCAGATGCCTGCTTCCATCTTGCCATCACTGACAAAACCTGTCGGGGCTTCCTTGTCAAAATGGGTGGCAAGATCAAGACCTGGAAAAAGCGCTGGTTCGTCTTTGACCAGAATCGCAGGACGCTCACCTACTATGCAGGTGAGTGACTCTTTACCCTCAATTCTTTGCTGAAATTGTGCAGCACAGCTACTCCGACAGTAATGCCACTTTAAAGCCGTGCCAGGATACTTTGGAAGAGCAAGCTTTAATCAGATTGACCATAAACACTTCTGTTTACATTCTTTGCTGCAGACAAACATGAGACCAAGATGAAAGGAGTCATTTACTTCCAAGCCATAGAGGAGGTGTACTATGACCATTTGAAGAATGCACACAAAGTAAGTCAGCTTTTGAGCATGTGTGTGTGTGTGTGTGTGTGTGTGTCCGTGATTTCTAGCATGTGGCATCAACTACACATGCTTCATTGTTAACATTGTTTACATCTGTTTATCCATTTCTTTTCTCCCTCCATTTGTCTTTCCCCCTTCCACACACGCTCAACCTCATCCCTCTCCCTTCTATTCTCCATTATTTCACTTGTATTTCCTCAAAATTACGTTCACTTCCACACCCAAGAGTCCCAACCCCTCACTGACCTTCAGCGTGAAGACCCACGATCGAGTGTACTACATGGTGGCTCCGTCGCCTGAGGCCATGCGTATCTGGATGGACGTTGTGGTTACTGGCGCTGAAGGACACATGCATTTTATGGTGTAACTGATCCCAACAGATCAGGGGTCCACAGGGTCCACTCCACTAGATTTTTTTAGGGTAAACATTGTCATGGTAGAAGGTTTTTTGTGATCTGCTCTTGTCAAGCATGGTGTAGGTCTGAGACGGCTGTTTATCGGGTCAACCAAAAATGAACTTCTGTTTACACTTGTAGAATTTGTAGCCTACAGCTCACGCTTTAAAGCACACTTTGTAATGTAATCATGTATTACACAACAAAAGAACTGACTTACGAGTTCCTTAATTAAGCTATTTAGTTATTTTTTAATTTCTTTATGTGCCATGAGTGACTGAAGTGTCACTGGATTGTGTATCAGTTAAGCTGTTTTCTTTTCAAACTTTCACCAAAAGTTTGCTTGTCTCAAACTGTTCCTCGTGTGTTTGGCTTTTGTTCAGTTAAAGAGTCAGGGATCAGAAGGACTTTTAAATAATCAGAATCCGAATATCCGCTTTACATCTGAACTGCAGAACAAATTGATGCTGTTTCTCTGTATCAGATGCATATCTATCTAACAGCCCAAACCAAAGTTAAATCAGGTTCACCTCTGTTTCTTTTCCTTCTCCTCTCTCTCTTTTTCCTCTCTACTTCTGGTCGGACTCCACCTTTTTAATGTTTCCATATCTTAGTCAGACTGTAATTTATTTGCTCTGAATGTCAGGCTGAGTCAGTGGTCACTAATTGCTGATCTTTTCAAAGATAACTTCATCCCTTTCATATCTGTGGTTCAAAGAATGCACATTTTTTATTTCTGTGTTGTCACTTAATTCAAATGGATTTAGTGTGAGGATTAGTTTGTATTTTTACTTTAAACGTTTTGATTGCTGCTGCCAGACCACCAGCATGAGCTGGTCTTGTCTGCTTATTTAAAGCAGGGCTGAACGTCCATCATCAGTATTCCTTCAAACCAGATACATCTCTGTTTGCATTACATTGATTCCAGTGCGTCTTCATTTAGGCTTTTATTCACATATGCAAACTTCATTTATGAAGGAGATGTTAATAGGCACTCTCTTACACTTTATTTTTAGGAATATTTGTACTTTTAGGCAAATATTCTACTCATAAAAGTGGAAAATTTGCACAACTGACAATGGTACTGTGCTTTATACCTACCACTGTGCAGCTAACCCCCTTTATCAATATCAGAGGCTAAAGGCCTGATATGATGTGGCCATGTTGTGCTGCAGTCATGCCTTACTGTATTTACTGCGTCACACGTTCCTCACCATTTCAATCTGTTTTTTCACCAGCAGAGGTCCTCAGTGCAGAGGTATTGCACTGAGATGATGTAATGCTCCAGCTGGTCAGGCCACACTTGCTCAAAAAAAGGAGCAAAGACTGAAAGAGAAGAGCATCAGTTATCCATATTTTCTATTGCTTTTATATCAAATATGTGCAATTATAAGCACATGTATTATCAAGCTTAAGATTTGCTTTTTGGAGGCAAAAATTAAAATCATTATCATGATGCAAAACAAAAATATATACTGATTTTGTTTTGAATGTGTTTTTAAAATCCATATATTTTATCTGTATACTCTTTGACTGTTGCATCTGTTTGACTGTATTTGGTAATGAAAGTGTATTGCAGAGTGACCAGCTGTTTGTTTACAGCCTGCAGATCAGGCTGCAGAGCTGACAGTGTTGCAGATGAGCTGTTGCTTCTGCTGGATGCCTCTCAGTGATCAGAGGAAACTGTCATGTTAACATCTCATCTGCAAACTGTCGTCCTCATTAGCCTTGAAACCAAATCGCCACATTTATAAATACAGTATTTTTTATTAAATTCAGTATTTTATATTTTGTGTATAAACATTATGATTTTAATCAGAACTATGCTAAAGGTTTTTATAATTGACATTCCTGATTATAAATAAGAATAAATAATTTTGATTACAAATCATTTTTGTGAAAAGTTATGGTTACTTTGTCTGTTAAACATGAACATTATGTGTCACTGGCTGTAAAACCTGAGCCACTTAGCTCCTGCTTTTCTGAAGTTTTGCTTTGCATGTCGGAGCACTGAAAGGTTAAATCTCAGCATGGCATGGTGAGCTGTTTTCCCATGGATATTAAGCAACATATCATTGTTTTAGCACTGTAATGTAATGTATCACCATGGGAATTGCTGGCCTTATTATATAGGGCTGCACAAAACCCCTGTAGTGCAGTGTAACTGGATATTTTTATCAAACCTCTGAAAGAAGTCTGCTTTTTATTTGTCTTAAAAATAGCCTTGTAAGGAGTCAATACCACTATAACTGAGACATTTTGTGCCACTTCATCGACTCTCAGTATGTCTGAGAAGTATCTGAAATATCTCAGAAGAACAAGATATGGAAATGTAATTCTATGTAAAGTGGTGCAGCCTTTTTACGTTAAACCAAAAGCTGAGATTCTCACATTAGTTTTTGCATATTCAACAAATACATTTTTTCAGCCATCATTCGTCATAGGTGTGAAGGATCTGCTTTTTACTGTATACACAAAAATCCAGCATTGTTTATATGTTTTTCTACTTGACTGGTTCAACTGAGGTCAATGCAAAAAATGAGTTTGCAAGCAAGTTTTTAGTGTACATAAAATATGTTTAAAATAATACACTGAAGTATTATGATGACACACTGAACTGTTATGACTCAATAATTCCAGTTCAAATTGTGTATGAAGTGATAACTGGCCTCATTAGCATGTGCTGTGAGTTTGCTCATTAAAGCACTCATGTTTTCAAACTCCTCCTCCTGCAATTCACAGCCTTTCATTGGTTGACCTACTGAGGTTGGCATGGAAACAAAGAATGAAGCATGCTAAATTAGGTTCTCACACCGTCTCTCCAGAGGCAGGAACAGACACAAACATATACAGACCATAGAAAGCCAGGGTGGCCTCAGTGCATTGTGGGTGCTGCAATTTGTATAACATATTTGGAGCAATGGGCTGTTCTTAAAAACATACAAGTAATTGAAAAACAGAGGACCAGTGAGACAGTTAATGCCATACAGATTGTTTTAACAAGTTCCCTGGTTGAACCTCACTCAAGGCTGTTGTGGCTATTACTGACAGCATAAGCATGACAGCCACATTTCTGGGGAAAGCATGTGAACAGATGTTGACAAAAGACAGCATTCACGGAATGCGCCTGTTAACTTGGTGCCTCATAACTACAGTAATCATATTTATTTTATATCAGCAGTTTCTTTTGATAGAGGGCAAAATGTAATTGATTGTTTGTGGCACAATTTTAAACACATTGTGTTCAACTCTGCATACAGTTCAGAACATTTGCTCAAAAGCTTTGACCCCAAATTGCAGGTGCTACCAAAAGCAACCCTGTGTTTTGTCAGAGCTTCAGGGGGGAACTGTTCCTCTTTCCCAGGGAGATGGTTTTACCCTGTAGTCTGTATCAGCACCTGATGTGCTGAAATCCTCGTGTTTTTCTCAGGGAAATTATAGTCTTTTCTTCTCAGCTTGCAGCCCCTGGCCTTCCTAAAATAAACAGAGGCCTTTTGTGTGACCCCTGCACACAGAAAACAAGAAAGAAAAAAAAAATCACCCTTTGTCCCTCACTCCTTATTTCTAATGGCAGACGACTCCTTTTATTGTCCCATGACTCAGATCAGCTTCCCATCCTTTACCTCAGGTTTTACTCGCACCAATAGCAGCTGTTTGAGTTGCTTATCTTTATACTGACCCTGTATTTTCTGCCTTTGTGAAGCCTTGTAAATAGTCTATATAGATCCTTTAGCCTTCTGTGTTCAAATAATTACCAGAGTTTTATTATTTTCCAATCAAATATTCCACTTATCTGTGGGACATTATTCAGCAGATGCATTGGGTGCATTTCGCACTAAGAATAGCAATGACACACATTCCCAGACCCTTTTCCTGATAATAAGGCATGCATGTTAAGCGTTGTCCCTCATGGCTGATTGGCCTATCTCTGCTGACATTCATGTGCTCACTATTCAGGTCAGTGAGCTTTGATTGTGGATGCTGGTAAAATCATGTTTCTATGAGGACACCCTGAGCTCAGACTGCAACAAGATGATGAACCACTGAGGGGATCTGTCAGTGAAATAAAAAATGTTTGACATTTCTCTTTACTATTATCTGTAGTTCTTCTCTAGATGATGGAGTTACGTAATTTCCACATAAGATGAACTCAAAATATATATTCTTATTTAATACAGAGCCTTAAAACCTTTTAAACATGACCTCACGTTTCTTATCTGTCTGAAGCTGTCACAGTATGGAAAACAGGATATAATTCACAAGTTAACCAGATCTCATCTTGCTAAGTACTCATATTGTTTTATTGATTAAATAGGAAACATAACAACATAGATGAAACTATACACACAGATATTGTTCTCATCTGAGTATAAGTGGGATAAGGATAAGGATGTGCCAGCATAAAGAGATGGAGATCTCATCTCAGCATCCTCTCTGTCAAACGTCCAAAGTGCCATTCTTAATGATCACTGTCCATTTAACTGAAAGGAGTTATTTCCTTCCCTCCCTTAAAAACCAGTCTCTTCGATTGTTCACAGTGAGATCAGATCATGTTACATATGAGCAGGCGGACACACAGGCGCTGTACAGTTCAACATCTTGTACAAAAAATTAATGGCACAATTTTTTGCTACATACATCCAGAGATAAGTGTGGAATGTAAATTTGGTTGTTTTGCATTTATTTTTAGAGCTCCTGCAGTTCTGCTCCCGACATAAATAAAAACGTAAAGGGACTGGTTATTATCAAAGAGACTTGCTGGAAAGAAAGACAAAGATTTGACAATTCCTACAAAAAGTGGGAGTAACAAAAGTTAAAAGTACTGTAGAAAAGACTGAACAAATTCTGAACGTCTGTAGGAAAAGCACCCTTAAAAAGGCACTCGCCCATGTTTTGTGTGTGACTGTGTTCCCAGAAGACCTTTCATCTTGCTTATCCTTAGTTACCGATGCTGCTGTGTGTTCAGGTGTGACCCCGAACCTTTCCTGAGTGCATGTCCAGTTGGCTCAGCACCAAAGAGCCAGGCTTGTTGCTTTGGCTCCCTGTGGAGATGTTTTGTGCTTGAGTGCCGTCAGCCTCCTTGACTCTGTTACTGTTGCTTATGGTGTAATGAAGCCAAGAGATGACAGAGAGACAAGCCAAGAATTATAGTATAGAAATATGAATTTAAAAAGGTGGCCTGTAGTTATATTGGAAAAAGTTGCAGTCGAAGCCATGATCTGTGTTGTTTATTCATTCAGTCCTTTGTTTTATTTTCTTATTTGGGTGCTAACACCCGCAGCTGCAGGTTTATTACCAATCCTGCGAACAGGAACCTTTGAGACGGGTATCTTGGTGCGAGGGGGCTCTTTAGCTTGAGGGATTTGGGAGGCAGTGTGAGGCTGTGCGCTATGCTTTACAGGGATCTTTGAGTCACGCGTTAAACTGGTGAGGACTTTCGGCTGGGGAGGCTGCTGGCTCTCCTCCTGGGTGTGTTTTGAGGTGAGTGCAACAGGCCCAATATCACTGATTTTATCTTTGCTCCCTGCATCATGTGAGTTGAAGTGGGGCCTCTCTTCTTCCAGCACAGGGGTAGGTGGGTCCCTGCTTGCTTCATCGTCAACATGCTGACTGTCCCGGACAGGCAGCTTGCCTGCTCTCCCCCCTCCAACTACAGGTATTTTGCTCAGTCCAGTTGCCTTTCCTTGCGATGTCCTCCTTTCTTTTGATGGAGCTTGGAGGCTGGTTCGTGACTCATGATGCAGTTCTTCTGTTTTGGGCTGCACTGTGGGGGGCCCCTGGGCACCTGTGCTACTTTGACTATCCAGGTGCCCATCAACTGATCCCTGTCCACTCCCTTTCTTCTTAGCAGAGGCTGGACCCTCACTCAGACAAGTTGCAGGGGTAGAAGGAAGAGAAGTGACAGGGCAAGGGACAGAGGCAGAGGGAGGTGTAGGAGAGGCTTTAGATTGAGAAAGAGAGATCTGAGCAAGAGCAGAAGGTTCCTTAGATACAGGAACTGGGATACCAGCAGGGGCAGAAGGGTCAGCAGATGTAGAAACTGGAATCTGAGTGGGGGCAGGAGAGACTTTAGATTGAGAAACTTGAATTATAGCAGGAGCAGGGGAGTCTTTAGACACAGAAACTGGGGTCTCAGTTGGGACAGGAGGGGCTTTAGATTGAGAGACCTGAATTTGAGTCAAAGCTGGGGGATCTTTAGACACAGAAACTGGGATCTGAGTTGAGGCAGGAGGGGTTTTAGATTGAGAAGCTTGAACTTGAGTAGGTGCAGAGGAATCTTTCGTCAAAGAAATTGGGATTTGAGCAGTAGCAGGGGGATCTTTTGACACAGAAACTGGGATCTTAGCAGGGACAGAATGAGCTTTAGATTGAGAAACCTGAATTTGAGTCAAAGCTGGGGGATCTTTAGTCACAGAAATTTGGACCTGAACAGGAGCAGGAGGGGTTTTAGTTTGAGAAACTTGGATTTGAGAGAAAGAAGGGGGATCTTGTGACACAGAAACTGGGATCTGAGCAGGAGCAGGGGGATCTTTTGACACAGAAACTGGGATCTGTGCAGAAGCAGGGGGATCTTTTGACACAGAAACTGGGATCTGTGCAGAAGCAGGGGGATCTTTTGACACAGAAATTGGGATCTGAGCAGGAGTAGGGGGGGCTTTAGATTGAGAAACTTGAATTTGAGTGAGAGAGGGGGGATCTTTTGACACAGAAATTGGGATTTGAGCAGGACCAGGAGGGATTTTTGATTGAGAGACTGGGATCTGAGCAGGAGCAGGAGGTGTTGGGGATGCTGTTGAAACAACAGCATGAGAAGTTGGGGCTGAAGTCACCGTGGAAGCAGGGGGGAACTTATCTAAAGAAACAGTTGCAGGGGTGGATTTAGTTGTAGGAGGAGTCTTTTGAGAGGAAGGTAAGGATGGAGTTGGGACAGGTGCAGGGCTTGGTTGGGTTTTAGTTGTGGCAGTCAGGGTAGAGGAGGGACTTGAATGTGGAGCAGTTACAAGGGAGGACGAGGTCTTATTCAAGTCCATTGGGCTGGAGGTGAGAACAGGCTTGGAAAGGGCCACAGATACTAAGCCTGAGGTTGTAGTTGAAGTGGGAGCTGTTGTCATCTTGGAAGAAATAACCGATGCAGAAGAGGAGGGTTTGGTTGTAACAGCACTAGCCGTTGATGCAGTCACTGGGGCTTTAAAGTCTCCTGCAGCTGAACTTAGAGAAGGTTTAAAGGAGGTGGAAGTCTGCAGGTTCAAATTGATAGCTGAATCCAATTTAGCAGGTGGTGGTTGGGTAAAAGGGGTGCGAGGGCTAGGAGTTACTGTTGGAGGAGGTGGGGTGGCCACAGAGCTAGGTACCTTTACTGAGGAAATCATTTTAGGAGGTTCTGCAATCTCTGGAGCAGTTTTGTTAACTTTAGAGGTAAGAGCTGGACTTATTGAGGGAGCCTTGACTACAGTGGCTGGGATGTTCAGAGGAGCTGTCGTAGTAGTAGAGGTTGAGCTTGGTGTAGATTTATTCGTCATCAGAGAGGAAGACATTATCGGAGTTGAAAGGCTTGTTATTGTTGCAGAAGTAATTGAAGGTTTTTCTGCAACTTTAATGCTGGTAGAAGTCTCAGTGGCTGCAGTCGAGTCTGAACTCAGTTTGACTGACTGAGTAGTCAAAGTGGAAGATTTGGTTAATGTTGTGATGATAGTGCTCGGCTTGGTAATGGGAGAAAACGATGAAGTCTTCTCTGTCAGAAGAGTGAAGGATTTGGCTGATGATGTGGTGGGGACTGCTACATTAGGGGGTTTCACCATAGCAGAAGGGCTGACAGACGTAGAGGTCAATGGAGAGGAGATGGAGGGTTTGGACAGAGGAGATTTGGGTGATGACAGATCTTCAGTCACAACAGCACTAATGGCATTGCTGGCTTTTCCCCACTCTGCCTCTACATCAGCCATGATGTCTCCACCCCCTGAGATTGAGTCAAAGGTCAGGAGAGAGGAGATGTCTGCCAGCAAGAAGCTCAGGCTTTTATCACCAGGTACCAGGGGTGGTTCAGAGGTGGGTAAAGGCGGCACATGCTCATTAGTTTTACTCACATTGTCTGCTGTCATCTGGGGAGTTGTAGCCTCTGATGGTGTTGTGGCTGCACTGTCCTGTGTTGTTAAGCTCTTGACAGGCTCACGACTCTCAGCCTCTGGGCTGTCTAGAGAGCGAGGATGGGGTTTGGGGGTGAGCGGGAGGTCCTCTTTGATGATTTCCACGCTGTTGGCGCGGGATGACATGAGAAGTGGGCTCGGAGGGGCTTCCTCCTTGTCCTCTTTATCCTTTGATCGGAACTTAACATTGCCAAAAAGACCCTTCAGTCCGCGACGTTGCCGTCCCACTGGCTGGGACACAGTCTGGACGCGGCGATCCCCCGTTCCTCTTCTGCCACCCCTCAGTAACGACAGGAAGCTGAGGGACCTTGCTGAGCCAGTTGAGGAAATGGAGGTGCGACCATGGGCGGCAGCATGAACGCCATCTTCACCAAGCGTTTCCTCTTCTGCCTGCTCCATCTCT
Source organism: Ctenochaetus hawaiiensis (assembly GCA_029783645.1). Lineage (NCBI taxonomy): Eukaryota > Metazoa > Chordata > Actinopteri > Acanthuriformes > Acanthuridae > Ctenochaetus > Ctenochaetus hawaiiensis. Next base: position 10,543,540 of record JAPZDY010000006.1, on the reverse strand, counting down.
CCTTGACTCACCTCCTGTCCCTTTTCCTGGTCTTGCTCCAGCTCTGAGTCTGGTGCAGCAGTCTCCGATAATCCATCCTGGGTTTTGCTTCTGTGAACAGGTGACTTGTTGTTTCCATCCCCTTTGCTTCGAATAGAGAAAATGTTACCTGGCTTGCGTTTGCCAAACAGCTTGAATCCTTTTCTGATTTTTCCACTCGACTGGGATTCACAGGACGGGAGGTCCATGTTCTCCGTTTGTACATCCATCTTCTCTCTGTCTGTGTATCCTCCTGTCACTTGCTGCTGTTATTATTCTCCAGCCAGTGATGTGAGCATTTATATCCGAGTGGTATCTTTATCTCTGTCTGTTGTCTTGTTTTACCTCTGTTGCTCTTGGTGCGTTTCTTTATCGGCTGTCTGTATCCCTCCCTCTTTCTGTCTTTTCCATCCAGCCCTTTCTCCTCTATTTCTCCCTTGAAAGCCCCTCCCCTTTGCCTCGTTTTTGTCTGGCTGCTCTCCCTTGTTACCATAGCAACTGAGGAGCTAAGCAGCTTTCGTCAGCAATGCAGAGCTAGGGGCTGTGATCAACCCACCCTGAACGCAGCTCTCTCTTCCTCTCTGTCTGATGACTATGTTTATATAAACAGCAAAGACAAATACTCCATTAATAAGGCTAAATTTGAATTCCGAATGATCTGGCTTTATATAAACATCTCATCTGGATTAATGCAATGTACCTCAGTGTGCAGACTAGTAATCTTTTAATGGAACAGATATGCTTTTATATGAATCAAATGTTCATATTCACAGCTAGTGTGTCACAGCAATCTATAATTTGTCAACTTTTACTTTTTACTTTTACTGTTTACTTTTATAACAGTGCAATTTTATATATATTATAGCAGTATAATGCAGTAATTTATTATATTCATATATATTTAATTATAATTTGTGAGCAA
>JAPZDY010000006.1:10523905-10536519 GCA_029783645.1 Ctenochaetus hawaiiensis | reverse complement strand
TACTTCTTTAACTAAATAAACAATTTTAAATGGATTAGCTGGAAAAAGCATCATTACAAAGTCGAAAACAGGGTTGTTTCTCCGAGCTCAAGAGAAGTTGACTTGTGAGAGATACATTATTCTCACAGGACAAAAACACAACAAGACTAATAATATAAAAGTTGTGGAATATGATGTATTCCTGTAGATAAAACTACCCAACAGTATCTAAAGTATTTTATAAGATCAACCGTAAACATCTATAGCTGTAAAATGAAACAGACACAATACTACAACAGTAACATTAATTCAAACCCCATATATTAAAGTAAAACACTAACAGGCTGATTGTTTCATTTATGTTTTCTTGCTGATAAATCAGGCGTGAAAAAAAAAATGTCGTTAACCTCTGGCACTGTGTGAGTAATTTGATAGGAATAAATTAGGGTGTTAAGCAAACAGATTGTAATTTGTAATTTAACAATCCTGGCTAATGCTTTACAAAGAAGTGGTTTCCATATTTTATTTGAAAAAGTAAACCTTTGTGGTGGTGAGACTCTTGCAGCTTTATCTGTCCCATTGATGTGGAGGGGTGAACGGCACGGAGGTCATTCCCCTTTCACAGGGCTAGCTTGTTATTCTTTTGCCAGACAAAAGGTCAGCAGGTGTCAAGCACTCGCCTGAGCATGTCACAACGTTTAACTGATAATCTTTAAGAAGTGAAGAGTACAGTCTCGTGTCACCACTATCTCTGTTAACTATCACCAACGTTTACACTGTACATAAAACCTTTCTTATGACCGCTGACTGTTTGAAATTGATGGCTCTGTGCTAGGGGTGTTGATGACAACTATGTTTTATTTAAAAAAATGTAATATTGACATGATGTTAATAGGACACATATGATAATATTATGCAAACAATACAGCAGTCTGTTATTAATCATTTACATTTCTCTCTGTTCTTGCTTTATCGAACAAAGGTAATTCACCTTAACACTGGTTGTGAACCACCATAAAACAGAATAATGCGTGCATAATTGCTCTCCACCTTTCTGCACTTATTGTTTATTGCAAGTGCAATTCATTTGCCAAAAATGACAAAAAAACCCAGTTAAAGATAAATTTAACTCATGGCTTTTTTTTTTCAAAATTTCTTCTGATATTGCAATTGATATTGCAATGCTTAAAATTAAAATATGTAGCACTGAATTTTATCTTGACCCTAAAACAGCAGAGTTTACACTGGGATATTTTTCTCTGTGGCCTACAAAATGTGTGGAGCTCCAGTGACTATGTCAGATTTAACGAGACTAGTTTTGGCCTTGTTTGTGGGTCAGTGACACAGAGGCACAGTAGCGCTTTAAGCTAAATGCTAACTTTAGCATGCTTAGCAGGTGTTACATTACCACATTTTGTGCGCTGACATTTAAGAAATTGGCTCTAAATAAACTTCACCTATGAGAAGAATGTAATTTGCTTTGCAAATATTAAAGATCCATTAAAGAAATTAAATATAACATCCATATGTATGTTTTAGTAATAGCTGCAAATGGAGGAGGAATGTCCACATGACAACTCCTCTCCTCCAGCTAAGGAAAAGATGGTCTTAGTAGATAGATTTAGATTTTGTCTGGTACTTAAACTATTGACATATATAATGTTTTTAATATCAAGATATACAATATAAAATGCTAAAAAAAAATAGAGAGGCACTCAAGACATAGGTGATTGGGTCTTGTATAAATACACAATTCTAAATAACTTTGGTAGTTCCACATTAGAGATTTTATGTGTCTCTGTTGATGCTTTTTCCACTGGTTTGAAGTGGACAGCTCTCAATAGCAAAAGATCTTTTGGTTCCTTTGGTGAATAAACCAAAAGTGTACCAATGATTTGACACATTTTTTTCTTTTTTAGAATTGTTTTACAGTCAAGTAAAATTTTTTATTTTGTCTAATTTGTTACAAAAAATAGTTCAACAGTGTTTAATATGAAGAATCACACCATATCATTTCTTACATCACATTTATTGTTACAGAATAATGACAATCAATCTGCATGAATAATTGTTGCTGATTAAAATAGCAGGTCATTACAGACCTACCGACATTAGCAGCTAGCTGCACAGTTCAGAGAGAGAAGTTATTTATTAAACTACTGTGAGGTTGTGAGTACATTCACATGTGCTACTACTCAGTCAGTAATATCTACACATTAGCATTAGCTAGGGATCACATGGACAAACCCCACACTGTGCTGTGCATCACTTTCATTCAAGGAATGCAACATTATGAAACAGCTGCCAGGAGCTAGGAGAGAAGCACTCAGGATGCCACTATTCTGTCATAACTGGTATATAAAATCCATCTTACCTATGCAGGTTCAGATTCAAGGACAGGATAAAATGTCCCTGACCCTTCTGACAATTTCTTTTCATGATTTTATTGCGGTAATAATTTTGTGCTCTCTTTTTCAACTTTTGTACAAATCTAATCATCAAATGAAAAAAAAACAAAAGGAAAGAACAGATTCAACACTTGGCATTAACACTCAAGATCAATCAATTTAAAACCTAACAAACCTATACTGTAGCAAAGGACTGATCGTGAAAGTGAAAAAATTTTATGGATACAATGAAAAGACCAAACATAAACTTTTTAGAAAAGCTAAATAAATAAATAAATCGGCATTATAATAAAATCAACAGACACTGAAAGACATCACAATTAATTTAAAAAAGCTTGAAAACAAATAAATTACACACAGTTATAGTGCAATGAAAAATGGCAATCTCACTGATAAAAACTCTGCATTATATGAGATCAACTGATTATTTACTGAAATGAGATTAAACCATTTTAACTGGACTCAAACTTTGGTCCTCACATTTTAAGCTTGTGTCATCTTTTTGCCTGACCACAGTTTATAAATTTGAAATGTAGAAAACAAATACATTAAAAATGTGTAAACAGAAAGACCTTGAAATATTTTCAATCATGTAAACTTCAAACTACATTAAACCATTTAATTACTGACTTACAAGTCTTCATAATTGCACTGTGCTTGGAGTTTAAAACTGATAAGACATCATGATGAAATGTTTCACTTTTTTGTACAAAGAAATCTCTCTTCAGTGGCCCCTGCAGCCCAACATTAAATATAAAGAGGAGTACTTAATACTGACAATGCTCTAGTTAAACTGTATAATTTTATTATATTATGTAGACAGACAGACAATGCAGACATATGTTGGCTCGAGGGTGAAAAGTAGTCCCAGAGTTTTCTTCAGATATTTTATACCTTTGGCTCAAAACAAAGACAAAGCCTATGAAACATCTCTGCTAGGACTGAGAAAATCTATGAGGTCCATGTTGATGTGCTTACAGTGTTGTGGTGGTGCTACTTTTAAGCACGCAAGATGAAGGATGAGGGTGGAGGACGGCTCCTGTAGAGCTGCTGATGCTCAAGAATTAAGGCATCACAGTTGATGAGCAGATGCGCCTGTGACCTGCAGCAAAAGTCAACACAGTACAAATAAACACAGAAGGATTAGGATCCAGCAAAGCTTCACAGTATTCAAGTCCTGTCCACAAACCTGCTATGGCTCACTCTCCATGCTCACAGAGACTATCTGGCCTCCATCTGAAAGGAAACAGTGAGGACACGAGAGACGTCTCAGGAAAGTAGTTACAAAAACATTTCAAATACAGAATGAAGGCGTGAGCACAGGCATCAGCAGCATACCGGTTTTCTCTCTGCTGTCGTCGGCCGTGTGTACATTGTTTCCAAGAACAGGCGGGTTGGTTCCCACGTCGGGAGGGCTGTGATTTAAGTCACATTAAAGATTAACTTTCAGCAAAAAAACAAACAACAACAACAAAAAAAAAAAACAGACATGAAACAGGTTAAATACGTGAAACAAAAGAAAAAATAAAAACTCAACATTACTCACCTTTTGCCATTTTGCTGCAGGATACTGTTGGCTTGTTCAGGGTCTATGTGCACCAGTCTGGTAACAAAGGAATGTCCATCTCCCAGACTGAGAAAATTAAAAGGTAAAGACGGTATTAGTACAAGGAGTGATCGAAAACTTCCTGTTCTGTTCCTGTCTCTGCTCCCCAAAATGAAGTTTGCTCCCTAGCTGTAGGCTCAAGCTTCGGGTCCATGGTGAAATCACAAATGTTCATGTACCAGTGATTGTAAAGACGTGTGTAAATCAGGTGCTGACCATGATCAAACCAAGTACTTTTGATTACTTATTCAAGAAAACTGTTGCTTTTACTTGCTACATGCACAAATTTTAAAATCTGCCACTACAGAGCATATCATTTTAAGCACAGAGTAGATATACTGATATTGCTGTCTAATAATATAGTTGCAGTTATCTTAGGGGAGCAGACCCACCTTGAGAAAACAGGAAATATCCAGTACTTCGCTTGGTCTCCAAACACCTCAGCTGCATTACGGCTGAAGCCGAGAGAAAACCCATTTTTGTCTGGACCATTTGTGAAGACAGGAGCCCTAAAAGCCTCTAAAAATAGATATAAAAATTGAATTAGTCAAAGTGACTTTTAAGGGAAATAACCAGACGTTGAATTAAATCAAATATTTGTTTAAAGCTACCTATAGTGGTCCTGTTCTTTCCCACAAGCCAAAGATGATAGATGAGAAGTGACACAATGCTGATGAAGAACAGGGCTGCCACAAAAAAGAGAAACAAGATGTGGAACTTGGCGTGTGTGTCAGGCAGCTGTTTCTATGGAGGGGGAAAAAGAACAAATGTGTTAGACTTGTCAGTAATTAAAAAGAATATTTCTTGTCATCACATTAAGTCATCTTTGCCTGATAAATGACAGGAGAGGATGTTTTACCTTTGCAACATCCACTACTGTCATCTATTTTTTTTTCCTCAAGCACAATATTCTCCTTCACTGTTGGACTATGTGACCAGAGCTATTGTCTCATGCAAAGTAGCATGCTGAAGAGGATCCCCTGATAAGCGACCACATGACATACTTGTGCACCACAGTGACACATTCATAAACCAATAGGTCGAAGTCTTATGATGCAGCAGCAGCATGCCTTTACAGAACCTGACTGCACCGCACTTGATTTGTTCAATTTTGAGTTTTAAATATAGCTGAGTACAACAACCTTAGACACATTATGACCACAGTGACCATTCACATGTTTGAGCGTGCAGATTTTTGAAACAAATGTGTACTTACGGTCCAGAATTTGATGAAATATTGGATGACTGTAGCACAAATGACCAAACAGTAGAGTGAAGCATAGGCCAAGAACAAAACAAAGTACTTGTAGTTTGAGAAACCAACACAGTTGTTGACCCTGAAAGAAAACGGGATAGAAAAAAGTAAAATGTGCTTATCTTTTTATATGTTCTTTAAAAGCATATTTCAGTCATGTTGGAAAAAAACAGCTTTAACTCAAAGTTAAATCACGGACACCTACCACGGGCAGTGATGGTCCATTTTCAGCACACACCTTGATAAATAAGAAAACAAATATTGTATTAGAATCATGTACTGACACAGTTACATAGAAGCACTTACAATGCATGAGCAGAAGGTGTCAGCATAAGAAAACACATAGTGCTCTCAATATTTTAAAAACCTGTTTTTGTTGTTTAATCTCTTTACCCCCCCCATCAATTTTTTCCTGGCAAGATTTTAGAGCATAAAATCACAGTGAGAGTCAGTTAAAACACACCTCCTCCTTTTGGGAGAGCATAAAGTAAAAACTTAAAAGTGATGGGCCTTAGGTCAAGAAAAACTTGTAAGCATGTAAAAACTAAAAGGAGGTTTTCTCCTCCTTCATTTTCATAACAAAGCCCTGTTTTAAATAAATCTTAGCTGAAATGAAATTACAAAAAATCCCTAACCCTAAAGTCATATTGGCCATTTATAAGCCAGTGGCTAACCGCTAACTAACTCTGTTTCTGTCCAGAACCTGCAGCGTTTGCAGAGGGATCTGTTTTGCAAGAATGTTGGAATATGCATTGACCTCTGTTGAACATTCTGACGTCTTTGTTCTTCTGTAATTTAGAGGATATATAGAGTCCACATACTAAAAGACTGTTTTGTTATTGTTAAACATAAGAGTCCTGTTAGCAAGGTTAGCACCTGCACTACATCACTTTGTATAAACAAAGGAGAAAACAGTTCAGCACACTCTACTGTCTCAAGCTAAAACTTCAGTTTTACCTGTCAGCATGTCACCTCAACAAACAGAATTTCTTAAGTTTTGCATGTCTGAAAAGACCCTTGTCAGAAACCTAAAACTATTTTGCGTGGACAAAGGGCCCAAAACACAGATACGAAAACTTTGCATAAAAAATACATTTGTATTTTTGGACAAGGCCTTAATTACACAGTGTAAAAACACTCACATTTCACAGGTTGAGCAGTGATGGCAGCGGTCAGGCTTGATTAGCTGGCAGTGGTCACAGTATCGGACAGCTATTTAGAGAAAATGAAAGTTTATTTGTTATAGTGCTACTGTATAAGTATTTCCCCTCAAACACACATACACACTTATGTGTAAGACTGCACCACCACACTGTGTCAGGTGGCAGATATTTAAACAAAACAAGAATCTGAGGTCTTTTGCAGACTTTTACACTTTTTTAACTGCTTTTTCAATGCTCAAACTAAAATTGACCATCTACATCTGTTATGAATTGCACACAAAAAGATTGTTTTCCTCTTTTCAAACATCCCTGTAAAAATCAAAAAGATGAAATCATGATGGTTGATGAGCAAAGATGTGGCTTGTAGAGATAACAAGAGTCCAGCAACAGCTAATGGTCTAGTGTATCATAGAGTGCTCAGGAGTGTTGCACTTTTAGTGAAAAAAGGGGAAGACGTGGTGTTGCAACACATTAAAGCAATTTCTTTTGCACTGCTTATTCGCTTCTGTATGTTAACATGCTTCTGCATGTTAGTGATAAACATCAGCTGAATTGTGAAAGTGTCTTGTGACCTTCCGTTTTTGTAAGACGTGACAGGAACAGTAAACCTGTTATTTTTTTTCTCTGCTAGTCTACTAGTCATCGAACAGTATGCCAACCGCAGTTAGTTTCATCACTGTGGTGACAGCCTCACCTCCTCCTGCTGTGCGTGTGTACACAGGTAAATTCCTTGCCACTTTCTTCAGAATCTCCTGTTGCGTCTCAACCCGCTCCTCTCGCTCGTACAGCTCCTTCTCTGCTCTGGGCAGAGCGAACTAAAAGGAGGAGAAAAGACTGGTGTCAGAAAACATCCAACAGTTTTCTACACATGTATTTTTTACAGAATTCTCCCCTCTTAACATGAAAATAGGGAAAATATAATAAGTTTTATAGACACACACTCTTGGCTTACCGCTTTTGAGGGGCCAGCTGGTCTGGACCAGATGGTTTTCCAGTAAGCCCATATAAACATGGTGAGAAAAATGTGAAAGATGACCAAGTAGCTGACTGTTGAGATGAGGAAAGAAAGGAAGATGTTAAGATTGAGTTCATCTGGTGTTCTGGAATAATCTGTATTATAAATAATAAACATGAGGGGAATTATAGCAACACTTACTTCGTTCTGCATTGTTTGGGATTGTATCTGGATAAGTAAAAAAAAAATGTCAGTGAGTAGTTATAAAAGAATTCATGACTACACATCCCCCACAACACACACAGACACACATACACACACACACACACCACCCATTCCTCGCACCATGTGGCAGCAGCCTGGCACGGCCAGCAGTGACCCACCCATGACAGAGAGCTTTGTTTAAGCAGCAGGGATGTCCCTGTCCTGACCACAGCCGCTGAGTTACAGACATAACTACAGTCTGTCGACATACTGACAATGGCGTGATCAGTTCCAGGCTAAAACAAACTTTAAAAAACAAAATAAAAATTCCAATCTTGCTGTTCAATTCCTATCACTGCAGAGCATCTTACTGTGTTGCGGCATCAAATTAGTTTAATAAGACCTTAATGTTTACAGCAAGCATATGTTTGTATTTATTTATTTATTTATTTACAGATGTTAAGGTTTCAGTGAATTTGTTGTTTGCACATTTGAGCTTTGGCCTCTTTAATTCTCCTCATGCCCTCATTACACCTTTCCACAATGACTGACATGTGATGCTTCAGGTGGCTAAATTATAGCCATCCTTCACAATGATTAAAAATGGTTTATATATATATATATATATATATATATATATATAAAAGATGTGTCAGCCAGGGTCATGTGAACTGTCATTAGGGTACAACTACAGGAGACACACTTCAATAGTTTAACCTAATGTTTAAAATAAAAAACAAAGTATATTATGAAAAGGACACGCTTACTTGTTCATCATTCAAAGATTCACAGTACACTACACAATTAAAAAGCAACAACGTGAGAAAGGTGAATGATGTCATGTTTAATATCACTTAGCAGGATAGGTAATGTCTGATGTTATCCGACTATTTAAACGAAGTTATTACAGATTAATTGACGACTGTGCTCGTCTTTCGTAGCCCAGTTTAACTTATCAAAGTTGTCCAATTATATTTACGTTTTATAAACTGCTGTCATGAAAGATTACAACTATGCCAGTGGTTTAAATAACAGAAACAGGAAAAAAAATCTGTTCTCACGAATTTTGTCACTGGGTTTAAAACGCATTTACAGCCAACAATATGCAACCACCCACGGGATGATTTCAAATCTCTCTTCAACTAGCTTACCAAAGTTGGCAACCCAGGAACTGTTTACACAAGCAGAAATCAACCCCGCGGCGGTTAAATACTCATAAAACTGAGCGTACTTACAGACACAGAGCTCCACAACATATGCGTAATAAGACCAACCAACGACCAGGTTTATAAACAGTACAGGTACCCAGTTCAGAGCCCGTTTGCAGCACCTCAGCGCATGAGAGGGCGCCATCTTTAATCCGTGTAGGACATTAGCTGCCGGTGACGTCATACACATGGTTTTATATGAGCGAGCCAAAGACGCCACGAGGCCAAGATAGTTAACGGACACCGAAACACTCAACATGCGCAGATACTCATCCCGAATGTGACATGAACACTGTGTTTGAGTCATGTGACGATTAAATGACAGGTCGCAGCGATGCCCCGGCCTGTGCTTTTAAACATGCTAACCAATGACAAGTTACACATCTAGCGTCTTACAATCCCAGTTTGGCTAAATACACTCTTAAATCACTGTTAATTAATGACTTTCATTATCCCTTCATATTTTATTATACAATGACTAAGAACATGCTTTAGAGTTAAAACCTAGCAGTTAAGTCAATTTGGTAAATGGAAGATTTACACATTCATTTCTGTTGTTCAGTTTTTTAAAGACTTTTGTTTAAAGCTAAACTATTTTACTGTGCTGGCCCTGGAGGAACTTCACAACAAATTGAAAACTCAGCATCTGACATATCTTAAATAGCTTTATGTCATACCAAGCTAAGGAAAACAGTTAGCACATTAACATTTACATGCAATCATGTAAACAGTAAATGTCTTCGGGTGCAAGACAAATTTTAGGAAAGCGTTTGATTTACATAAATGGTAAATTTAAGTTGTTTTGGCCAACCTCTGAGTCTTTAGCTGGTAGATGTTCTTCCATCATCAGTTAGTTACCTTGTCTGTCCCCTGCTTGGTGCTGGACAAATGACATATTGCTTGTCTTGTTTTTTAAAGCTTGATCCATGTAGTTGCTTTTTGACACATCTAGCATTTATGAAGCAGAAATAAACAACTCTCTGTGGATGAATACAACTTCAAAAACTCCTTCACTTATTCCTATGAGGGCACTTTGAGCATGTGTTTCGCATTTGGCTACTAGACGCATGTAAGAGTAACAAATGACAGAAAACAAATCACATCCAAGTAAAATTTTAATGTTCTTTTGCTTTCCATCACAGCTGAAACCTATTATATACATTAGTGAACTTGCACTTGAATAAACCAGCAATAAAGCACATACTTTTTATGAGTTAATTTAAACTGTAGCCTCCTCAGACACGTTATGTACTAGATTATTGATTAATGTCCTCTAAGAAGACCAATAAGGATGACCAAGGCATAATGAACTCATTGTACATGTCTACTGTATGTGGAGGAAGCTCTGAAAGAGGAGCGTGTCCCCTTTTTAGGTGAGGAGGGTGAGGAAGGAGGGGAGAGAGAGGAGGGCGAGACGGAGGTGGGAGAGGAGTCTGGAGAAACTGAACGTCTTCTGGTAGGACTGCTGCTGGGGGAACCTCGAGGTGAAGAGTAAGGTGACAGGGCCTGAAGCATACGGCCACTGCGCTCCTGGATCACATGCTGAACAAGGACAGAGACACAAATTTTACTGTGCTATAATGTCGTGCTTCATTGCAATGGTTACATGAATAAGTTTGAGATTTTGTGGATGTGTTATTTTGTTTGTCTTTACCTGAGATATTTCCCACATTACCAAGAGTGCCACAGAATTTAAAGATGCATAATTCTGAGTTACAGGTAATGAAAATAATACACAAGCGGTAAATGTGTTTATTCAAGAGGCAAATTCTGCAGCTATTAGCAGCGCCACTGAAACTATAGACGGAGATACACCTGTTACATTTTTACAAATTATAAAAAAAACTAACTTTTAAGCAGATTTTGGACATCATTAGAGATTCCAATAGTACTGCACAGTTTTAGTTGTGCTGAGTATTCTGTCTGAATTCAGTTCATTTGACTGAGTTATGTCTATGATAAAAGTAGTGCATAGAGAATGCAAAGCCATGGAAATGTACTCATTTGGTTTTTCTTTTAAGGTCATTTTCATATCTGTCTGTTACGTCTAAAGCTGAAGTGAGCAATTAGTTAACTTAGCTTAGCATAAAAACTTGAAACATAGGAGAAACAGCCAGCCTGAGTCTATCACCCCTGTAAAGATCAATAACTAACATAACAAATCTTTATTGCATTACCTGAAAATAAAATAGAGTATAAATTAAAGTATTAAAAGTTTTTGGGGGGATTATGTGCAGTCCTAGTTTTTGACCAGGGCTCAGTGAGTTATTGGTGCCTGGAAACCTCACAGATTTTTTTTATCACTTCATCGTATTTATCTACCAAACTAATATAAATACACAACAAAAAAACAACACGCTGTTTCTACAGCTGTTACTTATGGGGGGGATTATTCTTTTCAATTAGTGTGTTTTATGAATTAATATAAAAATAAACTTACCCAGGCTCCATCAGGTCCAAACAGCTCCAGAAAGTTGCCAATGAACTCTCGAGACTTTTCCTCCCACTTGTGGATGAGGTCTTGGCTCTTCTCTTCCACTCTGTAAACAAAGTGTTTGGACTTTTCCTCCACCGTTCGAACTGTCTCCTTCATCTTGTCCACCTGGTTCTGGAGCCGATATTTCTTCTCCTGTCAGTAAAACACAAGGCAAGTGACCATCAACACAGTTGTGATTTATTTCCCTGAATTGTTAGTGTCAGGACAACAAAATCCTGTTTTTTTTATTTAAGTGAATAGAATTTCACTAACATTAATAAAGCCAACATTCAGCTCTCGAGCTGTGTAGCCTCTTTGCAGGTTGCGTCGAACATAGATATCATAATCACGGACGATGCGAGTGATCAGATCTGATGTTGAAATGCCTTCTGTCCTCTGAGTGGCCACAAACATGCCTGGCATGAAACCAAAAACATATGATTCATTTTATATGAGAAATGACAAAACAAGAATTTGTTATGATGAATATTCTCAGGCTCACCTGCTTCCTTGATGTGCTTATAAACGTCCTCTGATCCAGCAGAGGTGTAAGGGATATCATCATGGGCCACAAAGTCAATCTGTGAGAGCAACATTACAGTGTTCAGACTGATTGAATGCCAGATATCTTTACTGTAGTCACTGTTTGACATTGTAAGAAGCTGTGTGTCCAGTTTCTGTGTGGCCTTTGACCTTATGTTTCTGAAGAAACTCTGTTGTAAGGGTCCAGGGAGCGTCCCGCACCACCTCATCAACATAACGACAGTGTCTCAGGGCGTCATAACGTTCGTCCTCTGTCATCACCGTGTAGCCCTTAAACTTGTGGGTGAGTTCATCGCTGCAGACTAAAGACACAGAGACAGAGAGGACCTGTTACATGGACATGGGATAGTTGAAGCCTGCAGGGGGCGTATATCTGGAATGACTAATCTGAAAGATTAAGCTGTTAAAGTTTTGGTCTTTTGAAGGCAAGTTTGTTCTAAACTTAGGATTCTTGTTCAGCTACTGAAGGCCCAGTTCATTCGCACACTGTCTTACTTTTTCCAGTGTTCTTACCTCCTACTATCAAGTAAGTGTTGGGAAACACATTTTTGGCCTGCATCAGCGCTCGAGCGTGACCCGCATGGAAAAGATCAAATATCCCATCAGCGTAGACTCGCACTGGACGATGAGCTTAAAGATAAGAAATATGAAAACAAATCTTTTAATACCAGCATGAAGTTATAAAATCTTTCTCTATTTGTTGTATTATTTATAGATATTCACTGTCATGACATTTGAAAATTATGCCAATATCTGATTAGACAATTAAAAGCTTAATACTTGTAGTGTGTTGCTAAGTCTTTATTTGAATGAAAAC